>CAMXCT020000002.1:1413770-1509389 GCA_947184155.2 Cladocopium goreaui
GCCACCCCAAGCAGAGACTAATGCCATCTCCCATCCACAATCAGTCAGAAATTGCAACTTCCTTCTGTGATTAGATTGTGGAATCTACAGCTGACCATTGGTGAAAGCTTCCCGAACTTTATCAAGCAATCCTTTGGGATTCAGCCGAGCAAGGTTGAAGATGGGATGCCACTGTGGACAGTTTGAGCCACAAATGGGCGAGATGCATCATGTCACAAAAAAATATATAGGAGCACCAGCATGTTTCTTTCTTCCTGTCTCCTAACAGCTTCTCGTAGCCTATCTGCCCTATCTTTTCCGTGAACAACCGCGCAACATTTGTGTCTCCCTAGCTGCCAAGAAATCTATAATGCAAGAAGCCAACCACATCTGTCCCATCATCTGGTTCAAACATGATTCAACATTAATATACTTTACACATTGCGCATACCTGAAACATCCTGAAATCCTGTCAAAGTATTATTGAAATTCATCGATCACCATCATTAACCATCATTATTAACCACCATAATATGGTTTCCACGATATGTTATTAACAATTACTACCCTTGTTAACCACTGGATACTTCTTCTGAGTATCTCACATGCATTGATGGCTGCATTGCATGGCACCGGGCCACGCCGGCCACGGCCATCGTGGCCGGTAACCGCATCGGCGCCGCGACCGGCGGCCGTTTGCACCGCGTGTTGCCACGAGGATGCCAAAGCGCAGCAGTGGGTTGCAGCGGAGTAGCTGATGACCTGAGAATGATGCAACGCAATGGTCGAAGGAAGTTTAGAAGTCAAACTTCCGACAATATGGACAGATGAAAAGCAGAGCAGGGCAGAGGCAGAGAGAAGAGAAAGATTAGAAGAAAGAAGATCAGAAGAGAAAGAGTCAGAAGAAAGAAGATGCAGATGCGCGAAAAGGTAGGAAAGTCGCGAAACACTGTGTTTTTCCAATGATTTGTGGCTCCTGAGGGTCGAAAAGTAGGCTCGCTAAAGCGGCGGGTGCGGAGCGAGCTGGCCAGATGAGAGATGAAAAAGTGCACGCCGTTGTGGCGCGAAGCATATTTCCAAGTGAAAATATACAAACACCTCAGCGTCGGACCACTTTTAGAAGTTGCAATGTCGAAAAAGTGCACGCCGTTGTGGCGCGAAGCACATTTCCAAGTCAAAATGTACAAAACACACCATTCTCGGACCACTTTTGGAAGTTGAGATGTCTAAAAAGTGCACGCCGTTGTGGCGCGAAGCACATTTCCAAGTCAACATGTTAAAAACACTAGGGGTTCGGACCACTTTTGGAAGTTGCGATGTCGAAAAAGTGCACGCCGTTGTGGCGCGAAGCACATTTCCAAGTCAAAATGCACAAAACACCACATGTTCGCGCCACTTTTGGAGGTTCGGATGTTGGAAAAGTGCACGCCGTTGTGGCGCGAAGCACATTTCCAAGTCAAAAATGTACAAAATTTTGGAGGTTCGGATGTTGGAAAAGTGCACGCCGTTGTGGCGCGAAGCAGGTTTCGAAGTCAAAATGTACAAAACACTAGGGGTTCGGACCACTTTTGGAGGTTCAGATGTCGCTTCGCTTCAAGACACTACACTACAGGACATTACACTACACTACACGCCAGTACACTACATTACACTACATGACACTCCAGGACACTCCACTACACTAAATTACACTACACCACACTACATTACACTGAATGACTAGGAGAGATAGACAGACAGACAGATAGATAGATAGATAGATAGATAGAGAGATAGATAGATAGATCGATAGATAGATAGATAAATCGATAGATGGATAGATAGATAGATAGATAGATAGATACATAGAGAGATAGATAGATAAATAGATAGATAGATAGATAGATAGATAGACAGAAAGAAAGATAGATAGATAGATAGATAGATAGATAGATAGGATAGATAAGATAGATAGATAGATAGATCGATAGATAGATAGATAGATTAATAGATTAATAGATAGATAGATAGATAGATAGATAGATAGATAGATAGATAGATAGATAGATAGATAGATAGATAGATAGATAGATAGATAGATAGATAGATAGGATAGATAGGATAGATAGGATAGATAGGATAGATAGGATAGATAGGATAGATAGGATAGATAGGATAGATAGGATAGATAGATAGGATAGATAGGATAGATAGGATAGATAGGATAGATAGGATAGATAGGATAGATAGGATAGATAGGATAGATAGGATAGATAGGATAGATAGGATAGATAGGATAGATAGGATAGATAGGGATAGATAGGATAGATAGGATAGATAGATAGATAGATAGATCGATAGATCGATAGATCGATAGATCGATAGATCGATAGATCGATAGATAGATAGATAGGATAGATAGATAAGATAGATCCACTAAACTTCACTACACTACACTACACTATTACAACTACAACTACAAATGCACAACTACACTCCACTACGCTTCACTACACTACACTACACTACATTACACTACACAACATTACACTACACTACGCTACGCCACCTTCCACTACACTTCACTACATTACACTACACTCCACTACACTACAAATACAACTACAACCACACAACTACACTCCACTACACTCCATTACGCTAAATTACACTTCACTACAGTACACTACACTACACTCCACTACAGTACATTACACTACACTACACTCCACAACACTACAACTACAACTACACAACTACATTCCACTACACTCCACTACACTAAATTACACTACACCACACTACAATACATTACACTACAATCCAGTACAGTACACTACGCTACATTACACTAACTTCCACTACACTCCGCTACACTACACTACATGCCACTACACTCCACTACACAACACTACATTACAGTACAGTACATTACACTGAATGACACTGCACCACAGATAGACAGGTCGACAGACAGACAGACAGACAGACAGACAGACCGACGGACAGACAGACAGACAGACAGACAGACAGATAGACAGATGAAAGTGAGAGAGAGAGAGAGAGAGAGAGATAGGGATAGATAGATAGACCGAAAGATAGATAGATAGATAGATCGATAGATAGTTAGATAGATAGATAGTTAGAAAGCTAGGTAGATAGATAGATCGATAGATAGATAGGTAGGTAGGTAGATAGATAGATAGGTAGATAGATAGATCGATAGATAGATCGATAGATCGATAGATAGATAGATAGATACATAGAAGATAGGTTGGTAGGTGGGTAGATAGTCAGAGAAAGAGAGAGAAAGAGTGAGAGAGATCAAACACCTTTCAGTCCATCAGTGGCTTCGCTCTGCCATCCCTGATTCACAACAACCAATCTCTCCTATAGGTTTCCTATTTTTGAAACTTCCGCCACCGCCTTGTGCGGTACTACTGGTATCATCTTGGATATGGAGATGATATGGGGATCTATATCACTCTCAGGGATTATATGGAGATTATATCACTCTCAGACAAACATATGGAGACATGATTATTTGGCGAGACCATGGGGATCGAACAAATGGGTTTGTCTGAGAAATTACAGGGTACCCCGTACCCCTAACTTTGATGCTTTAAAGCATCACTTTCCCGATGAAATTGCTTATGGGTATATGGTATAGCCTATTTTCAGACACACCCACATTTATACCATCTGGTTATGATTAACAGTTCGCCATGGAAAATCCCCAAAAATAAATGGAGGTTTAGAATTAGCTGGGAAAATCATCTATTTCTATGGGCCACCAATTTTCCATGGCTATGTTAGTCATAACCAGAGGATACTCCAATTGTTTTGGGGAAAACCCAACCATACTGAGGTTTCGATGGATCGATCAAAGGGAGATGGCTATGGGTTGGGTTCCCAGGGTGCGACATTTCCTTCAAACTGAACAGGATGGGCCCCCCTCAGTTATGTTTGTTAGTTTATAAAGCCCATGAATACTATAGTTATATCTACCATAAACCATTGTTAAACCACTTATGTTCGGCAACTGAACGCGATTTCGACTGGGGGCCCCATCCGGTAGGAAATAAAGTTTTTTTTTTTTGCCACAACCTGCACTACTCCCATCCCCTGAACTCCTATCGAAAAATGCTAGTAAAACAATAGTCAACCACCAATCTTTCGCTGGTTTCTACCAAACATTTATCGTAAATTTGGGGATAGTTTCACAGTTTCCTTTTGCTTTCTGAACATTACCCCTAAAGAATTTGGTATGGGCCGGTATGGGGTATTGGATCCGTTGAATTCTGGGGTCCCAAAATCTGGATAGGTCGGCGACCAGGTCGGAAAAAACTGCTCAAGTTTGGGAGACGGAGTAGCCTCTGGTAAACTAACAGTTTGCGAACTGGAAAATTGCAATTTAGTTCGTTGATTTAACCAGCAATAAAATGGCTGGATTTTCCATAGTTATGTTGGTTTACCAGAGTGTAGTTTGAAGATGCTTTCATGCCCGGATTGATAATGTGATTTTTTGTGATGTCCCTAAACTCTGGAGACACAAAAAAATCGGGTTTGAGTCAATGGTTTGAGTCACTTGAGTCAGATTCCCATGGTCCTGGTGAACCAACTGGCCAGCTGGGAAATGGATGTTCATGCCCCAATTGATGGCACTGGGATGGATCAATGGTTTGCCAATGGGTCCTGTATTGATGAACGGGTTACAAGGTGCTCCAGTTCGTTAGCCAAGGTGGTTTAGTTCACTACGATTTTGCTAGGATTTATGCTTCATATATTTCTAGTTAATGAGGTTTATAAACCAACTAACATCGCTAGGGGGCACCACCTTGTATCAATCCCGGCTTCAGCATCAACACAAAACAAGGACTCCACAACCCTCCCACCTCTGGGTAAGCACGCTGAAGCCGAAGTGAGTCCAAGAGATGGTTGGCAAATTGCCATTGAGCTTGCTGACTGCCTTACAGAAAGGTCACCCAGGTCCCAAAAATGGGGAGATGGTGTGGGTTTGTCTTAAAACTCTGGGAACACCCCAGATTTCCTGCTTGACGACAGCATTTTCCGCACCAAATCTTGCCATTACGCACCATTCTTCTGGTTACCAGCTGTGGTTCTGGCTGAACTCCGAAAAGCTCAGGGAAAAAATGCAACTTCCGCATTTGTGATACATTTCAGGTGTTTCCTGGAACCTGATGACGCACTGACAATGAACACCTACGTATCGTTCTGTCTCCATCTCTCTGTCTGTAATGTATACACAATACATGGTAAGACCCAAAAAGATAGAAAAGTAATGTATCCCTACTTTAGTAGGACTTAGCTTTTGCATCTTTTTTTGGGGTATATATATATACATGTATAATGTATTAAATAAATAAACAAATATATATATATATATTATATACACGGTATATACATATTATATAGACGGTATATATATATATATGTATTCTACATAGATATAGAAATACTGTGCTTACCAGTGTCTCAGGTGGGTTACCTCTGACCTTGGGAAGCTTGGCAGAAAACTGATCCATGGATTCACCCTCGACTGAAGTTAGTCCAATCACCAAACCCTTGGATTTGCTCAAGTTGCTCCAAAAAATAAGATATATTCATCTGGTTGGTGGTTTCAACCATCTTGAAACATATGAAAGTCAATGGGAAGGATTATCCCATATATGAAATGGAAAATAAAACATGTTCCAAACCACCAACCAGTCATACATATTCCCTATAGATTCCAAAATTGGTGGATTTCCCATGGGGGAAATAACTCATCACCGCAAACAACCAAGGAAAACGGAGCTTCAAAAGCAAACAGTAGTTTCATCTTTGTGTTAAAAAAACCGGTTCCAATACCCTTTCACCAATCATTTACCATCATTTTTCAGCCAGAATCGTATTTTACTGATAGGTCTGATGGGTATCCTATCCCCACCTAGGTTAAAAAATAGGGTAATAATGGGATATACAGTGGGATCAATCTGAACAAAGGCAACTTTAGGGGATAGCCACTTTTCATGACCCCCTTACTAAACGTTCACCATCCTTCAGTGATATCTTGAAAATTTATCCAGATATATCAGTGAAAACCCATGAGTTTTCCAAATCTTCAGGGTACTGATGGCAGCATTGAAGGTGATGACATCAGGAGAAAGCCTGTGTTCCTCACGCACAGGGAGATCTTGGGTTGAGTGGTATAGCTGCATTGGTATAGCCATACCTTGCTGGTGGTTGAGCCCTACAAGATGTTGAACTTGCTCGTCGCTCATCCCTTTATACAATGACTGTTGAAGCTGGAGAGTTATTGAACAACAAAAACACATACCATCTGGTTATTTAACAGTTCGCCATGGAAAGATCTACCCATTTTTAAGTTCGGTAAACCATCTATTTCTATGGGCCATGGCTTAACCATGGCGAACTGTTAGTCATAACCAGAGGGTAAAAACAAAAAGCACATTTTTGGGATCATGCATGGAGTATATGTCCCATGACAACAAAGGGACCACTCAAGAGTGGTACCTCCACATCCCTCGGATTCTCCTTAAGATCATCGAAAAGCAGCAAACTCAGGTCCCAGTTCCCTGCTTTTTCGTAGGAACTCATACCTCGGATTTTCATGGACGACTGAAAACAGCCACCAGATTTTCCATGGTTAATCATCATATTTTGGTATATATTTCCATTAAGCATTATTGAACTTGCAATTCCTTGTTTCAAATGGGTATCCACAAATTTGCAGATGCACCTATACTGAAACGCAAGACTTCAGTAGCGCCGTAGTCCAGACTGGAGCATGTCTAGATCGGTCAAATCCATAAAACGAATTAAAACGAAGATTTTTTTGATGCACATCCATTTTGTGTTTATCTGAAAACCGTGGATAACCCGGATAACTAACCATGAACCATCATTTATACTGGGGAGAATGATGGTGGACAAGTGAATTCGGGGTACCCTATTTTCTCCCATTTACAGTAACAGTCGCTTTGATGTTCACCAGTCGAACATGATTTTAACCCAGCCTTGGCCACAAGGAGCTGCTTCGAAGCTTTAAATTTCTGGCAACTTTATTTCACATTAACCATCTGCATCACATAATTCATTGGCATTATGGACACCCGCGGTGGTGCCCCTCAATTCTGTTGATGTTTAGTGGTTTAATGTGGTTTATAAAGCCAGCCACTCTCAGCTCCACAGTGCATCCAGTGCATCCAGCCACTGGCATTGTACGCTATGAGGTCGCAGGAAAATGTGTGTCGAAGCTCCCAGAAGAGCTGCTGCGCTCGCTGCCATTCACAATCCTTTTCAAGCGCACTGATGCAGCAGCAGTAGGTGACCCTGTCCTGGTGTCAAGATGGCTGGATCCAGTGGTGATCCCAGTGAGCTCCGGGCTGTGATCACTAGTGGCTTTGACCAGCAGACTTAGGAAACTTCCATTTTATGGCAATGCAACCAATGGGGAAATGGAGGTTTCCAAAGTCATGAGGCTACCCCAGTTCTCATCGATTTATAGATGGGTTTTGCACTAGAACCATCCAGCTATTGGGGTACCTCCCATTTGAGGAACCCCCCCAAATGAGCTTCCAAAACCACTGGATTTTCACAAGCCCTCCTGGGTTGTTTGAAGCTGCAACGTGACCCATTGCCATAAGCTGGCCTTTGCACAAGCCTCGCTTTGGAGCACTGGGAAAACTGAAAATCAGCAGTGCAAATGATCCTTGAAGATACAAATGTTTGAAAGCAACCAAAAATGGATCCAGCATGAAATTGTCTCCACATGTCTCGACATCTCCTCAATTTCTGGCGGTGCAATCTGCGAACCACCCAAAGTTATAGATATCTGACCCTGAACTTCACTAAGTTATGATCTTGCTTGAGTTTTTGGGGCATATGCTTTGAGGCACATCCCTGTTGGCGGATCATCATGTCCCTATCAAAATGCCAATCGTTTACACACATCCAGCTGATTGATACAACTAATCCCCTCTGCAAAATCCCATTCACGTCAAGGTAAATTACGCCAGTTCACCAATCTGAACATTTTAACACCATTAGATGATTTCCCTGATGTCCCCTTAACAAATATTGGATGATTTTAACAAAACTGGATGATTGCCCTTATCAGGGGTTGGTAAATGTCCTAATGTTTCACATCACTATATCGAGGATATTTCATCTCCAACAGATACTTGTTTTAGTGATGTGAAGCAAATCCCCTAAGCCATGGGACATTTACCAAACCCTGCTTCTTGATGCTTATTGACCATCATGGTGAGGTCGTTCTTGTCGGTCATTCTCCGCCGTGAAGCATTGACCATCGAGTTCATCGAGATGATATCGCTCTGCAGCGATGATATCGCCATGTCCTGAAGCCCCATCGCGGCGAAGTGGAGCCTGAACAATTGGGATTTCACCATGAGGAATCGGACATCCATAGGATGATTTTTTTTGTCTTTTTTATGGGGAGATCATTTGAAAATCACCTGTAAATGACCATTTCTTGGGGATATACGACCAACAATCTGATGTTTGGGTGTGTCTGACACGAAGGCATACCACCTTAAAACAGTTATGTTTTTGCGATAATGATGACAAACATTGATAAACCATGCAGATAAGCAGATCACTGCGGTTAAGTCACAGCAAGTAGTGACTAAGGACAGTTGCTTTCCACGGAACTCCCCGCACCAAAAAAAATCCCAATGAAACTCTGTTGACTTGTTGAATGATTGAAACTCCCCATGGATTTTGCACTGTAAATCACCAGAAAGAAAGTTGCAAAAGTTGCACCATAGAAACAACAACTCGCATTACTTGCATTTTGAATTGGCACCGTCTTTCTTTCACTGTCTTTCTTTAGTTACCTTCTTTTGGACATTGACGTTTCAGCAAATGTAATTCTATGACTGCTCGCACGTGAACACAAGTTGGAGCGACTCTCCCTGCAGCTTCCCCCCACCTGATTGCAACGTATATTAGAGTCGGTGCGACTTCAACAAGTGTGCGTAGGATTTTGGGGTACCCGAGTTGCAGGCAAACTCAAATCTGCTTCAAATGGGTTCTTTCCCCAAATGCAGGAATTTCACCCCAATTGTAGTCGCTGGCCATCATTTTCCGCTGTTTTTTTTTCTTTTTCTCTTTGGGGTATATGATATTTCTGGACCAAACCATTTCCGCAAATGTGACAAACGCGCCTGTTCTATGTGTTTTTTGAACAGTAGCTCCATGTCCATGCCCCTCCCTTCGCGATCTTCTCCAAACAAATGCTCTATTGGCACTAAACAAGCACAGAATGGAAGGAAAAATCTTCCAGTGAGCGTCAAACTTCGAAAGAAACCCATCAGCTTGCCTGTAGAACTGCAAAGCTGGCCATTTTCACTGTCACAATATATGTATGTATACGTATATATACATATGTATAGATATTTTCATCTCAATAAACAATGGAACCATGGCCAACTTAATCTTATACATTCATCAAAACGCCATTGTTTGTTCTCCAGCTCCTGCAGCAACTGCATCGCCTGGGACATTCCCGGTTTTGCATGGGAAGATCATAAATGGGTGAAGATAGAAGAGATTTGATTATATTTATATGATTGAAGATACAAGTTCGGATAGAAGCAAGAATGAGGATTACCGACTGGCATTCTAAGCTGATGGACTATCTGCCATAAACATATTCATTTGGTTTGAGTTTTTTGTCTATGAACGATTGAGATTCCTTAGTCAGCCATGTTTGATTACCGGCACAGCTCAGTTGTATCACCTGGGGTGTTTTTGCACTGCAGGGAAATCACCTCTGGCGATTTTGGACGAAACACATCTGATTTATGTATATTTCTGCAAGTAGTGAAGAGCAATGAAAGTCCATGTCCAAAACCCGGGACACCCCTAACATCCAATGTATCCAATGCTAAAAATCTCACCTTCCCTTAAAGATTGCAATTTTTCCGATCAACACCTGGATAGCGGAGTGTTTACCCCGATCATATATAGCAATACAGATTTTGAAGGGTTTTGACTTATCTTTATACATCATGATGAACTACCCTCTGGTAAACTAACGACACTATGAACAATCACAATTTTAATGGGTAAATCCACTATTTCGACTGGGCCATTTTCCAGTTCGCAAACTGTAAACGTTTACCAGGCCGGGTAAGTGTTGTTAAGTCGTTGTTTAATGTCCTGATGGATTCATGGATTTGGATCTATCAATTTTTGAATCAACCAACCATCAATTTTGGGGGAAAACTGTACCCCCAAAATGGGATCGCGGAGGTCAAACCATCCATTGAAGCATCCAAATAAGATTGTTGTATCCCCATTGTCCGAGTCAAATAGAAAACGATTCTCCTAACATCTAGCCTCTGGGAATTGAAGAATTTGCTGTGGAAAATCATCATTTTCAGTAGATAGATCATGATACATTGATACATCATCGAACTAAATGATTAAATGGGTAGCAAGCTGTTAAACCGGTAACGCATTAGTCAGTTGGACGACCAGCTCAGATTCCAGCCTGGTAACTTGAGACACCAGACAAAATAAGCCAGGTTAACATAGTTATGGATTTCAGATCACATTTTGAGATAAACCACTAAATTGCCAATAAATCATCTAGTAAATAGGTCATTTTTCATGGCTATACATGTCAAACCGAAGGGTAACCATCCGTCTTTTTTTGGGTAACCCTACTTGGAGGATGATTCTTTTCGCCAAAAAAAACATCCATTTATATGATTTTACCATGGAGGCATCCATTTATAGATGATTTATATGATTTATAGATGATTTTACCATGATAGATGCTAAAAACCAGATATTGGGGCACCATTTACCATGATAATTTTATCACCTCCAGATATTGATGCATCAATTTTGAGCCAGGCCTGGCGCCAACGTGTTGCAAGAGCTTTGAGCGCAGCGTTGAACGCGATGACATCTGCGCTGCGCGGAAGCCTGGGCCAAGCAGAGATTGAATCCCAATATAGAATCATAACATATATAGAATCATCGTATAAATATAAATATATATATATATCTAATATTGTTTATCATATATAGATACAATATATATATATATTTATACATATTTCTGTAGAGTATACCTTGTTCCCAAACCCGGTTACATTCATAGAGCACCTACCTTTGAATTTCGTGCCCTTGGGTTTGGCTAGTTCCCATTCTGGCTTTTCGTGAGGAAGCTGCAACCACTATGGTAAAACCCTAAAATAGTGGTAATGATATCTAGTGCAAAACCGTTTTAGATTGCAATAGCCAAAGACACAGATAAGTGACATCCCTTTGAGAAGAATTGAAAGAGGAGGTTTCTCTCTTTCCGTTTCTTGGAATCTATACCTATATATCTCAGATGTAGATGTATAAATGTGTGCAATTTCTCACGTAACTATCTCATCTATTAATCCATCATTATCTACCTGTATCTTTTGGTACCTATCCTTATTAATCTATTCTATCTATATGTTTCCATATTCATGTCTATCTATCTATTTTGTGAATCCATACCTATCTAAAACTATCTATGCTACTCTATATCTATCTCTACCTACAGCATCTCCGGTAAATGACTATCCCTATCTGTATCCGTCTTATCCAACTCAACTTATCTCTAACAAAATGCTATATCTTATCTCATCGTATCTGATTTCATCTCATCTAATCTACTCCATTAAGCTATCCAATTTTGGAGCACAATCTCATTTCTGTAATCTCTTTTGGATCATGTTATCTCTACAATCCAATAGCCTGCAATAAAACTAAGCTGGCTATGAAAACCACCCGCATTAAAAAGGGCAAAGCATTGAACTGAATGGGCCATTTTCCATAGCTATGTTAGTTTACAAGAGGGTACATTTATCCAACCATCTCTGTCCATCCATCTTTCTATCTCTGCCAAGTAGCAGTCCGGTCGCACAACGCCAAGCACTTCTGCGTCCTGATCAAATGGGGGAATATCCAGGTAGCTAAGATGATTCATGGTGGTTAAACACCACATCTGTGTAAACGTTTACACAAAAATACCCATCAGCACCCACGTGATATATAACGATATCATTTTAGTATCATATACCAAAAAAGGAGATCATATATTGGTACTGATGTCATAAGATAATCCCTATTGGGGCACACCAATGATGCCTCATTGCAATGGGCATAACCATATGACATTTGGGTCTATTCAACATGAGATATACCCCAAAATTGCCGTTTGTATCGGAACATGGTGATAAACCATTGGATTTTGGGGAACTTATTTCCAGAATAATATGGCATCGGGCTCTGCAAAACCAGGTCAACAGGAGGTGCAACCCATCCTCCATGGCTAATCTGAAGCAGGAGGTGTTTCTTACTTCTTGAAACCAGTGAGAACAAAAACATCGACTTGGCTAATCCGATTTGAGACCTGCATATTTTCCTTGCTGGGCGTATTCCCCATATCTTCCCATGCTTATCCCCATGCTTATCCCCATACTTTTCCACTATTTTGGCTGCTTCAAAAGCACCAAACATCCTGCGCTCGCGCCTATTGAGTTGATGGCTGCACTGGTGGCAATGAGATCTGCTAGGCGCAAATCCTCGCTGATCCATTGAAATCCGTTTAAAACGGCGCCATGTCACATAAGGTACCCCCAAATCCATGCACCAAATCAGTTTTGTCCCCAAAATTAGGTACCCCCTATGTTTTTACCGTAAGAACCTCTCAATGTGGACACACTGTTTGGGGAACACACCAACACTAAGTAAACCACCTCGACGAAGCCCTACATTAGCGCTAAACCAACCCGAAATAAAACCTAAACCAAACCTGAATATACCCTAGCCTAAATATAACTTAAACCAACCCCCTAAAGAAACCTTAAACCAAACCTGAAGAAAAACAAACCAACCTTAAAACAAATCCTGACGAAACCCAACATTAACCCTAAACCAACCCTTAAAGGACAAGGCTAAACAACCCCCAAACCAACACTAAGTCGTCAACCCTAAATAAACCCTAAAATCACACCAACCCTTAAAAAACCCTAAGCCAACCCTAACCAACCCTAAATGAACCAACCAGTCACCCCTTGCCCCCAGTGGGGCTGTGGAGGGTGACTGACTCCGACGTGGGGGGTGATTGACTCAGGGTGGTCTGACTCTGCTAGTGGGTGGCTGATTCCGTCTGGTTTCATACCTAATATATTCTGACTATATACCATAATATATCATAATATTCCATATTATGTATGTATGTGTATATATCAAATATTTTCTAACATCCCCAAAAACTGGGGTAGTCGCCATGTCATGATTGTGTCGCTGTCCTGTAAGTCTTTCAGCAGCGACAAAGCCTGCGCCCAGTGCCTTGAGGAATTTATGGCCGTACCTGGTGAAATGAAGACCTGGCGATGTATACTTTGCTGTAAAACGAGCTCTTTTATTTATGTATATAGATGTATATATATATATACACATGCATGCATGCATGCATGCATGCATGCATGCATGCATGCATTGTGTGGATGTATGTATGTATGTATGCATGCATGGATGTATCTATCTATCTATCTATCTATCCATCCATCCATCCATCCATCCAGATATATACCAATACACACCTAGTAATTCGTGGCATGGCATGCCTAAAATAGTGTACATGTCAGTATTTTCCAGTTCTCTGTAAGATAAGCGATGTCACCCGTCACTGTGGCCATGACTTTCTTGATCCAACATGTACATGTTCGAAGAAATCGTCAGCAAAATATGGAAATGTCACACGACGAACTGCGCACTGTAGGACTTCAAGATGTCCAAACTGACATTTGACATTGCCATGGCGACATGGCGTCACGTTGTGGAGTGTTTTTGCAAACGTGTTATCTTTGGTGATGATGATTTTACCGGTGCTCTTATTTGCAGCACATTTTACCAGTGGTACCATAGGGGCAACCAACAAATAGGTCTATTCCTTGATGGCACATTTCTTAAGGGTAAAATAAGGTAAATGTTGTCTGCCCAACTTGTATATAAATAACTTCAATGACAAAACATAGATCAACGTAACATAGCAGCATGCTTTTCTACAAGTGGGGGCGGAAGTGGATGGTCTTTCCTTGGCTGCACCTGAACTGGCTCGGCTCGCAAATGCATGCGGATGTTGGGGATGTAGTAGATTTAAGAAAAGCATATGGTTACATGAGACCCAAAGAACCACTTCCGCATCTTTCATCTTTTGATTTGTACACTGCAACTGGACTCACTTATTCACAAATCATTCTCCAGCGAAAAAAATCTATGTATACACATAATTACATATAATTACATATAATTATGTATATATATATAATTACATATGCCCATTTACAGCAAACAATTGAAACACTACACTACCCATCCAAGGTTCACCCAGACACCCAGCCCGGCGCTGGGCTGGCCGCACGGCTCGTGCACCACAGAGCCACCGCATTGCCATGTGGCAAAGCCGATCTCCATCTCCTGAGGATCTGGGGGATATACCGGGGATAGATTGGGGTATGTAGCTGACTAACCCCATAAAACACATCTCCATCTAATATCGTGAAAGAATATCAATCATCACCCGCTGATATTTTTTAAATGGGAAATTACAATGGCCGGATCCATGTTTGAGCTAGCGGGTGGAAAACCGCGCGTGTAGTGGTGCTACTTTTTCAATATGGGGGTTGGGTGGGGTGGTGTGGGATATCAACGTTCATGTGCCTTGCGTACACACGTGGATGCTTCGCTGCTGCTACGTCAGTGGTTAGGGGTTGGGTGGGGTGGGGTGGGATATTAAGGTTGATGTGACTTGCGTATACACGTGGATGCTTCGCTGCTGCTACGTCAGTGCTTAGGGGTTGGGTGGGGTGGGGTGGGATATTAGCGTTGATGTGCCTTGCGTACACACGCTGCTGCTACGTCATTGGTTGGGGTTTGGGTGGGGTTGGGTAATAACGTTCATGTGACTTGCTCACACACGTGATGCTACTCTGCTGCTATGTCATTGGTTGGGATTTGGGTGGGGTTGCTTTTGCCCTTTTTGAAACATGCGAATAAATATGTATTATATATATATATGATATTATTTTCTTTGTCACACGCGGTTACAATCCTTAGATGTGAATATTACGTGTCTCAGATTCACAACACGTTGAGATGTACATTGCTTCTGCACACCGGTAGCATCGATGGTATGTGGAAATTGTCCAATGGTGCAGTACCAACCTCTTGGAGCACACGTAAAGATGGTGCTGTGAACCCTCAGTTGCTTCAAGGGATTGGGATTTGGCAACGGCGATGGCACCATGGAAATTGTACAGACTTTCTCAGTCTCACCGGCCACGCTCTGAGCAAACCCTTGGAGAAGTAAGACGCCCAAAGAACAGGGAAACAGCGACCACCCCGCCAGCAGCACAAAACACTGTAAATACCACGACATTCCTTCAAAGTCATCGAATTTTCCCCGGGAAAATTTAAGGTAATGTTTTTCATAAAATGTGCATGGCGCCACAGCGCCAGAAGAGTTTGTTTTCAAAAAGTGCTTAACCGCTAGCGCGGTTTCCCACCCGCCGGGATGTTTGAGGAAGCCTCAGAACAGAATGGAAAGTCTCACATGTCCAACATACGGGAGACCGGTAATTTCTTACACTTTGTGATGGAAAATGGCCATTGAAGTTCCCTGATTTAGCTATTTGATAGCTATTTATAGATTATTTGCTTGTGAAATTTTCACACACGGAGATAGTCCATGGGACATGTAACTTAACGGCCTCATGTGTCAATGGGGAATACCACCCCGAGATGGCGATTTGAAAAATGATGGAGTGAGTAACAGTTGGGATGATGACATTCCCAACTGAATGGAAAGTCATAAACTATTCCATGGTTCCACTATTGATTATTCTATCCTATTATATAGCATTCAAAACACCATTGTATCCCATTATTCCCAATATATGGGAAAGTCAAAAAATGCATGTTCCAGTCACCACCAACCAGTCATCTGTTTTGTTAAAGGCCCTGGTATCATCTGTGACCCAAAAAATGAGCATTTCATGAGCAGACCAAGCGGTACATCACATCCGCAGAGAGTCCAAGATTCCCAAGCTTGATTCAGTACCCTTTGGTAAACTAACATAACTATGGAAAATCACCATTTTCAATGGGTAAATCCACTATAAATGGCCATTTTCAATAGCTATGTTAGTTTACCAGAGGGTAGACTCTTCTTTGCCAAGAGATCATCAAGTTTCATGAAAATCTGATCCACTCTTGCACATGGGTATAGGTGAAAATACCATCCATTTTCAGACACATCCATTTTTGGGTTTTGCACCGACATGGAAATCGGGTGATTTTGGGATGTTTCCCCCAATCCATCATCTACTGTGACGTCGCTGTGACGTCGTTCTGCTTTATCCAGAATCAATGGATATATCCCCATAGTTGTTACCCTCTGGTAAACAAACGGAACTATGGAAAATCAGAATTTTTAATGGGAAAAACTATAAATCACCATTTTCGATAATTAGCTATGTTAAATTACCAGAGGGTACTTCATTCCCCATTTATATTCCATATGATACACCCATAATCTCTAATTGAATCCCCAGCTTATCATTGTGGATCCCTCTTGTCATATACATATGGCAAATCCCATAACATCCCGCAGTTTCTGGCATTACCCTCTGGTAAACTAACATAGCTATGGAAAATGGCCCATTTATAGATGGTTTACCTATTAAACATTGTGATTTTCTACAGCTATGTTAGTTTACCAAAGGGTAGCGTTTCCAAACGTGAAACCCTAATTATACTACCCTCTGGCAATTTTGGCAGATTGCTATGGAACATCAGCATTTTCCATGGGTAAATCATGAAACAATATTGGCAATAGGCACCTCTCCACCATAGATCTGGAGCTCGGGGTCATAGCCTCCACATGTGGAAAATGTGGAAAATCTCAAAATAAAATGCAGATCTTAAGCAAATAATTGGGATTTCACAATCCAACGTTGGGAATTGAACTAGCAATAATGGTGAATTTAAGCAACAATGTGGCTTCAATGGGTTGAAGTTGTGGAGCATTTAGAGGAAATCGTGGGTTCTGACATCAAATTCGTTGTGGTGAACCCTGCAAAGTTTCCCTCCACTTGCAGACCCATAGTTACCCAATCGAGTTGCGATCCTATTGAACACATGTTCATTTTGTTTACTTATGTTTATCTCTTGATTACATGATATGGCCATGGTTGCATGAAGTCCTCATGAAGTCCTCATGATTTCATGGCCATTCCAAGTTTCGTCGGATGGCATTCCTTACCAAAGCGGCGCCTCCCAAATGCAAGAACCAGGAGCGGTCCTGCGATCTGTCTCGCAGAACTGACAGGCCATTTCTAATCGGAAAGTCATAAAGTGAATCACAAATTTCTAAGGTGGCAACATGAAACCTGCAATCTGTATCTGGTTGGTGGTTGACCGTCAACCCCTCTGAAAAATGATGGAGTGAGTAACAGTTGGGATGATGACATTCCCAACTGAATGGAAATTCATAAAAATTCCTTGGTTCCATTATTGATTATTATATCCTATTATATCCCATTCAAAACACCATTATATCCCATTATTCCCAATATATGGGAAAGTCAAAAAACTCATGTTCCAAACCACCAACCAGGTATACTTCATGCTATAGGATGCTGGTCATGTCACGTGTCAGCTGAGTATTGCCTTGCAAGTTGAGTTGGCAGAAAGTATTGCTTGGCGATTACCATCCCCTGAACAATGTGTATGAGTTGGATGAAGCATCTGACAAGGATGGACTAATGTACATTAAATATAATATAGACTTATAGATACTTATATCATCCCTATCTTCCCTCCAACCAACCATCAAAATCGCCCATTTGAAGAGGAAGGTTTTTGCCTTTTGCCTCCTTCAAAATGGCTATCAACTGCGGTATCCTCAATTTTCAGAATCAAACACATCCCAGTATCAGAAGAATCAAGTTGGTTGCACATATCACATTAAACATATTCCCATGAATGGTTGGTTGGTTGTTTCCCTATCCCCAATATCAGTTGGATATATATCCGACGAAACATTCCCATCATCTTCTCAAGAATGTATTGCTGGTAGTGGTTCTATCCCCATGAAACATACCAAAATGAATCAAGTTGCTTCAAACTCCCACTATGTTCCCATTCTATCCTTATATACTTGGAAAGCCATGGGTATACTCCTGAGGTTTTGATTTTCTACCTTTATTGTTGGTCATAAGTTATATCCCCATGACATGAATTTCTGCTTGAAAGCCATCCGTCATCGCCGCTCCACTGCAAAGAGACCGCCACAAAGAACCGAAGATGTGGCCATCGTGTCCTAGAACTAGACCAATGTTGAAGCCCAAACTGAGGATTTCACTTGGATGAGTTGCAAACTAAAATTCAAGGATACAAACATGTCAAAAAAATAGCAACTAAAAAGTATAGCAGTACAATAGCAACTAATCCAAGTTAAATGCTAGTATAATTGGCAACTTTTGAAACATATCTAAAAAGATCTAAAAAGTACAAAGATTTCTCAGACTTGGATCCAAATCATGTGGGTATGGGAATACCAAGAATGGGGATACACAATTTGGGTCTTCCGCGATTCCAAAAGCATGTTTTGCAACCAATGGGTATCTAATGGGAATCCAACCAACAACATGGGGATATCTTGAAAAAATCACAGGATGTTCACCAACCAATTGATATTGTTTGAAAGTGGAGCTTACCCCAGATCAATCTTCCAAGTCATGAGACCAGGCTAGTAATTCTAGAAACATGTGTGGTTTTTGGGATCACCCATTTTGAGAAACACCCAGGTGAAAAAAAGATATGAGAAGCAAAACATCATTCCAGAGCTAATTTGAACTTGGATTCCAGAGCTAAGGCTTTGGTAAATCACATCACAGCTTCGAGCAACCTTTGGAGAACCTCAGAACTCAAAAGCAATGAGCAATCATCGACCGAGACCACCCGAGACCCGGTTTTGCAGATGCTGCTGCCTCACCCTCTGGTCGTTCACGAGGTTTTTGATTCAGCAACCAGTTGAAACCTCGAATTGCCAATGGATAGTAGGAAAAAACACGGGATGGGTACTCAAGCACACAAGCATGCTCAACTGCTTGACTGGAAGTTAAGGTTGCGTCTGCCCTTACTTGGGTTATTAGATGTCATAAGTCATGAGTCATTTGGCAAAGCGGACACAATTCAAGTGGCTTTACCTGTAAAATGCTTAAGGAACTAATGCAAAATCTGGACGCCTTGAGACCGATCAAAGAATCAATAATCAGTGCGTTGCAGTTGGTACCCTCCGGTAATCAAATGTGGCGGAATATTCTCCATTTTATAGATGATTTTCCGAGTAAAACATCGATTTATAGGGGATTTTCACAATGGCCGGCTGGCTGAAATAGGCACCGACGAGAAGCTGACCAGGCCCAATCCATAGACCTCATACTTGAAGTCCTGGCACTCTGATGGCTTCCACAGGATGGTGCCCCATAGTCAAGTTGGTTTATATGTCCACTAACTGTTGGATTTTTGTTGCTTGTAAACCAACAAAGATAACCAAGTTGGTGAAGATAGGTCCAAGAACGTTTGGGTTGACTAGGGGGTGATATCGAACTAGTTGTTGGGGATTATAAACATTCATAAACCAACAAACATAACTCGGGGGGGTACCACCCTGCAGGTGATATAAAGCGCAATTTCTTGGCATTTGAGTGGGATAAAGGGAGGCACAACCCATTTGTCTTGTTCTTTTGGCATCCACATTTGTCAAAGATTCGATCAAGATGAGGAACTCATGACACTCTATCCGTCAAGATAGAATATCTAAGTTTTTACAAGGGCACATACCTTGGAAATGGATCAAGCAATGGAGCATTTGGGTGCATTTGCCCCAAAGACTCCTCTGCAAGCCTGGAACATGTACCATCTTGACAGCCTCCAAAATGACGAAACCTTTCCAACATGATCCCAGAACATCCCCACTATATAAAGGGTTAGTAAAAGAGTATATAACAATATCACCATCCTATAACCCAATATAGTTCAAAATATGGATTTCAACATCCTATAATTATCTATATAGGATTTATAATCCAAGTATTCAAAAGTTCAAAATCCTATCATCAAATACCAGGGATGGCGTTTGAAGCACCTCGGTGTCGATGCCATCAATGCTGGGTACCACAACTCTGGTGCGGTCCTGAACCAAACTCTTGGGGACAGTTTGATATTGGAAGGATCTAGATATAGTCAGCTATATCTAGGTATATCAAGGTATATCCAAGTAATTCAAGGAAATCTCTAGCTATATCTTGGTTTTTTTTCTAGATATTTTTCTATTACATTCATGTCAACCACTGACATTTCTTTTTGTCATCTATCAACCATGGAAGATGGACGACCCGTATTCACCACAGGATTGTGCGCGCCTCGGTGATGCGCCACAGCAACGGTTCCAACCAACCGGGAGTTGTCTGCGGGTCGCGCCGCGCAAATTTGGGAGGGGTGGGGAACCCCCTCTGGTTATGACTGTTACATAGCCATGGTTAAGCCATGGCCCTAATCGAAATAGATGGTTTACCGAACTTCAACATGGGTGGATGTTCCATGGCGAACTGTTAGTCATAACCAGATGGTTGGCTGAACATTGTGCTTTTTGGGCATCGACCATTTGTCGGAACTACCGAAAATAATGGTAATTCTGAGTAATTCTTGGCTTTGTGAAAAAACGTCTGCGTTCAAACATCTCTAAAACTAGATTTCAATCGACTCGTTTTGGACACTTGCAACATGCTTGAACCCATCTTGCATCTGGAGAGGAGCAACCAATGACTGATTTTTTCTGTGTAGATATCACCTCTTGAATGGAAGCAGCCGCGATAACTGCTTGAGGATGAGGATTCACTCACTATACTCACTTGTCTTTGGGAGGCAAAATCTTAAGATATCCCCGAAATCCTACACTTTTGTTGGAACCCAGATGAACCACAACTGGACTCCATTGCAGTTCATTGTAGTCATACCTCCATCACAAGCCCGAGTAGCTTCGATTCTGAAAATTCTGGAGTTACCTCCCACCTTCTGCCATGTCCATAGGGAACATAGGGAACACATGGGAACATTCTCTTTTAACTTACTGGTGCTGAACGCAGGGAATGAGGGAATTTTCGGGAATGATGCCAGTCATCACTAATAATTTCGTCATCCCAGCAACCCCCAGCAACTCCCAGCAACTCATCAATTCCCTACGTTTAGCACCAGTAAGTTAAACCATGACATGGACATTTTCCCATCATTTTCCGGTACCAAGTGGTTACAAAAAACCCCACTGGCTGATGGCCTCGATGTGGCTGTCCAAACACACCACCACCTCACCACGTGCTCGCCAAATGCCTGGAGGAACTTACCCAAGGACTTCCCGCCAGACTTAGGGGTGCCAAAACACATCTAGAAACCATACCCCAATTGTGGAATTAATTTGGGCCTCAATTTCGACATAACACATCTAGCATACCAATGGTGTGCTTGTTTTTACCACACAAAAAAACATCATTTTCAGGTCCAAATATCAGATCAAACTGAAAAAAATCCCATGACATACCTCCATTTTCTACCCATATCCGCACGGCTGACCAGCCGGGTCGGGCCTTCCATCCTGGCTTTCATCAACCCCCTTCGTGCCTCAGGTCTTTCACCCTAAGGAATGACACATTGGACCCAGAAACCACATTATGCATGGAATATGATGTAATGTGTCATAATATACCAGAAACCACATTATATCATACCCAGAAACCACATTGTAATATGATATTTTTTATGATGTAATGTGTTCTTTTTTGTATGAGCAATCAGATTTTCACCCAGCTCGTGGGTTGACTCTCGAAATCGGAAATCGCAGCAGCATTCCGAATGAACAAGTATCACAGTATCACCAAGAATGCAACACATCCCAAGGTTGACATTTCCTTTTTTTTCTGTGTTTCAACATGTTTTAACCCCCATTTTCGGTTGGTAAACGCAGCAATTTCCGTGTTTTAAACCCCAAAAAATGGGCCAACAAAAAAATGACAGCCATCAGATTTTTATGCCAGGCCGCTCGAAGGCGAATCAAAGAGACCTGCGGTTTTGTGGATGACCATCCCAAATAAAGGGTATGATTGCCAAAACACATCATCAAACAACATTTATCAATCAGATGGGCAGATTTATGCTGGTTAAAACATGTTAAAACCTCAAAAAAAATGTCATAGATGATGCAGAAAAATCCCAGTAAATCCACCATTTTTTTTTGTGGTTCAATCCAATGAAAAATCACCATTGTTCTTGGTGAAATCACAAAAAAGATCACTAGAGTTTTTCTGCGTTTGATTCCCCAAAAACCCATGTTTCAAAACATCAACAGGGACCAGCCCATCGAAAAAACAGCGCTACCGCTTCAACGAAGGGCACCTTTGGCAGGTCAATCAGAAGCTCCTCCAGCTCACCTTGTAAACCTTGAGATTCGGGAGCGAGCTGGGACCACGAAGTGCTTCAGAATGGATATGAACTATAGTACCCTCTGGTAATTTAACATATTGAAAATGGCATTTTCTAATGGGAAAATCAACTATAAATGGCCATTTTCAATAGCTATGTTAAATTACCAGAGGGTAAGTGGAAAAACTATAGTTAAGTGAACTATTATATTCATCTATTCATCATATGAATCCTTATTGGGATAGTGTATTTCTATTACTTAGCGGGATATTGATTTAAACATAGTCATCATGGAAAAACATATGGTTATTTCAAATGTTCTGGTAAATTCACAGTTTGATCCTGATTTTATAGGCCATTTTAAGTGGACACTAATCTTCCAACCCCGACGACTGCCAGGGTTTATGTTAATTTACCAGAGGATAGTATTACGAATAGTTACAACTACTATTGTTCATCATGGATAGATATAAAACTATTAACTATAAATATAACTCTAACTATTATTACGAACTAATGGTTAATAGGCTAGTCATTGCAATAAATGGTTAATCATGGCTAACAATCCCTTCCCTCATTCATATTAATAATATCATATTTGTAGTACTATTACTTACTGGGATATACGTATAACTATCAACTAATTGGGCTATTCATCATACACATATTATATTCATCATATGAATCATATGAACCCTTATTGGGACAGTGTATTTCTATTACTTAGTGGGATATTGATTTAATGAACATATAATAGACATACTATTTCATCCTATGACATATTCTATTACTTTATCATAGGATAAAATAGTATGTCATATCAAAACATTTCAAAATATTGGATATATTGGATATTACATTTAATGAATCATATATTGGATATTGATATTTCATAGGATTTAAACATCGAAAAATCATGGCTCGGCTCGGATCGACCATGGGATTTCTCTGGGGGTGAATCTCAAGCAACATTAGAAACTGGGCCTCACCTTGGATGCTGAAGTAAAACCCTAATTTTTGTTTGGTAATGAACATCATAAAAGATAACGTAAAGTAAAAACCTTTTTGACATAATTTATAACACTAAAGTCAAGAATGATAAAACCCTAGAGAAGTAAAACCCTACACTTTAGTGTAGTGAAACATCACTTTTATGATCTTTTATATCTTTCAGAGGGCAGGGGGGGGTGCTTGTTTCCTCTTCGAAGCGCTACCCGGTGCGAAGTCGTTTGGGGGAATCATCCCCAAACGACTTTGCAAGCCCCAATTTTTCACAAGGGGGGTCATGACAAAGGAACGAGGGGGTTCAGCAAGGACACAAGGGTTTACCCTCTGGTAAACTAACATAGCTATGGAAAATCACAATTTTTCATGGGCAAATCCACTATAAATGGCCATTTTCAATAGCTATGTTAAATTACCAGAGGGTTACTGATGATCTGATATGGATGATCTGGGAAGAAAAGATGGGAATCGACAGACGGAAATCCTGGAAACGGTCAACCATGCCCCAAAAATGGATGGTTTATGCATGGAGAGTCATCGAAAAAATGACAAACATGTCCAGCTTCGGAAGTATGATTCACTGGGGCAGAAAAACTCACCACGTAGGACAATCGGAACAAAGGTCAGCCAGTGCCATGAAGAAACCAACTTCATGTGGGAAACCTGCCATAAACCTACCATGACTGGGGATGGTTTGTAGCACCCATAAACATTTGTGATTTTGGGATGGTTGATGGCATTGGGTGAATCTCACATTAGCTGGTACAGACATGTACAGACAAGAAGTGACTGATCGTTTCCAACATATTGTGATGTTCATGTTCCAAGGTATGTCGGTGACATCATCAACTGTGGCAACATACCACCAGCCAAGATGCGACTATATGTAGCAAGGTCAAGAGTTGGATTTCTATAACCACATTGTGCGATTTGAATCCATTTTCATAGGGATGCCTATACCCACAAGGATTCCAAATGGGATGGATGACCATAAACATCCATGGTTTCCATGTAGCTTCGACCATGGCACATCTGCCAAGACTCCAGTGATTTCGCGAAAGTCTAGTCATGGACACGTCGGGATAAGAACATGAATGCCCAAAGTTTGGTAAATCG
Organism: Cladocopium goreaui; assembly: GCA_947184155.2. NCBI lineage: Eukaryota > Dinophyceae > Suessiales > Symbiodiniaceae > Cladocopium > Cladocopium goreaui. Next base: position 1,438,431 of record CAMXCT020000002.1, read on the forward strand.
GAATGCCATTGACCATCATCCAAATGAATATCCCATTAAATCCTGTTAAATTTCATGAACACATCCATAAAATCCCTATTCCTATGAAATCCCCATAGAATCCCCATAAATTCTCCATCAAATCCCTATAAACAAAGCCATAAAATCCCTATAAGATCCTCATCAAATCCCCCGTTTTTCAGTTCCGAGCGTCGCTTCCACTGTCGCTCTGAGAACTTCTTGGTCTCGGGACGGCTATCATCATCCACCAGCAGCACCTCGATGCATACCGGCATACCATAAGAAAAACACATATGTTTGAGCTAAGTATCAAAACACTACATATATATATATGAGTATATAGTACTACTACGTATCTATATCTATATCTATATATAAAACTATATATGTATATAATATCACCCCAAAAGATTGGAACACGAAATTGTTCATCCAAGTTTCATCCAGTCATGACGACTGCTGTTGCAAGATGAGGGGCGATCAACAAAATCGCCTGTTTCCAACATATTGTGGATACCAAATATCTGTGGCAAACTTGTGTCACATTTTTTCGAAACGAACTCACATTTGCACACATACCTTCAGCCGCAAGCACAGCCGCTGCTTTTTCGCCATGGCACAGCAGAACCGCATTGCGTTAGAACTACCGTAGCTAGCGAGATGTTGTACTTGGATGGTCAGGTTGGAGATATCTTGGCGCCCTGATCGTTTGACACATTGAGAAACTGGCAGGATGCGGCCCTGGTGATGAGTCTTGGTTCTGAGGCAGAGATAGAACATCGCTCTGTGCCTTTTCAACAAGGTGCATGGAAGTCTCAAGCGAAAATGACAGTAGACTCTTCTGAACTTTTATAACCATCTATACCCTCTGGTAAACTTTTACATAACTATGGAACATCACCATTTTCAATGGGTAAATCCACTATAAATCACCATTTTCAATATTTTTCAATAGCTATTTGACATAACCAGAGGGTATACTTCGATTCTCAAGGTCAGCGCCAAGCCTAACCACAATCATCCAAGCAGTTCTGACCTGGAAGTCGGCTCAAAGGTCCTTAAGCGCTCCGACCATTTCTCCGAGTTGGGACGCCTGTCCGGGACAGTCTTCGATTCGGAGATGGCAGGGCAGCATAGATTGATAGATTTAATGGGTTTACTATGGGGATAATGATGGTTAATATGGTTACTATGGGGATAATGATGGGTTTACTATGGGTTTAATGCATAGTTTACTATGGTTTAACATGCTTTTATGGGGATGATCATGGGATAATGATGGGATAATGATGGGATATTGATGGATATACCCTCTGGTTATGACTAACATAGCCATGGTATAGATGGCCCATAGAAATAGATGGTTTACCTATTAAAAATGGGTGGATCTTTCCATGGCTATGTTAAATAACCAGATGGTACTGTATATATATATAACGATCTATTGGTTGTTTATATCAATATCTGCAATGTATAGGAATAAATTGGAATATCATGAAGGATTATTATACATGTTATATGTGTATATCTTTCAAGACCAGCTTTTGCTTTTCATTCACAACAATATCCCTCAAGACAAACACATACGGCTGCATACGTGTGTCCGCATTTGCACGCATGGATCTAGACTCCAGATGCTGATAACAACATAACATACTGATAATCAACTAGTATAGTAACCCCAAGAGATAGAACCGTATAATGAACCGCACTTTTCTAGTCTGAAATCTCACTTTCTGATTCTTTCTGAGGGTTAGACGATTAAACAACCAGCATCACCATCACTTGTAAGGTTTTGGTGGCTTGTTGTCTTTACCACATGTGCAATGGTCAAAAAATGGCCTATTGCAGTCTATCATGGCATACTGTAGTTTATGGTCATCCATCCAGATAGTGGTTTATTGTTGAGTTGTTCTTTTAACCCACATCCACATGACATTCGTTTTATTGACAGCAGAACGTACCGTAACACAAAAACCCTCTGAAAAATCACTGTTTCCGAATTTTAGATGGCCGCCCCGCCCTCCCCAGTTATAAACTAGTAACTAGTGTATTTAAGCACCAATCGAACGATATAACTGTGTATTTCTTTACACTTTTACCTAGTAAAACAGGCTTAACAATATTGTTATTCGAAGTTATATTGTTTATGAATTTGTTTACTGGTGGGCTAATGAAAAGACCAATTTTATAAGTCCTTTGTGAAAAGTGTAGCAGGCAGCTATTTCCATTCCGAGATGCTGTTGATGCGGCACGTCCTGCAGGTCAAATCCAGTACTTTTCCGGCAATTTCTGGCAGATCTTCACCGAAAACTGGGAAACTGGCGGCTTTTCCCCAGATTTTGGGGTTTCCAGGTCAATTTTGTGACCAAAAATACAATATAGAATACATATAATATAGACTATGTAATATATTATATACTATATAATATTTGATACATAATATACAATATTGTTAACAATTTTGGGGTTTCTTTACCGAACATGTCCTAAAAACCCATGATTTGTCCAGGTGACATCGCATGAAATATCCCCTGCCCAGCGCAAGGTCTCCCCCGGTCCTGCGCTTGTTCAACACATTCCAGGATGGCTGCGATGGATGCAGCCCCAACCTGGTGGCAACCCCGGGATAGCCACGGATGTTTTCATGCCTCGAAAAATTGGGATGTTACCCGGCCTGGTAAACATACAAAAAACTATGGAAAATCAACATGTTTAGTGGGAAAATTCACTATAAATGGCCATTTTCAATAGCAAACTGTTAAATTACCAGAGGGTAACAAATCTATGCTTGGCCATGCAATGTTGTACACACTAATAGATATGATTTATGATATCAATTGGATCCAATGTTTATATTCAATAAATCATCCCTTAATTAATTAGCCAATTGTTTTCGTACCCTTTTTAACATCCAGTTTTGACAACAGCTATTAGATAATATTAGACAATATTATACCATCCCAGTACCACATGAATAATCATAATCAATATTAAAAAACAATTGGAATAATATTGTATTATATAAGATTGATACTGTATAATATCATTGGCGCACTATACGGATGGTATGGATGAACCATTCCCAACCGGAAGTTTATTATTCTGTTACCGTGTCAACCACTGAGGTTTGTCTGATAATTGGCTACCCCACCCCATGGTTGATCGTCACTTTCACAACGGAAAATTGCCATACAGGATGGGGCCCCATAGTTCGCTAAGTTGGTTTATAACTATGGTGTATTGGTGTATGCTACTTATAACTATATTTAGATGGGGTTATAAACCAACAAACATAACTGGCGGGGCCCATCCTGTATCCACCACTTTTGGACAAGCCTGCGTAGGAAACCATGGGTTTTTAAAATGATATACTTTTACCATTCTACCCTTTTCCCACATGCGCATGACACCCAAAAATCATTGCTGAAATTCTAATTTCTGCTGGTTGAGATATCCCCTGTTTAACAGCTTCCAGTCACTTCAGTTCGCATTTTTAGTCTTCGAATCCACATTCTTGTAGGTCAAATCATCATTTTTGATGGTCATTATGACATTTTTTCTCGGTTTGCTCCGCATTTTTGCGCCTCAGCCAACCGTTTTGCTGGATACTTGGGGGTGCATCACAGTTTGTGGGTGACACCTATATTATAACCCATTTCATATATTGAATATCTTGGAGTATCTCCAGTTCAGTGATGGTGTACATCTAGGATATTTTCACCGCTTGTGAAAACCCATCCGACCAGACCTCAGAGGTACACGTTTGAGCTTCTCTGACCGAACGAGAGAAGGTCCTGAGGAAAACCAGAGTATAATGTTAGTAGATATGGGTTGAATTATATCCACCATTAGTTGATGATTTATATCCACCAGAGTATCCACCATCCCCAATTTTACAACTCTCACATGGGTGGTAAAAAAAATCAATTCATCAACCCATATGGTTTATGAGTTGACATGACTTTGCTTGGCCACCAACATTTCTGGTAGAACATACGAATACACAGCCAATATGAATATTGATATGAACATTAATATTGATATACGTAGAATTACAGAATACACAAACATATTAATATATATATATATACAGTATATACCCTCTGGTAATTTAACATAGCCATGGAAAATGACCCATAGAAATAGATGGTTTACCGTTCTTAAAAATGGGTGGATCTTTCCATGGCTATGTAAACGTTTACCAGAGGGTACATACACATACTCTGCTTCAAGCATAACTGGAAACTCCGCTCGATCCTCAGAGTGCCAAGCAAATCTCATCTTCAGAGGATCATCATTTTGTCAAGTCAAGGTTTACATACCAAAAACTGCCCCGACATCTCGCTATCTAAATGATTTACTGTATACCCCATCTTGTTGCTGATATCATATACCCTCTGGTAAACTAACATCACTATGGAAAATCACCACTTTTAATGGGAAAACTCACTATAAATTGCCATTTTCAATAGCTATGTTAGTTTACCAGAGGGTATATAGCCATCAAAATATCCCGTTCTGCTGAGATCCCCAATATTGACAACTTTGGATTAAAAAACAGATCTATGTTTGTCCCAATTTTCCATCAGCACAGACATGTCCGTTTGGACATTCACATTGGTCTCTCTGTTTGCACTATTTGTTGGTCAACCCATGTAAGACATCCATGTTTGATGGTTCAACCCAACTTTTTTGTCATGGTCAGACCGACATTTCTGAAGTTTAAGACCCAACTTTGACATACTTTCACTGGTTGGTGGTGCAATAACCATCTTGAAAAATATGAAATCTTGAAAAATAATGGAGTTCATCAATGGGAAGGATCACATCCCATATATGAAATGGAAAATAAAAACATGTTCCAAACCACCAACCAGTTGACATACTTTCGGTACATCTCCATGGGTACATCTCCATGGCCCGATTTGCTCCTGGGTTGCTCATCATCGCCCAGTGAAACCCGCCGATTCGTTTTGGCCGATGCACCTGGCGCTTGACGGAACGCGACGCGCCCCCGTGACCCGGCCTGGTGCTGGTGAACGTGGATTTTCCACATTCCAAATGGTGGATCTTTCCATTGTTTTTTGTATGTTTACCAGAGGGTAAACCTCCATTTTCCTATGGTTTTCCTATGGTTAACGGTTATACCACTATAATCCCAGTTTACCAGAGGGTAAATCAACTACAAACCGGGCTTTAAATGGCCCATGGCTAAATGGAACATCGCAATTCGAAATAGCTAAATCATCGGCTTTAAATGGCATAAATGGCCCATGGCTTCCAGTTCGCCATCTTACATATTGTTAAAATATTGTTAAATAACCACAGGGTCATGCTCAATGTTGGTGTCAATGTAAATGTTTCTGTTCATGCTGATCTTAATCATGATTGTCATCTCAAATGCAGTTTCAATAAAATGTGATGCAATGCAATGTGTTCGAATGGGTGTGTCAACCACTGCATAGACAGACTCACAGCTGTCATAGGCAAATCATGGGCGTTGTGCCAAAACAGTGCTAGTTACATAGTTAGATCCCAATGTTTGTTGGTCACATATCCATTTCTATTGATTAGAATTACACATAGAATGTGGGGCCCCCAAGATAGCTAAGTTGGTTTATAACTCCAATAACTATGGTTTATGGTGCTTATAACTATAGTATTCATGGGGTTTATAAACCAACTTATAACACTGGGGGGCCCCACATTGTAGATGTAAATGGGAATCACCCAGTCCCTACTGCTGTTGAGTCAACTTCTACAGATTCCTTTTCCATTCTCGGTTGGTTGTCCCACAATTATCCTCTCGTGATTAAGCCCAGCAATAGAGCTCCCCATTTCGAGTAGTACCCGCCCCAAGGGACACAGATGCACTTCACCAATGTTCCTCTGGCAACTACCCTCTGGTTATTTAACATAGACATGGAAAATGGCCCATTTATAGATGGTTTACCTATTAAAAATGGGTGGATCTTTCCATGGCTATGTTAAATAACCAGATGGTAAGGAGTTTATTTTTCTTCAAACAAGCGCTTTGAGATGCGCAGCACATGAGGAAGGGCTGATGGAAGGGTGAAAGGAAAGACTGAACAAAATGTCCCAAAGTTCCTGTGATTGAGGAAAATGTAGTCTGTGGATGCTTGATTTCCGGCCTTTTTTGATCACCAAAGGTTGTAAGCATCATAATTTGTTGCTTTGGGTTGACTTTTGCCAGTGAACTGATCAAACATGAATATCATGATCAATCTTGCCCCACGACAACTCACATTTTGCCCGATAAAAAAAAACAATGATCGCCATGAAAATTGCAATCTTTTGGATTCTTTTTGGGGATGACCCATTGCTATCCCAATCATATCTCGATCTCTCCAGCGCTCAGCAATTCGCCCTGACAACCTGCATCCACCACCAATGGTTTCAGTATCTCGGGGCGGCTTGTGGGCCTTGGCGGGGTAGCCCCAAAATGGGGATACCCTAACATATTGCAACTTTTTGTTTGGGAAACTTGGGAAACATGATGATGATTTTGACATAACCATGGGATGTATGTCTTTTTTCCCAATCTTTGAGACAACCCTATTCAAACAGCAAATTATTTGTTTGCCCTAAATTAAATGGGATGGTTTACTAGTACAATGGATCAACATTTGTGGTCCCCTGAGCACTATATTTTGACACCCAAGGTCGTTTTCCAGACATGAAGAAACTTCAATACCTTCACTTTTCCCAGAATTCGGGTAGCCCTAAACCATTGGTTTCTGCATTCAACATGTTTTTTTTTTGATGTTTTTGGGGTACGCCATAGGACCACCCTGACCGCGGTGTGCGTTGTGCTGAGTTCCTCGGCCCGAAGCTGGTGCTTGGCAAGCCATGTGCTCCCAAACCATTCGGAGTTGCAGACAATGCCCGTCCGGGTAGAGCACCTGGACCGCAGATGGTTGGTTTTTGTACAGAAAATTTGCATTTTTTTAAAGATCTTTTGGTTTTGTGTCTGAGTTTTTCCGATTTTGCTTGATACTTGGTTTGATATTTTGTTTCAAACCCGCTTGCTACTTTTTTTTGGTATTTTTTTGGTGTAGTCATAGATCTTGAGACTCTGAGACAATGCAAAGTCCAGGGCCTATGAATAGTACTAGAGACACAACTGACGAGCAGACATGTGTCATGCATGCTCATTGTATTTGTCGCCATCTGCCCAGTCTTGAGACGCAGAGATTTCTACAACAAACAAGGAATGGACATGGTGATATTTTGACTTTAATGTTTAGACATTTACAAAGCCAACCAGCCAATAAAACATCCTTCCCTTAGTTGCTGGCGGCGCTGCTCAAACACCACATTGTGGGATCCCTCATTTGCGTCGACATGGCATCATCTATGGTTCTCTTCCTCATTATCGGGTAGGGAACGCAGCTGAATCAGTTTACCATACCATACAGTGGACTTCTAGATGATGTTCTTATCTTCATATCCAAAATTGGGACTTCCCAGCCATCCATCTTTGACTCCCAAAGGATAGCAACCATCTCATTGCAAGCCAAATCACCATCTTCTTTCAGCTGAGGTACCATTTTTTTGCCGGACTTCTACCCCCAGTTCTGATGGTAAACATGGGTAAACCCTGCAACTTTTGGTGTTGAGCTTCCAAATTTTGCAGCTTGAAACCGAAAAAAAAGGATGGCAAAAACCGTAAACCCATCATTTTTGCAAGTTCAAGGTCAAACATAAACACCATGCAAACAGCTTCAAACATTGGTTGAACATCGCTTAAAAAGGTGGTGGCACCTTGGCTCCGCGGCACGGTCATGCCCATGGTTTGCTCCAGGTTGTCGACATCGATCCTGGAGACACCAATTCGAAGTGGCTTGGACATCCCAACTTTACATGGGAAAATATGGTAAAATATGGGAAATCATCTATAAATGGAGGTTTAGAGCTGGGGAACTCATCTATAAATGGAGGTTTATAGCTGGGGAACTCATCTATAAATGGAGGTTTAGAGCTTTGAAACTCATCTAGAGTGTGGACATTTTCCAGCCAGAAAAAGGTTTGATGAGCGCAGAGTGTTTACCCAAGCATTAACACCCCTAGCCTCGGGTAATGACTAACAATTTGCGAACGGGAAACCTAGATGGTTCGATGATTTTTCAGTGGTGATTCTCCTGTTAAATTACCAAAGCTGGTTGGTGGTGTACCTACCCCTCTGAAAAATATGAGTTCGTCAGTTGGGATGATGAAATTCCCAATAGATGGAACAATAAACAATGTTCCAAACCACCAACCAGAAAGGGAATTTGGAGTATAGTTCTTGCTTTTTTAAACACCAGTATGATCCAAAAAATCCAGATCATATGGAGGGAAACCCAATCCATGGTACCCCAAATCATCCAAGTCATTCAACAATTTTAGTAGTGAAACCCATGGTGACTTGGGGATCCACCATTTTGAGAAACTCCCTATGTTGGAATTACCAGGTTGAATTACCATATCATTTTGTAACGCCAGTGCCGCATATCCAATGGCTCCCAGATACACAGCAGCCACGTCACAGAACATAGCCCAAAATACATGGTCTACTTCGAAAAACAACTTGATAATTTTCCTGGGGATACTTCCTTTGATAATCATGTGAACTAACAGAAACATACAAAAACCACTTTTTGTCATTGGCAAAAGCCCACTAGCCGGTAGCAACATGCCGCTGGGGATATCGTCTCCTCCCTGGGAAAAAAATGTAACTCCCGAAAGGAACATGAATCGCACTGGCCCAGCTATCATCAAATATATATGTACTGTATATTCTTATATGTTAGCTCAGCATTTTGCGGATAAGTCTGTATGATATAATGTTGTGTAATACTATGCGATTTTTCGTAGTGAGAACAATAATGTAAATATCAAATTAATGTGGGTAAAACAATAATAAACCATCCCCCAGTCATCACCATTTTTATAGGTGGTATGTTTACCATTCCCAGTCATGGCTGGTTTATGACATTGTTTTAACCAAATTATAATCAATTAAAATGGTGATTTACCCATGAAACATGGTGATTTTCGTGATTTCGCATAGTTATGTTAGTTTACCAGAGGGTACATGTTTAATCATATTTATACATTTAACCATGTTATAACCATGGTAAACCCGACAGATCTGCTTCCCCAAGATCTACTCTGACAGGATATCGCCGAGCGTTTCCACTCCGCCGGCCTCTGCAATGCTGGCCTGGATCCTGCCGAGGTGTTTCATAGGGAGCAGTTGGCGTTACAAATGGGTATAACTATGGTCATCAAGCCCATAAGTTGATATAAGCCCTATAACTATAACATAGCTCTATCCATGTATATATATATATGTACACAGTATATATATATATACAGTATATATATATATATATCCATTTATAAGTGGAACTGCACTTCCAAGTATACCTCAAACATGGTTATTTCCATGAGAGCCATGATCACAACCCGATGGATTTAGGGCTAGCCTCTTTTCAAACAAACCCATATAATTGGACAACAGCGATGGATGAACAAATGGATGCAAATTGCCGTAAATGGATCTAAAATCACATCCAGTAATTGCATGCAAATAATTGCCGAAGAACCTAACCAGGAGCTTTATAGTAATATCAAGCAGGATTAGAGACATCTTCCCCTTCCACTATTTGGTGCTCACCTGACACCGTAACTACACTTTCTCATTCACAAGAGTAGACCCTCTGAAGATGACACGGCTGGATGGGTCTCTTTCCAGCCCTTTCCAGCCCTTTCCAGTTATCCACGGGGGGTTATCCTGTTGGTCCTGAAGGCGCTGAAAAGGTCCACTCTGACTCATTGGTCCAGTCGGAGGGGCTGTCTAAGTCATCATCAATGGGTGGATCATACCTAGGCCGGTCAAGTGAGGCGCCAGGACACAATAGAAGGGACTCGTCCATGTTTACCATATCAATGTGGCAAACCTCATAAAGATACCCTCTGGTAATTTGTCAAATAGCTATTGAAAATTGCCATTTATAGTTGATTTTCCCATAAAAAATGTCATTTTCAATAGCTATGTTAGTTTACCAGAGGGTAATTAAAGACACATCTTTTGTGGATATGGCTCTTGATACCCGTTTCAAATCGAACGCTCAATCGGGGATGGTCTGCATGGAATGCAGACGACCGGTGGTCCAAGCGGATGAAGATATGGCCTCCAGCCAGACTGGAGTTGCCTACAATGTAACATATGGTGTTATGATGTGTTTAAATGTGATTTAATGGATTTTCACTTAGCACACCCTGTAAATCACTAATTCCAAACCGAAAAAAATGTGTTTTAATGTGATTTGATCTTAGTGAAAAGTGTGCTTAACATGTTCGCTGCAAACCCAAAGGGTTTGCCCGCGGCGAATCCCGCATATCCTGTGACATGCTCAAATCCCTGCGTAGGGTTTAAGCTTTTTACTTTCCCAAACAACAAACCCTAAAACCCTAAAACCCTAAAACCCCAAAACCCTAAATTTACTAAAATCTGAAAACATAAAGTCAAAATCACTGCGTATAGCCAGTGTTTTCATTCATCCTGTGGTGATGAGTACATATATCATATTGTTTGGCTGTGTTGTTTTTTCGTGTGGGCGAAGCCGGGGTTTGGAAGGAACATGTTTAACTGGATTCGAACAAGCGATTTCTCACCAGGCTACATCAGGGCCAAAGCTCCCGGAGGAAAGTCGCCCAAATCATCCACCTCCTGCCCCGATGCCCCATCGATGCCATCAAGATGGGGAGATAGTGAAGATAGATGAAGATAGCTCATCTTTTCATATATGTTTCAAGGATTAGCCATTTAATATGGTTCAATCATGTTGAAACATAACATATCATGAAAAAAGCTAGATTCGATGCTTCAATATGGCTCTACAGCTTCTATCATGTTCTATTAATATTTTTAATGGGCTTCACTATGGTTTTTCTTTATATGACATCTTATGACATCAATTAATATATATGTTTCCTTCTCCCACGCAAACACCGATGGCTTCATGACCGTTGTATCTCCACCTGAGGCCATGCTGCCAGCAGATTGGTATCCAGAAATTTCTCCGCTTCGAAACTGTGTTGGCTCTGTTTTTTGGTTCTGTTGGCAACGGCGGCTTAACTAGTTGAATTTCATCATGTCTGACATATTCTCGTCGAAAATACGAGCCTTTCCCACGAATGTGACTACACCGGGCATAGATTGATGATTAGTCATTAAGTTAGTGTGATCAGGAATCGAAATCATCTTGCACAAACCATCTGGTGACACTGCCAATGCGGACGTTGCAATGATCCCCCCAAAATAGGCTTTACAACCTCCGGTCCAAGATGAGTCCCAAGTTCCGTAGACCCTCATACACCCAAAAAACGGACACCCGGACCTGTTGTCCTAGTTTCAGTGTGCGACGTTGAGTTATAGTACTTCTATGTACTTCTCCCCTTCCCATTCAGGATTTAGAACCCATATCCACACAAGCAATTTTTAATGTTCTCCTCTCCATGTGGTGCAGACGGGTCGTACATGAAAGGAGTCAAATACATCTGCGTGTTGCCGAAAGCATTGAAGCCCGTAAAGTCCTGGGCGATGCGGAAATGATGTGGACCCGCCTCTCTTGAGACAGTGTGATGATTTTTGGCGCCCAAACTTTCGAACCCCCCGTGGGACCAATCGCGGAGTCGAGGACATTATTATGGGTATATTATATGTTTAATTCTAATATTTATTACATATTTCCACCTTCCTTCCCAAGAGAAACATGGTGTTAGTCCACACTGCTCATCACAGCTTTGCATTGTGTCGCCAAGTCTCTTCTTCACTCAGCTTTGGACAACACGCGTTGGAAACGGCACATCTTTGGAGCATCGTTGTGGCTCGGCCGCCGGGTCCTTTTTTCCCGACGTCCCGACGGGTTGTGAACTTTGATCTCAAGCAGCTGCAAGAGACACTTATAGCCATGGGTGTCAAGTGAAGTCATTTAGGTACCTGTTTGGAGAAGATAACCCATTGACTATAGATATAACTGATATAACCCATTTATAACCCATTTTTTAGGTACCCATTGACTAATTGTCATTTTTCCATCATTTTTCCATTTTGACCCATGGCGCTTGCCCACTTTTCTGTAAAGAGTTCAGTCTTGAGGTGCACTGGACCCAGCTCTCCTTGGAAGCCTGATAAAACCTAAAGCATAGCTAAAGTTCATCTCATTGAACCATACTTAACCGGCAAATGACAATGTTGAACACATCGAGACTGGGATGGATCTAAGAAAGCCCGTAGAAATTCCATATCATGCTTTGGTTCCCCACATATCATCCGACATCCGTATCTTAGCACCTCTTCCAATAGCTGTGCTGGGGAGAGGTTCAGCACGGAATGCACGGAGCGAAGCCTGCAGGGTGGTTTCCCGCATACTTAGCTAAGTTGGTGAACCTAAGTCAATAGCCGTTGGGCTTATGGGGGTTATATATGGTTATATCTATCAGGGTAAATTACAATATTTCACTGACCTGAATTAAGGCCATTTGGGGATGATTTCCCTTATGATTCCAGGGCTCGGTCGCAGTGAGGTCGTTATAATTTACCCAGATAGGAATCTGATGATTGCATGGACTATGATGGACAATGATAATCAATTATTATATAATCTATTCAATGATGGTCTATGATAATCTATAGTATCATTTTCCAGATCTATAGTCAATGGGGATGATAAACCAACAAACCATACCTGGAAAGCCATGGCCTTTCCCCAATCAACCCTTTTTCGGCCGTACGGGATCATCCAACAGAAACTTGAGAGCAGGCGGAGGCGGACGAAAGGTAGTGTAGTGGGAGAGGAGTGGTGTCAAAATGCTGCGCCCCTAAGATGATACACCAAAAACGTTTTTGCGCAGTCTAAGATGATTTTATCCAGAGCATGACTGCATGACACTGTGTCTTGTGCTGCGTGAAATGATGCACGAAAAGGGGTTTATTTAAAACCCCTTTTTAAGACCCCTTGCAGCAACTGTTATTGAGGCTGAAGCATACCAATTATGCTGGACTACAGGGACATCTCCCTCATGGAAAGTGTGCCTCTAATGTGGGGGCCCGTGACCGCGTCACCCGTGGGAATTGAACCCATGACCATTTTCGGGGGGGGGGGGGGCCTATAATTGATATCCAATACATAACGGCGAGAATTCCATGAATTGCACGGGCTGGCCCCCCAATACCCCCTAAGCTTGTGCTGAAGCACGGAGAACTCAGGTAGCTGACGCTACCTTTCGTGACATGGCGACATGGTGCGGGCGTTTCTTAAAAACGGTGTGTTCCAAATGGGAGAAACACAGCATTTTTGAAAAACCACCAAAAAAAAACTGAGATAATTTTGCTGGGTTTTTATTAAAAAATATAGTAAAACCAGTTTTTTTTGTCAATGTTATAACTATAGATATAACTGATATAACCCACCAACAAAATCCCCATTGACTATAGATATAACTGATATAACTCCCAAGATGGATAACAAATGGAAGTTTCCCAAAAACAAATGCAAAAAAGAAAAACGACACTTTCTCCCTTGTTGTTGGGGCCTCCTAGATGAATCGACCGTCTTTTGTGTGTTTATCCAAAAATAAGAGGTCTGACTTGTACAAAATAACAAGAAATAAGAAAAACATACACACACACATCAATGGCCATTTCAGGAACCTAAATTGGAGGTACCTACCATGTATAAGGCCAATGTAAGGGAATATCCCCGCAAAATATGGCCTTATATGGTACAGTACCCCCATTTTAGGATCCTGAAATTCCCATTGAACACACACACACATACTTAAGTGCCGTGTTGTTTGGGTGTCGCAAATTCCTATGAACATGGGTCCAAACCTGGAGACTAACCTTGGATGGTTGATACTAAACGCGATTAAACATCTCAACAAGGATCCTGCACCAGCTAAGGGATGTGGTTTACGCCATAATTTTGGAATGCTTTCAACTATCCAAGGTGGCAGGATTTCTTCCATATCTATGTACTTTCGATTTTTGGACAGAGCATCAAGCAATTTCGGCACCCAAACATCCTCACAGCATTCAATCAAGGACTGTCACTGAGACTCTGACAAGGTTGGCATGTGTTCGTTGTGGAAGACCATCACTACACTTGCCTCGAGGGGCGAATGGGTGATGCGGGGAAACAAACGGCAAACATGGATGAGCATGGTGGTAAACCATAAATACGCTGGAAAACATCTGGGTCTGTCTGAAAATAAGGGTATCTCAAATTCCAATGATTTTTCTTCACTTTCACCACTCAAATGATCATTATGGGGTATCACTGATAGGCTTGAAGAGGGTATCTACTTCCCCCCCACACCTGCATTCTTCTATTAGTGTTCTTGCTATTTACATCACCCTCTGGTAAACTAACATAACTATGGAAAATCACCATGTTCAATGGGAAAATCCACTATTTCAATGGCCATTTTCCAGTTCGCTATTTGACCAAATTACCAGAGGGTACATTTCAGCTATGGCAATACCTATTCGCGAATTTTGAAGTCTCTACCAGCCTTGGGCATGTGACAAGGATAGGTCTCCTGTCTCGCTTTGCAAAAGTCCGAGCGGACGTCAGCCTGGCGAGAGGCAGGACGGTGTGTTGATGGTGTCTGTCACAAGGTCTCCACTGGAAAAGCATATCTCGCTTTAAGTTGATTTCAGTTTAAGTCACATTTACAGTAAATTTCTATCTAAATTACCCTCTAAACTGAGATAGCTCTGGAAAATCACCAGCTTTAGAAGAAATCAACGAACTAAATGGGCCATGTTCAATAGCTATTTGACATAACCAGAGGGTACTCAGGATACCTCGTCATTTCTCTTGGCGAAAGGATCCCAGCTGTGCCAAGGGGCCAAACCCGCAGCCACCCTGTCGCCTGCACGCGATCCACGTCGATGGCTTCGCTGTCGCGACTGCTAAAGCTGAAGCCACGGTGTGATTCCAGGCGCTCCTTGAGAAACACGATTATATATCTATGATTATATGGAAAAAAGGAATATATGATTATATATCTATGCCAGTTTGATGGCAATCATATCGTTCTCAATGTTCATCAAGTCATTGATGTATTACTATCATCCCTCTTACTTATTGTCTATTGTGTTTAATATATGATGGTTAAGACGATCAATGTGGTATTCACCCAATGCCAGAGTGGGATTATAATGAGTGCATACAATGAGATCATATGGATACATTAATGGTTAATAAGCCTATATATTATTAGTAGATGTTTACATTGGTGTCTATGGATGAATATGGTGAATTAACTGTGTTCAATATGTGAATATATGTATATATATATATGTAAATGTATATATTCCGATATATGTTGTGCTTATTTCATATGTGGTACACATATATATATACATTCCCATATATTGGATTGTGATGGTGAACTAACCATCAATATACGATGTTATTTCCTGGGGATATTTTCATGGATCCCCATTTTTATAGGTGGTATATGGTGGTATATTTACCAGTCCGAGTCATGGGTGGTAAAAATGGTCTTGTTTTACCCACATTATACCATCTGGTCAACCAACATAACTATTGAAAATGGCCACTTATAGTTGATTTACTCATGAACAATGGTGATTTTCCTTAGTTATGTTAGTTTACCGGAGGGTACATGTTTAATCATATTTATACATTTAACCATGGTAAACCCAATGGCAAATTACCAGAGGGTAACTGTTATCAAATCACCATGAAAATGCCATTAAATCACTATACAAAAAAACCCATGAAATCCCTGTAAAATCGGGGCAATAACCGTCATCTAAGGTGACAGCGAGTCCTTCTTCGAGAGGCCGCGGTGCGGCAGTGGCACGGGCTCCAACTTGCAGCAGCTTCCATCGTGGAAGAGGCCCAACCTGGTGGACTTCATGGGAATTTCATGGGGAGAAAACGTGGGGGATGTCATGGGATATAAAACTCAAGCAACAATGGGGATAAATGATGGTTGTATGGGTTGTGGGAAGCAACATACATGGTGCTAATTTTAGAGATTTTATAGGCCATGTGGGAGGATTTTCTGGTAATTACGATAGCATAGGATGAAAGGTAACATCATGGTGATTTATACCCGGTAATATATAACATAATCAATAAACATGGTGATAATGTGGGGAATATCATGGGATTTACTTGGATTTTTTGGGGATTTCATGGGATTCGATAGCAATTTCACGTACCTAAATTGTTGGCATCTATAGGGATTTAATTGGATGTGGTTGTAGTAATCAACAAACATGGTGATAAAATGGGAATATCACAAAAAACATAAAGGGATATTTCATGGGAAGATCTTACGGAAATATTATAGATATGAAGGGGATACAATAGCATATAACAATAAGATAACTGGGAATTCACTAAGATCAAAGATGAAGAATTTCACTAGAAACAATGATATTTTTAGTGTGATTTATCGATAAATTGGCCGAAGGGAACATTTACAGGACACCGTGTTTTTTGTTTTCCTTTAAGCTTTCCTTTCAACCAATTCTATGGATTTAATCATCCACAATTGGAATTCAGCAAGCTAAGCAACGTTTTAAATGGTGAATAAGCAACAAGAACGTGATTCATGGGAGGTTTAGCTTAGCTTGGGTTGCAGCATCATGTTCCCATACAAAAACTGTTGGTGATCTTCCCAGTTTTTGGCAGTGGGTCATATACCCTCTGGTAAAGGAACAGCTTGCGAACTGGAAAAGCACCATGTTGAAGAATGGTAAGTCAACGACTAAATGGCCGTGTTCAATAGCTATGTAACAAACTATCAGAGGGTAAATCCCATTACATCCCATTACATCCCATTAAATCACCATAAATGACCATTAAAATCCCATTTTAGTAATATAGTAAAATCCCATTAAAACCCGTGGTGAAGACCTCAATCTTGGTCAACGCCATGGTGTCCCAAAAAATATGCGCCTGCCGTGCTGATGCTCCAAGGTGGCATTCTCCAACACCTGCAAAAGGGGATGTCGCAAAAGGATACAACGGCTTTTGGACAACCAGGTCATCTCTAGACATCTTTATTAATATTTTCTATTCTATTCTATTATATCATATTATGTTATATCATATCATATTATATCAAATTATATTATATCATACTATAATATACTATACATATTGGATATAGAATGAATAGTATAAGCCCAAGATATCCCAATATACTGTAGTTTCACCCCATGTACTTATCAACCAAGTGGTTTCGCCACCGCGCCAAACACCGGGGGCACCTTCGGCGCTTTGGATCGAAAGACCACCACATCCGTCGAAGACGGCAGCGGCGGCGCGTTGTTCTTGTAGCGTGGGGCAGCTGAGACCTGTTTCGAGGTCGGGATGGTAACATGGGTTGTTTTTTCAAGACACACGGGAAACCATCTTGAAAAATATGAGTTCGTGAATGGGAAGGATGACATCCCATATATTATGGAAAATCAACAACCAATAATGTTCTTTTGATAAAAATAGAGAGCCGGGAGCAGGTTAATCCCATCTATCATCAAACAAACCTGTTGTTAAAGGGGTTTCTGAAGAACCCCCTCTATTAATCAACCAACCAATGGGAAAAGGACATCTATGATGCCAACATCCAAATGAAAGGCTATCCTGCAACTCTGCCCTTTAAGCATATCTGATATGCTTTGATATGTAATGATATATACATTTATATACACATAGATATCTCTGAACTCTTTGAGCAATATCCAAACCAATGCAGGTTGTCTAGGTGTTTCTTTTTGAGGAATCCACAACTTTCAGGTCCTTCCCTTGACCTTCCAACACCAAATGTGGTCTGCTGCTCCACCATGGCCTATCTTGGATACCCTGCAAGGAACCTTGTTTTGAAGCTGGTCACAGTAGATATCTGTGGATATATGTAGACATACGTAGACTTTACATTTACATGTTGCATTTACATACACACTGTATATATCCCCACCAACCGAACAAACCGACCAATGGTTTTACCCACATATCCATGTGATACCCACGCTGGACGGTTTTACCCTGACATTCCTGGACCCTGATCTTTTCGACATAGTTTTGAGCTACCACAAGAATCAAAACAATTCGAAGGCATGTGTACTTGAGTATGTATATATATATATATGTATATATATATATGATACAGGTGTGAATATGTCAATATTCATCACAAGCAACATATCAGTATACATCTATGTCATAATATACATACACATGTGCATATTCCTAAAATGCGGGTACCACCAAATCTTTCATTTTGATGGGATTTTCCATTATAAACCATCCAGCTATTGGGGTACCTCCATTGTAGGTTAAACTCCCATATATATATATATATATATATGTGTGTACAGTATATATATATACACATATATATATACAGACAGTATATACAGGATGGGGCCCCATATTTAGCTAAGTTGGTTTATAACCATAATAACAATAGTGTGATACTTATAACTATATTTTGATGGGGTTATAAACCAACAAACATAACTGGGCGGCCCATCCGGTACATATATATATATATACACACATATTTATTAAGTATTTGTTTAAATGTAAAGCCAGCGACAATCGCAACATCCGATTCAGATGTCACCAGCGATTTGCTGCCGGCGCAGCGCCTGGATTTTCTCATCGCAGATCCGCAGAAGTTGCAGTTCGTGCAGTTGCTCCAGCGCCCAGTTTCGGGGAGCCGCCTCTCGTGGCTGGGCCTAGATAGCTAAGTTGGTCTATAGCCAATATCACTAGGCCTTATTGTGACACTATATATAAAATAATATATAACAATAGTTGGATGGGGTTAGAAACCAACTTATACCTGGACACCACCTTGTAACATTGCTTCTTGTATTATTCGGTTAACCGGGTATTACTATTTATATCTATTGGCATGGTTGTTGGTAATATTGTTGGGCTGGCTGTTATTGGGTGGGGGACCCTGGAGTCGTAAGTGGTTCGAAAAACAAATATACTTAATTATACTTATTATATCCCATAGGATCCATGTATGACATTTACCATCAACATACCCCAAATGTTTGCATATGTACCAGCACCATGGATCCTATGGGTATTATTATACATCAAATTGCAGCGTGTTTCATATGTAGCTCGGTTATTTCAATATTAACCGAACGATTTTTAGCCACTTAGTGGGATGCACATCCCCGATGCTTGAAGGGAAATCTACAGGAAAGCGCGCTGTTCTTCTTGACGCGTAACCTTCACTTCCTGCATCTTCCTGCACATTTTGAAAGAACATGCAATAAACCATCCCAATTTTTGATGGTTTATTATACCCATTGATGGTGAAATGAGGGACGGTACATGCAATCGGGTTGGTGGTGCAATAACCATCTTGAAAAATATGAAAGTCAAAATATGAGTCCGTCAATGGGAAGGATGACATCCCAACCAGGCAATGATGGCATAGATTCCCTGCAGATACCTATTTCTTTACGCCATATGCGAGGATGACATCGGAAGCTTGAAAACACCCGTGTACTATGTTTAAATTACTGACGTTGTAGTGGCTTCATGTTCGAATTCCACATGAGAGTAGTGGCAAAAAATGATGAGCTATGTTTATTCTTTCCATAACCATAGTTCATGATCATATATAGTAATAATATGTAATAATTATCATGATAAATAACATAATTACTCATAGCTTATCATATATGTGTATTTAATCCTGATAATTATTATGTGAATAACCTTAACCTGGCAGCAAATATCTGTGCTGTTTATTCTCACTTCAAATCAGCGATGCACATCACGATGCTCATCTCTATATCCTCTCCACATTACACCACCATGTTTGTTTTCGTTTCCCTCTGGAAAATCACCATGTTCAATGGAAAATCCCCATGGCTTCAATGGCAAATCAACTAAATCAACGAACTTTCTATGACCATTTTCAATAGCAAACTTTTTCAGAGTTTACCAGATGGTAACATCTCTATATCATTCTACATCCCTTTCCCTTTATCCACATTACACAATCACTACACCAGCATGTTGGGGTGAAACAAACCAGGTTGCGCCTCTTCCAACTCTTCACAGCCTTTCAGGACCAGTCCCGCCAGCAACGCCGCCAGCGGCCGGGTCATGGGCAAGACGCATCGATGCTAGTATGCTTGATATGTGATTGATTCCTTTGTGATATCCCCATTGACAAACACATGTGTCAACAGGTTTATCAGGCCAACTAAGCGTCTCAGTATGGGGCGGAACGGGGCGGAAACTATCTACTTTGGATAGCAAAAACAACTGCTTGGGGGAATGAATGATCCCCTGGGTAGAGTATATGGAGCAACGTTGCTTTTGTGTGGCAATACAGTGATTCCTTTTTGGAGTTGTGAGACTCAACAGAAACACAGCGAAAGATCTTTGTCCATGATTGATTCATTTGTCGTTAAAAAACCTGGGTTCTCCATTTCAAATGATTCCGACCCCTCTTCCTTGTTCCATATTGTTCCATCCTCTCACCATGAAAGGTTCCGTGGCTACTGTTTGATAGAAACTGCAGGATGTATTCGATCCCGAAGATGCCTCTCTGGAGTGAATCGGCGCCAGGTTTTATCTAGAACTTGCTCAGTTTTTCCCAGGGTTTTCCCAAATCAACCGTGTGCTGAGGGCCATTTCATCCCCGAAAATAGTTCACCCCACACTTCGCAACACTCCCATGGACCTAGAATGGTCCCCTAGGACTCAAGTCGAATAGCATAAGTCATCAGCCATCAACAGCAACAGTCAACATTCAATAATCAACAAAAGCAACAAGCATCGTATACTTATGATACTTCTACATGAATAATATGAACTTAACATCACTTTACAACGTCTGTACTAAATGACCTGCACAACATCGGCCGTTTTCGTCGGATTCCGTCGTGGGCAATTTTTTCAGCCGGATCTTTGGCCGGACGATAGTTGCCCGGCGGAGGCTGAAGCCTCAGACTGTGATTGGCTCGGGTATGTTATGGGTTCCATTGGGGGTGACTCAATGGGTACCATGATACCAATTCCCCCAAAAAACATGTCTTACTTTAATATAAAGTATGAAGCATTTTGCGGGGCCACGAGTTTTTGAACCATCCTCATGGCCGTCCCAACGTTTTCCAAAGGTTACATGACAAGCCATGAACCTGTTCGACACCCTCAAAGTCTCCTGCAATCTGCCGTTTTGGTAGGGCTGGAAATGGGCTACATGATAACGAATCATCAAGATTATGGGGGGTTCACCAATTGACCAAAACCCATGTCGAGGTTTCCTGAAACAGGGGTACCCCCCAAAATCATCCATTGTATTTCCGGATTTTCCAGCAAATAAACCATCCATTGTTGGGGCACCATCATCCGCCAACCCGCGTTTGAAAATCGCGAAGCCAAGCGGCCAATGCAAACCGAAGCGATCTTCTAATTCCGTTGAGGCCAACAATGCTTTGCATTTGACCCGTTCTGTTATCTGGTACAAGCGGTAGATCACCTGGCGATCCACAAAAACCCACAAAAAACCCGAGGCTTCACCATCACTTACATCATATTCAAACTGGATAGACACTGCACACTTTTTTTGGGGTATTGACATGTATTGACCAATTACAATATAATATGTCTACATATACATGTGTATATATAAATATATTATATATGTATATATAAATCTATGTATATATAAATATATATATAGAAATATATGTATATAGGCGTGTTACTTCTTTCGGTTTTGATGGAACAAAATAAGCCGGCAAACATAGCCAGCTGTTTTGCGGTTCCAATTTTTCGTTTTTTTCTCCCCGTCTTGGATTTGGTGAAGGTTTCTCTATAGGTTTCTGTGTACGATAAATCCGCATAATCCAAAACAATGGATTTTAATCATCTTAGAGATAGGTACAGGGTTAAAAAAAACTCATTTAGCACTACCTCACCCATTATAACAGTCTAGTACTAACTACAGCTATTTAAATATACAGTACCATTGTACAGTGCCACTATAGATGTATCACATACAACTATGAACATTGTAGTACCATTATATATCAACATACAATTCTTAGATAAACCATACTTAAATTGGTACCGTCTGGTAAATCACCATTTGTAGCTGGGTAAATCAACTATTTCTATGGCCATGTTCACTAGCTTTTTGTATGTTTACCAGAGGGCTAATCCCCTTAAATCACCATTAGAATCCCATCAAATCCTCACTAAACCTTCCAGTTTATACCCATTTTTTAAAATCCCATTTAGATCCAATTTTTTACATTGAAATCCCATTAAACTCCAATTAAATCACCATTAAAATCCCATTTTTCTATACTGTACTAAGCTGTACTAAACCAGCCATCCGTAGCTGGTTTCCCGGCATGTTGCCTCATGGCCACCACGTAGCACGGCATCTGCGGGCCACTCGTGGCCCATTGAGAAGCTCCTGGAGAATAATTCGGCGGTGATTTTTTTTTGTCATTGGTCTATATTATAGATGGCCGAACTATAGATGATGACCAATGATTATAGATGATTATTTTTTGTCATTGGACTAAATGATTATAGATGATTATTAATAGGTATTATTAACCATGGTGATATCTATATTGTCTATATAGATGATTTATATTGTCACAGTAATTGATGCCCAATCTATATTATTTAGATGATATGTAAAGGGGAGTTGCTATCTATATTTATATTATTAACCATGATGATTATATTAACCACCAATGATTATAGATGATTATTAACAATATTGGTCTATCAATAAAATCTGTTATATAAATGATTAAAACATATATTATAGATGATTAATAGATATATTGGTTAATAATATCTATTAATCATGTCTGGTATGAATGATTATAGATGATTATAACAAATATTATTAACCATGGTGATAATTAACCACCAATGATTATAGATGATTATTAACAATATTGGTCTATCAATAATATATGTTATATAAATGATTAAAACATATATTATAGATGATTAATAGATATATTGGTTAATAATATCTATTAATCATATCTGGTATGAATGATTATAGATGATTATAACAAATATTATTAACCATGGTGATTTTATTAACAACCAATGATTATAGATGATTATTAACAATATCGGTCTATCAATAATATATGTTATATAAATGATTAAACCATATATTATGGATGATTATTAATAGATATATTGGTTACTAATATCTATTAATCATATCTGGTATGAATGATTATAGATGATTATAACAGATATTATTAACCATGGTGATAATTAACCACCAATGACTATAGATGATTATTAACAATATTGGTCTATCAATAATATAATAATATATTGTCTTTTTGTAATATAGATAATGTATATTATCAACAGTCATGAAATATTAATATCATATCTCTGAAATATTATCTTTAGTCAATGTTTTTTTCGTGATCTATATATTATTTACATAGACCATGTTGATTATAATATTATAGATTCAACGATATGTGGCTGGCTGTCGAAATATTGCGGATTCAGCATCAAATTATGGGTATTCAAGCATGCTAAAAACAAAAACAATTGGAAAAAATCAAAATTGGAACCCCCCGTTTTCTGACAACCACATATAGATCTTATCCGTTTATGGATAGGTTTATAATGTGGTAAACCCAGAAAAAAAACACATCCACTTTGGGGACGGTATAAAAACCAACTTCGGGCAAAAGTGGGGACGGTTCTGGTATTATGTTTGTCACTTGAGGTAGGATTAGAGATATTTGTGATGGGGGCTGTCTGTTCACCCATGGACTTATGATAGGTTCAAACCCTTTTGGTCTCTACTTATGAGAAGCTCAAGAAAGTTATGCGAGTCCAAGTTCAACAAGATTAAGATGCAGTCTGTGACTGATTGAAAATAAACCAAACCGGGCGGACAACAATTTAGGGACACATGGGGTCTAACAACCCAGAAAGTAGTTGGTACCCAGAGAGTCATCCGTTCATGCCACGAAATGAGCTCAACGGAAAAGAACGCTGTCGCTGAACTGGGTTACATCTCTGTCGATTGGCTTGCGATTACAGTTTTCAATGCCATCAAATGAGAAGGAATCAGCCCAAAAAACAAAACCACAATCACATTTTTGTTTTGTTGGACCATGATGCAAGGATCGAAACCATTGGACAAGGATAAGCCTAGGGTCATGGTGTCGATGATGATGATGATGATGAGGATGATGATGATGATGATGATGATGAACATTATATATTTGTAGAATAATAATGACACTAATATCCATCATAACGTTACTTCAAATATGTATTATTCTCATTAGTACATTGATGAATAGTGAATCGTGAATCACCTGGCCGCTGGCCGCCGTCCCCGGAAAGTGACCTGCTGATGATGCACGCGCCCAGTGGTAAGGACTGCATCAATCGAGGTCGCAAAGTCAGGTTGGCCCATTCGCCCAGGAAAAGGTAGACCTCATTCTCAACCATTTATCATGGGTTTATGATGATTTTCTATCAATCATCATGGGTTTATGATGATTTTCTATCAATCATAATGGGTTTATGATGATTTTCTATCAATCATCATGGGTTTATGATGATTTTCTATCAATCATCATGGGTTTATGATGATTTTCTATCAATCATAATGGGTTTATGATGATTTTCTATCAATCATAATGGGTTTATGATGATTTTCTTTCAATCATAATGGGTTTATGATGATTTTCCCAATCATCATCATCATTCTCAACGCAGGTTTCCCAAGTCATAGGGGTACCCCCAGTTATCACCCAGTCGTCATGGATGACCATGACTTCGTATTGAAACAACCATGGTGACGACTGGGGATCCCCCATGAAGAAACCCTCTGGAAGATGCCACGAAGGGGTCAACCAAGCCCAGTCCCTCGTACTTCCTGCTGTTTCAACAAGAAGTGGATGTTGAGGATATTCATGCCATCTGGTAACTTGGTATCATCGATTTTGGTCCGTCTGGGTTTAACCCGGACCGTTGAAAAAAGGATGTGGTTCGGGTGCCCTTTCATTGAGTTGAATGGCAAATCCTGCAGCCAGTCCAGCAGCGAGCAACGGTACTGGGCTTACCAGAAAGGTCAAAGAAGTCGCATGAAAAAATCTAGATACATCTAGATACTCTTCATTTGTTCTTTTTCGCGTGGCAACATATTAAAATACAAGGTTTCAAACTGTCGAACCAGTGAAATTTCTCAGTAACATCAGCTACATGCCAGAGGTGAGGGTAGGGTAAATAGCATTTACTGTTGCAATCCCCCTATGTTCTGTAAATCTCCCAGCTAAAATCAAGTATAAATCCCAAGTTTGAATAAATTTGATGGTTAAATCCTCATTTTGCCTCATTCTTGATGTTTCAATCAGCATCTTCCTATTGTGCGCCCAAGCGTCCACGGTGGCTTGTGACATCAATGGCAGCTCTGGGTCCAGAGCCAACTCTCCAGTTTCACCTGGTGTAGGGTGGATCTATGGATACCCGCCGCTTACTGCGATGCGATGGACAGGAAAATTCATCGCCTTTTGATGCTCGTGAAAAGAAGATGTGGGTGAAACATGGTGAAACCACTGTCCAGATTCGGTTGTGGTCCCCATTTCGGCCAGGTTGAAATTCCGTGGAAAAACATCATCAGTTGGGATTGAGAGCACCATCACCGTAGGATCAACACCCAATGGCTATCAGCTGAAGCCCGATAGCACCCTTCTGTTCACAGCAAAATAGCTGGGATTTATGGCTCCCCCGCAAAAAAGACGGTGTTTTTCATAAGGTTTTGATCCCACATATCACCATGTTTACACGAAATCCCGTAGTCGTGGATATATTTCTTATAATTACGAAGTAAATCCCAATTGAACCCTCCATAATTGTTTTCACATCATCATTTTTCCAACAAATGCCAGAACATTTGATGCTTGCAGCTTCGACACTTGCCGTAGTCTTCGTGGCGAGGGCTTTCCACGGCAGCGTGAAGCCTTGGGCCATGAAATGGCCACTTGGGCCATGAAATCATGGCAATTCACGATGGATCAAGGAAAAATGACGAACTGGTTGGTGGTTGACCTACCCCTCTGAAAAATGATGGACTTCGTCAGTTGGGATGATGACATTCCCAACGTTAATGGAAAGTCATAAAAGCCATGTTGCAAACCACCAACCAGATGACCAATGGCCTTCTAGTTCTGACTAATTCTACAGTTGTGGCTATGATGGGCTACAGCTGATGCCGAATAAAGTCATCGTAATTGGTACTGGGTTTGTCCAATGCGACTTCTGGCCGCTGGTTTCAACGTGTTTCAGCCCGAAAATGGAAGTGGTCATCAACATTTTTTTGCAGAGATTACCCTCCTTTAAGCTAACATAACTATGGAAAATCACCATTGTTAAATCATCAAACGAAATGGGTCATGGCTTACAGTTCGCTGTAACAAATTACCAAAGAATAAGCCAACACCACCTGGATGCATCAAATCAGCCAGTGGAGTTGATTGATGCTAAATATATACCATATACCCTCTGGTAATTTAACGTAGCTATTGAAAATGGTCATTTATAGTGAGTTTTCCCATTAAAACTGGTGGTTTTCCATAGTTTTTTGTATGTTTACCAGAGGGTATACCATATAACTGGTTGGTGGTTGCTGCTGACCCCTCTGAAAAATGATGGACTGAAAGTCAGTTGGGATGATCATTCCCAATATATGGGAAAAATGGAAAAATATTCCAAACCACCAAGCAGTATATGTATGTATCCTATCCACATCAAAATAACAGAATCAAACCAAACCACTGAGCCTCTGGTACTTTGTTACACTTCAGGAAAACTACCATCAAATTTGCAAGTAAACTCCATGAGCCATGAACTATACTTATATTCCCCACAAACCATAACTATAGCTAGTGGGCCTTTTTTTGTCTATTATTGTTCTTGAGAGAAATTAAAGCCAATTACAAACTATAATTGTGGGGGATACAACTAATAAGTAATCCATTACTAAATCCACCACTATTGTATC
Organism: Cladocopium goreaui; assembly: GCA_947184155.2. Classification (NCBI taxonomy): domain Eukaryota; class Dinophyceae; order Suessiales; family Symbiodiniaceae; genus Cladocopium; species Cladocopium goreaui. The sequence goes on from CAMXCT020000002.1 coordinate 1,465,557, forward strand.
TAACTGAGTCTTAATGGTCCAGTTTTCATTCATTTTCCATAGCAAGCTGAGCCACAAGAATCAAGGTCCGCATGTAGCACCTAATGGAGATCAAGGGGAGTTTAATCAAAATGCCATAAACCTACCATTTGTGCGGCTCCCTATAGAAAACCATAGGGCAAGCATAGGAAACTTATGATTTAACCGACAAAAATGGGGATTTCATGAGATTTGATTTATAGCTGATTTACGAAATCGCGACAGGTTGATGCACAGTGAATTCACTTGGTTTTTCTATGTTGGGTTGATTCAGGGGATATACCCACCAGTAAATTAACATAGACCCTGGCAGATGGGGGTTGGAAGATTAGTTTCCACTAAAAAATTGTCATTTTCAGGGTCTATGTTTATTTACCATAGGGTAACTATAGTATTTCATGGCTTTATAAACCAACAAACATGACTGGGGGGGGCCAACCCTTTTTCAGCACTTGGGAAGGTCACCATCGATTTCTGGTGGGGATGTTTATGAAGCTTGACCGTCCGTTTGATTCCAATCGCTATCTCACTGTATCTGGATATACCCTCTGGTAATTTGTCAAATAGCGAACTGGAAAATGACCATTGAAATAGTGGATTTTCCCATTAAAAATGGTGATTTTCCATAGTTATGTTAGTTTACCAGAGGGTATCTGGATAAAGAACTTTCTTTGTGAAAAGCATAAGAAGCCCAAGGCATAGACTTCAAATGACTTCAGACTGATCCAGTCTGGGGAAGGAAGTTTCACAAACACATTATCACCCCGTGGCTGCAAAGGGGGGTGTCTGAAAATGGCGGTATGCCCTGTTGGGTGTACCTCATTTTCAAACAAACCCAAATCATAAATGTTAAGCCAGAATACCTCAGAATAATTCATGATAATCCTTCGACACGTTTGCCGTATACCCCCCTTTTCGACCAAACCCATGTACCTTTTTTTTGTGGGTTCTGTCCTATTCTATCCTCAAAATAGCTGGTTAGCATCCCAATTAAACCGATTCATTACCCATAGGATCCATGGTGCTGCTATATATGGTAACATTTACCATCAATATACTCCAAATGTTAGCATATATACCAGCACCATGGATCTTATGGGGTTATGGTCCGAAAAAGAACAAAACATGATGCCAATCTAACGGGCCGCACCACTTTTTTTGGTGAACATCCCATGGACAAGTTGTCGCAAAAACCAAAAAAATATCCCCCAACGAAAAGTTGGAAGAGTTGACATGAGAAAGGCAGTTTCAGGGTCAAAGTCTGAAAATTTACAGTAGCCTCCGATTTTTTTTCACATATAGTACTTCTACCATTTTTTCCATTTACTTCGATGATTTTTTCGCCAAACAAAATCCAATTTTTCCACGATTGGATTGTCCCAGCTTGCCAAAAAGCACCTGGATGTTGGTATCAACCGTGGCTTCCTGTGCACGTCTGTAGGTGGCTGCATCCAACTCGACCCCAATGATGTGGCACCTGCGGTGCCCAGAAGGCCGAGAGCCAGGGATTCACCTTACGTAACTTGAGGACTTTGATCTTCACGTTCTAAACCATATCTTAGCCATATCATGACCATCCACATATACATATATATAATATAATAGACCTATATATATAATATAGACATATATATATATATAATATAGACATATAGACACATATATATATATACACACACTCTACACGTATAAACATATCTTAGCCATATCTTGGCAATATTTCTCAATAGTTCCGACACGACTCGGCACTCGGGATACGCCGCATGGGCTGCCAGAAGGACTTCACCATGTCCGCAGCCCAGGTCCACAAAGACCTGGCCCAAGAAAAAGGTTTTGGAACCGAAGTGGGTATATGAAGCAGGCACATATAATAACTATAATATAAGAACTATAATATGTATATATATAGAGTTATAATATAGGTATACATATATACACATAATATTACAAATATCTATTACTATTCACAGTGACTTTATAATCTCAGTTTAGAATGGTTAACAATGGCTAACAGCGTTTAGTAATGGTTCAAAACTGCTAATAACCACAAACGATGGTTTAGTAAGGGATGGTTTAGTAAGGGATTTTGGACAATTGAGGGGGTGTGCAGTATCAGGGTGATCTGATTACATGCCTGTACTATATAACAATAGTATGTGTATATATTTATATTGTATAGAATAAATAAATAAACAAATAAATAAATATATATGTATATATATTTAATTATATATATATTGTCTGTTTGCTGGTTCCATGTCAAGTCACTAATCGCTAATTCCAGCACGAGATCAACAGTGATTCGGTGATCGCTGAGGCCCCTCACATCTTGAGAAGTCAACTGCACCAAACCACCACCGTCAGAACCTTGGGAGACAGGCTGGTCATGGTTGGGCACCATGAAAAAGGGCCTTTGTTGGGTAAGCTCACCCTACTGTGAGACAAACCCATCTACCCCACATTGCTGGTGAGAAATATCCCCATTGTATCCCGAATATTTGGGGATTATCCTCCGGTAATCAAACATGAATAGGAAATCCCCTATAAATAAAGGTTCTAATGATTTCGAATGGGAAAATTATACAGAGATCTGGGATTTTCCAGCCATGTTTGATACCGGAGGGTTTTTCCCCCCCCTATATTCCTATATTCCTATATGTAGGTTTCCAAAGTCATGGGGGTCACCCCAAATCATCCAAGTCGAGCATGGAGCATGACTTGGTACTGAAACAACCTCTTCAGGTGACGTCCGGGGATCCCCCTATGACTTAAGAATCCCCTTTATCAGGGGTTGGTAACTTTCCCATTTTGGGAATATTGGACATCACCAAAAATAGTAGCCATTATAGACCATATACCTAATGGTTGGGTGATGTTCAATGGGGACATTTAATGACCCATGTTTATTGCCATCATTTAATGACCCTCGGTTTTCTTCACAGCCAGGAAGCGAAAGACAGTGCCCAGGACATCAGCTATCGGCGTTTCTCGGAAACCCGCCTGGGACCGAGGCAGGCCGAGGCAGAACATGCGATAAAAATGATGTGTTTAGCAGATTTGGAGTTTCAACATGTTGAAAAAACTCACACCCCTTATTCTGAGGATTTTCCAGATGCTACCAGTTGGAGTCTATATTTGTGTCTGACAGAAGACCATCGGCATCTATCATCATCACGATCCCTTCCCCCATGGGATTGTGCGATCCCCATCTGAACCTCAGGGTTTTGTATGCCAGCCCCCAAGTGCATACCATGGCTGTCTTCGGAGCTGTCTGGTCTAGGGCTTCAAACAATGCGGCCATCAAACATTACGACCCCCAAAAAACAGAATAGTTGTCTGGTTGGGATGTGAACTACTACCAGAATATATATATATATATTTGGTATATACATACTATAATGTATATATTATCTGTATATTATATATATATATATTTCGCGGGATGATTGGTTTTGAGAAATCCCACCTTGTCGAACCCCTCTGTATGGTAGTTAGATCCGGAGTGCTGGCTGGTTTTGCAGCATGAAAAAAACATCTAAGGAGCAAGTGGATATAGGTTCTGGGCATGTATGCATATGTATACATATACACATATATACACATAATATACAATTTACATGTATATATATATATCACCGTATACATATCATTTGATGATTAGAGCGTGTATTGTAACCATATGATCGCATTATTATATTCATGATTCATGTGCCACATGTGCCACATGTGCCAATGTCAAATTGCATGGTATATTAGTGATATGGTCATCCATTCCAATTCATGGGAATCAACAAAGAAGAAAGGTCTATCAAATCCCAATGAAAATGGATTGATTGTTCCCATCCCCCAAACCAATGGATTAATCCAACCCATGAACATTGCTATAAATCTCTATGAACAAACCAATCTCCATGATGGATTATCTCATTTAAACCTGATCATTGTTGGGATATATATCAACATGGATACTAATATTCTTTGGTTGGTGGTTGGCCTACCCCTCTGAAAAATATGAGTCAGTTGGGATGATGACATTCCCAACTGAATGGAAAGTCATAAAAGCCATGTTCCAGTCACCACCAACCAGTTCTGGTATCTAAATCCCTTCATGGGAATCCGAACGAATCCGAACAAAAATACAAAACCTACAAAACCTCCCGAGCACCAAAAAGCTCCACAGCTTCGCCAAGCCGCGGCCGAGGCACATAACTCACGCTGTTCTTCGACGGATCGGGATCACTTCGCCGGTGCACCGGACCACCTAACTTCACCTCACAGGGATGGTGGGTTCCTCAACTCATCCTATTTTGGATGGAGATTTTAAGGGGAAAAACATGGGAAAACCATCTACAAATGAAGGATTTTCATTAAACAAATTTCCATGTTTCCGGAGTGTAATATGACTTTAGAAGTGGCTTGAAGATATCAAGATGGCTCTGCATCTCTGCCTTAATTTCGTCAGACATCTGTGCCTTACATCATGATCAATTCATGAGATCCCTTCGTTGTATCGTTCGTTGTATCGGGAAATCTCCTGCTTGGTCTCGAATTCAATTCCCTCTTAGAAGGCCCAAACTTGAACTGGATGAATTATGATGAATCGATGGGGTTCGATGGGGGGGTTCATTTGAAAATGGGAGATTTCGGGACTTATTCATGGTAATATTCGTGCAACTTATGGTGATAGCCATGCAGCATTGGTGGGCCATCCGCCCAGGGTTACCATTGGGTTGTGCAGGGTATCATCAGTAGAGTTCACCAACCCAAAAAAAGATCCCTGAAGCTGCCATATATATAATATATAATATAATATATATATATAATATATATAATATAATATATATATATATAATATATATAATATATATATATGTTGACCTGGGGGTTTCATAAAATAAGGGCTAGATTTTCCTAAACTCCTCCATTTTTCAATAGGATTTTGCAAAGAAACCATCCACTTTTGGGTACCTCTGGCTATGGATTTTCCTTGGAGATGTCATGATTCCAACTGGTCAGAGTTCACCGGGATTCACCGGGCGCCTTCACTCGCAACGGAGCCGCTTTGGCAATGGCCGGCGCTGGCGTTCTTCGCAGGGGCGGAGGTATGGGCGGCATGGGACCGGAACCTCCAGGGGTTTAGAAAAATGGGTCACGCGTCGAATCTCAGCCACTTGGGGCCATGCTTTTGGGGATACGATTCGCAAGTTACCCAAGTCGATCTAGTTACCGAAGCAGTGCCGTGAGCGGCAAAGAGTGAAGCGACTGCATCCTGATTGAAGTCGAACCTAGGTGTAGATATGATTCTGAAACAATCTGCTGTCAGTCTCATTTCTTGTTGGATGCTGTGAGTTTCACCGCTTTTCTTCGGCGTGCTGAGCAATGGGGTGAACTCTTCAGAGGAATGCCCAGTGCCCAAACCCCTCAGAAAATGTCACACATGTCCAGTTTCTCGCATGCATAAAATGCATTGACTTCCAATGATGCAATTCTTATTCTTATAATATGCGTACTATACTAAAGATAGACTAATAGATGAGCCGGAATGGTATATCATGCAAGCCACCAATTACCCACTGATTGTTCCGCCTCTATGCTCATCAACCAACCAGTCAGCGGGAAAAGAAATATCTATGGATTAACTATTAGTAACCATGAGGGGTCTATTTCGATCTGTTTCTTTATATCTATATTCAGGAATTTGAACTCCATTGCTTGGTGAATTTCAGACTATCGGTTGGATGGAAATGCGGATTTCGCCGGCAAGAAGGCAGGAATAAGGGGTACGAACCAGCAAACATGGGGATTCAACCAACCAATTTTTCGGCTGTCAACCTGCTTTTTGTCCCGATGTTCGTTGGTGGAATCTCCCACCTGGGGTGACAATTCCACGACATCAACTTTTTTGGCTCGTAAAACTTGCATTGATGTTGGATAAACCTCCGTTTTTACTGCTTAACCACCTCGTTTTGTAAATCAACTACCCATTGATGTTCGATAAAGCTGCTATGTTGTGAAAAAAAACCATCCGTGCTGATTAAATCACATTTTTTCCACGGCGAATGGCTGCGCATCGCGCACCGCAGCAGTCGCTCTGCTGACGGCGTCTTAGGACGCAGCGGGCAGGGACTTGGTTCACTCAGAGGATTGGTGAATGGATGGATGTATATAATGTATATATGTATATTAATATATGATAATATATGTATGTAATTATGTAGGTAATTATATGTATATATATATATGTATGTGTATATATATATATATGTATGTACAAATAGATATTTTGATATGCAAACTGTAAATTTACGCATCATTGATAAATTTGAGATACATATCAGGAAAAACCAGGCTTGCGACACTTTCTTGCATTTGTTCTCGGAATCAAACGTGGCTGGGACACTGTTCTGGTGGCATTGTAGTGCTATTGGATCATCCGCCACATTCCATACAAGAATCAGAACCAATTCTACGAATATAATTACTCATATGTACAAATCATACATAAGTACACATAAAGTAAGTATGCACGTATCTACATATAATATACACATGTCAGAGTATATATATATATATGCATACATAATTATGCGTATATATATATATATATCACACGTATGTATAATATACATAATATCATATAATATATACATACATATCCACCTTAAAAAAAACAATTTTCAATATAGTTGATGCATTTCTACACATCATACAGTAGTTTTTATTGTTGATCTCCACATCCTGCTTCGCAGGATGCAGAACTTCCGGAACGTTGTCCCTGTTGCAAGACATCGGAGAAGTATTCAGCAGATTTCAGCAGCCAAACCTGAGGAAAGTCCATCAGCCAGGTGGTTAATGGTGGTTATCCTCTGGTAAACATAGAAAAAGCTATTGAAAAATTTGATGGTAGTTTTCCTGAAGTGTAACAAAGTACCAGAGGCTCAGTGGTTTGGTTTGATTCTGTTATTTTGATGTGGATAGAATACATACATATACTGGTTGGTGGTTTGGAATATTTTTCCATTTTTCCCATATATTGGGAATGATCATCCCAGCTGACGAAGTCCATCATTTTTCAGAGGGGTCAGCAGCAACCACCAACCAGTTACCCTCTGGTAATTTGTCAAATAGCTATTGAAAATGGCCATTTATAGTGGATTTTCCCATAAAAAATGGTGATTTTCCATAGCTATGTTAAATTACCAGAGGGTAATGGTGACTTAATGTTGATCCATAGCATCTGGAGGTGTCGACAGTCCTGGGGGATCACCATCAAGTTATGGTGACTTGGATGATTTGGCAAGGTAGCCCAAATGGACACCTGTGGAGAAAGCATCCCAACAAAATACCCTCTGGTAAACTAACATGGCTATGGAAAATGGCCATTTAATAGTGGATTTTCCCATTTAAAATAGTGATTTTCCATAGCTATGTTGGTTGACCAGAGGGTAACTGTACTTACAATTTGGGGCACCCCAAGATTTTCCGGGAAACTTTTTACGCGATGATGAGTAAGATTTTTCGTGCATGGCCTCCATATTATTTCATGATTTTCATGGGATAGGACCATTATTGAAGTTCCCTTCAGCAATCAACCATGCCAATGGAAAATCCACCATTTCTTGATGATTTTCCCGTTTAACTACCATTTCTTTTTCCGCTATTTCCTGGTCAGATATGCAAGCAGCACCTTGATGGGGCCCTCAGAATCCATCAACTGCTGCAGAGTTCCAGTGCATTGCTCTTATAATACACATCATGGTCCACCATTCTAGCTGGTTGGATGGTAACTGCATGTAAATTGCTATGTCATGATCTATAATACTGTATATATATATATCTATCAAGTCAAAATATAGCCAGTCTGATCATGCTTCCAGGATGTTCCAGGTATAGTCATAACAGCCCCACATCAACCGCATATCCCAATCCGCAGCATCAAGCAGCAGCCATCATCTGATGACCATATTGTCGCGCTTTAGGGGCGACCTGGGACATAGTCACATCTGTTGATGTTGTTTGCATAGGATCAGAAAATATATGTATCCAGTCTTTCTCTTGCTTCAAGGATGAAAGATAGTCAAAGAAGTAAACACGAGAGAGAGAGAGAGAGAACAAAATCAGCAACTCCAAACTAAACAGTGCATCATTGGCAAATCATTGGGTCTTGGTTTCCTCCTTATGTTCCGTTTTACAGGACCCTTCACACAGCGGTACATAGCCTTGGTTTGCTTCCGGAATGTGTGTTTTTTGGCTGTCGGCTTGTGCATATGCGAATCTGCATCAAACATATCATCAAATCCAGCTAGTATGCTACAGCCAATAATAAACTATCCCCAATTAGCGGCTCCTTCTTGGGATTTCAATCCTCCAGGGATCACCTAGATCCCCATTTTTCCACCATTTCTGTGGGGATCCTATGAATATGGAGCAAGGTCACCTTAGCATCAAGATCTCCAAGTGTCTGAATATGTTTCGTACTCCAAGTTATCTGGTTGGTGGTTGGTTGACCTACCCCTCTGAAAAATGATGGAGTTCGTCAGTTGGGATGATGACATTCCCAATATATGGAAAAATAAAGAATGTTCCAAACCACCAACCAGTTATGGTGGTGTGACATTGGAAAATGAGGTGAGCTAAACTAAACCTTTGGATGGGGTGCCCTATTCTCAGAGCCACGGTTTTGTTGGTGCAGATGCCGTCCGCTGCCAAGGAGCACAATCCTCTTTTTGTGGCGCCATCTCAAGGACTTCTTTTTTCGGCTCGCGCCCTGTCGTTGCTGCCATGTAGAGAAAATGCTAATTGGTTGTAATAACCAAGCCACATAGCCAAGAAGAAAAAATGTCGCATTTTGTCCAACATGTTTAACGATTTTTGGGAATGGTTCGCTGCGAGGTATCAATCAAAACGCACAAAATCGGCAATTTGTTCAGAAAAAAACGAAGTGACGGGACATTCACCCCAAGGAAAACCACATCCCAATGTGAGCCCTGTTAAAAAACGCAGTCATTCGCTTTCGGAGTCCAGTTCATGGATAGTGATCATTCCCAATCAATCTGAAGGGTAGGTCAATCTCCGAAGTTAATCATCAACCACTGATCACTTCTCAATTTTTTATTCTCAGATTTTGGGTTAACACACCATATTAGGGGGTTTCCAAAGTCATGGGGGTAGTTTCAACTCAAATGGGGGTAGCCCAACCAATCATCAATTTTTTTTGATCTTAATGGGATTTTGCAGCAAAATAAACCAGCCATTGGAGTAGCCCAGTATGGAACCCCCCCACCTCCAGAGCAGAGTCGGCTCGCGCAGGCCTCAGAGCTGATGGAGAGCTTCGATGCGAAAAACTGCTAGGAATTGAAGGGTTGCAAGGTGAGGCTTCAATAGGTCAGTTGGGCTTAGGGCTTTATATGACCATTTAAACCATTTATATGACATGATTGGAACATCTATAGCATCTATAGACTATGTTGTCATGTTGTAAGGCGCAACTGATAACTGGACGGCGGCTAGAGCCGGACTAGAGCCGGATCCACCCATGGGACATCCCACCACTTTTTGGTGGACTCTTTGAGTCCCAAATCTTGGTGGTCAAATCATCCCACCTTTTATGATACTATGAGTGTAAGGTTTCATCATGATAAATCATCAGATTTATCATGATAAATCATCAACAGAAACAATCTAAAACAATCATAAGAAGCTAAAAAAAGACGTCCATGTTTTACTTATGATTGCTGGCTAACCACCTAACATAGAACATGAGGCCCCATTTTCCACCACTCTCCTTCCCTCCTTCCCAGCTCCTTTCAAGTCCCCGACAGCAAGCCTCTGCGAAGGATGGAGGACAAACGATCCTTCACAGCACTGGCCTTTGGGATCGAAGCAGCGAACTTTGTAAAAAAGGCCCAATCCTGGGGCAAAAATATGTGAGTAAAAAGAGAATGAAGAGTCAACAAGACTACATATAAGAATCATAATTATAAATCTATGTCTATGTGATTGGAGCAGCACTTGGCATTTGCCTGGCAAATCAAAGAACCGACAAAACCTGCTGCCCAAATGAACTTGAGCAGCTTTCGACAGGGAATTCCATGAATTCCATGGAATTCCCACCCGGCTTTATGATGCTTTACTGTTTTGCATCTCCCCTAATTAATGGTTTGTCCTCATCAATGCAAAATCTGAAATCCAAATTCTTTCAATGCAAAGTTCGACACCCATTTGCCAATGGTTAATTAGGATTATTAATGGTTAATGATGATGAATGGCTATGGTTAATCAGCTATAAATGAGATTTTCATCTGGCGATCAACCGCCTTGCTGGAACATCCCAGCCAACACAGTGACCGGGAAATTGGACATCCAGCCATTTTTAGACAATCATCATTTATCATGTACAATCATCATAACTCATAACATCCATCTGTTTCCCACTATATCACATCTATTTTTCCATTCAATTTCACTATAGCCCTACAAAATCCCATGATATCCCTATTGCGTGTGAGTAGCTGGAGCCCTTCAGAGCCGGTTGGTTCGGTGCGTGCCCTCATGTCTGGTAGCTGTGCCATGCTGTGCTCATAGCTATCCAGCTTGGGTGGTGTGATGTGGTGTGTGGGCAGAACTTGGTGATTCATACCTAGAAACTCCCATTAAATCCTGGTTGGTGGATTATCCCATATGGGGATGGGTCAAAACTCTCCCTTTCTCCCTTTCGATGCGAGACACACGCTCAGAGGTCGGAGACATGTGTCCTAGTGAACCCCAAAATAGCTGGTAAATGGATGTTCATCCCATTAGAATGGATAATAATAGGTTTTGACCCACACCCATATATTATGGAAAATAAAAGCCATGTTCCAAACCACCAACCAGTATCCCATTCATTTTCAGCGAGTCGGATCCCGCCTTCATTGGCACTTGTCTCAGACTACCAGCTCGTTCCTCGTCAGGCACGGTCAAGTCCTGCGAGTCTGCAGAATAAAACCCGTTCTCAAAGGATTCAAGGATTCCAAAGATTGGATTCAAACATGGTAAGTTGATATATGAAGTGGCTTAACTATATGGTTTATATTGGTTTATGGTAGATATACCCTCTGGTTATGACTAACATAGCCATGGAAAAGCACCATTTTTAATAGGTAAACCATCTATAAATGGGCCATGGCTTCCATGGCTATGTTAAATAACCAGAGGGTAACTATAGTTCATGGGGGTTGTAATGGTTTATAAACAACATTCACATCACTGGGGGCTCCATCCTGTAGACTTTCATGGACATTTTATAGCGTAGTGGGATTCAATCGGATAATCCATGGGTCTTGATGGGATTTCACATGAGCATCTCATGGGATTTTCCATGTGATTCTACGGGGAAGATCGTGGGATATAACCAGCAGAATAGAGGTAGACATGATGGATTCTCCATTGCAATATTTGATACTGTAACCGGGAAAATACCCCAAACCATTTACGGTCAAATACTCCAAACCATCATATCAATTGCCCTCTGGTTGTTTAACATAGCCATGGAAAATCCCTTATAAATGGAGGTTTATAGCTGGGAACATCATCTATAAAAGGGCAATTTTCCATGGCTATGTTTGTCATAACCAGAGGCTATCGTTGTCTTGCGACAAACCCATATGACATCACGTGACACGTGTTCAAATGTCAAGATCCAAGATTTTCTGCGGAGTTCATGACGGAGCTTTTGTACAAGAATTGGGTACCCTCTGGTTATTTAATATAGCCATCTATACCATGGCTATGTTAGTCATAACCAAACGGTAATTCCATTAAGCACCCCCCAGAAACCATGGAAACCATGGAAACCAATCGGTTTAGCAGGGAAGCACTCCACATCGGGACCGGGCAATCGGGGTCCTCGGTAGGAGCTTTTCCTCTGCCCAACCTGTGCCATGGCCGCGAGCCACGACTCGGTGCTTCCGAGATCGTGCCATCGCAACTCAAAACGAGTCGTGTGCCCGCCATGTTGGCAGCACACTCCAAAATGGGACATTGGCAGCACAGGTTTTTGACTCCGAATGTTCCAAATGGCAACATATGGCAACATATGGCAACATTAACGGACATGTTTTTTTTGCCCTCGTCGCAATCAGTCCGTCCCAATGCCTGGTAGTGGGGTCCATGACACCTCCAGTCGCTTCTAAGCTTTTCCTCTCTTGCCGCATGGCCAAACGGTACCTGAGATGAGTGTTGACCATCTGCGGATGGTTGCCATGGAGATATTCGACATGTGTGAAACATGTGAAGCCACAAACCCATTCATTGATGCTATTTCCAAACGATACACGTTTTTTTCGCAGTTGAATTCCAATACTTGCTGGCAATTTGGGTTATTTCTTTTCTTAGTATCTGTTCATAAGCAAGGGGGTTGGAATTTGACCCCCACGAATTGCATGATTGGTGAAAGTGAGATCCTGATTGTGACTTAAAACTATCAATTCAATAAATCAATGATCAATTATAGTCACAATGATCAATGATCAATAAACTATCAATGATCCAGAGTTTATTTGATCCATGCAATAAATCAATGATCAATAAACTATCATTTTTTATTCTGAATCGCAGGATCCCCGATTTTCATATCATAACCCATAGGATCCATGGTGCTGCTATATATGGTAGCATGGATTCCATCAATATACCCCCAATGTTAGCATACATACCACCATGGATCCGTCATGGGTAATGAGAATGGCAACACATTTAAACTAAACTTCATGAGACGTGCATCAGCCCAAGTCACGCTCTTCGCTCCTCTCGAAGCCTCTCCTCCTCTTTCAGGTCCCGCCTCAGTGGAGCTATGCTCGAGTCATGGAACTGCTCGCTTCGCGAAAGATAGCGGAGCAGCAAAATATCATTCAATGGATTGGTTTAAAGGAAAAATTACAGGAAAACCCCATCTTTACTGGGAAAATCCATGGTTTCCTGCAGATTTTCCCTTAAACCAGTCCATTGAATCATGCTTCATCCTGATTCTTTCTGTTTTTTTTCCATATGTTCTCTATTTTTTTCACATCATAAAAGTTGTCCAATTCGTCTCACAATTTTGGTCGATCCGCCTGAAATCCCCTCATAAACCCAGCGGCAGAATGGCGCCCACTTCTCCCACGGATTTCTCCAGACGTTGCTGAGCCTTCAGCTGTGCCTCCACTGCTGGGAATTACTGGTAGCTATAGTATGGCCCAATATGATGGGAAAGTCATTCAAAATTCCATGGTTCCAGTCACCACCAACCAGATAATATATGGGTATTACAACCAAAAATAGGATGGTAATATGATGGTAATACTGGTTGGTGGTTGGCCTATCCCTCTGAAAAATATGAGTTCGTCAGATTGGATCATCATCCCAGCTATTGGGAAAAATAAAAGTCGTGTTCCAAACCACCAACCAGTTATAGTCAACCGAAAAAACGTACGTAAAATAGTATGTTAATATCATATACTGAATTAAAAGTATGATATAGTAGTTTAGTATTTTGTTTTGTAACCCCCAAAAAGATAGAAAAGTACATCATCACTGTTTTAGTGGGATTTTACTCTATCTTTGTAGGGATTCCTATAGTAATTGTATACGTTTAGCGATATTAATGTTATTTTGATCGCAAAGGCCGAGTGAAAGACAAAGCAACAGAATGATTTCCAAGATATGGATGTAAGTAAGCTGAAACTCTGCCATGCAGATTCAGAACTAGCGTTTCTCGTCATTTTTCCTGGACTAAACAAAACATCCATCATCCGCCTTATCATGATCATTGGCCACCAAATTTCTCGGCACTTAGTCAAAAATAGGTTCACTTACCCTCTGGTAATTTAACATAGACCCTGGCAAATGGGGGTGGGAAGACTAGTTTCCACTAAAAATTGGTCATTTTCAGGGTCTATGTTAATTTACCATAGGGTATTTGCTGCCGCATTAGCCACCAATTTCCCCTGCTTTCATCATTCCGATAAGGAAAGCTACCCCTCCTTTCACGGCTTTTGGGGCGAAAAAGTCGTGTCCTTGAGCCATCTCCGGAGCAACCATGACAGCATGATGGTTTGGGACTCACCAATTCGGCGTTGAGTGGAAGTTTTCAGCAACACCAGCCAGCCCCCAAATCATAAATATCATAAGTAGGTATAAACCATCCCAAAATATGCAGGTTTATGGCGTTCGCTTTGAACCACATTATATCAGACTTCTATCAAACACTCAAACTGATATAATGTTAAAAAGAAATAGTGTTTGAAATATCAGTATGTTCAATAGTGTTAATTAGTAACATCACCTGTTTACTATCAACACTGTTAATTAGTAACATCACCTGTTTAATATCAAGTAGTGTTAATTAATAGTGTTACCCTCTGGTAATTTAACATAGCTATTGAAAATGGCCATTTATAGTGGATTTACCCATGAAAAATGATGATTTTCCATAGCTATGTTAGTTTACCAGAGGGTACTATCAAAGATCACGATGAATTTTTCTGTTGCGACTCGGTTGGGAACCCAGTGGGGAACCCAGTGTGACCTCGCCTGGCGATGGTCGGTGAACTTCCGCTTCCGCTCTTTGTTCTTTTGCGACTGCCTCAGCGAAGGCCGATGTGGATGTGGGTCAAAATCGAAGACCTAGGGGACCACAGATGTTAGTCTAGTTTAGTATTCACCATCCAATTATTGGGGTACCTAATTTTGACCCATACCCATGTGGACTCCTGTCAAACTGGCAAAGTGGCAATGATGAGTTACTGCGACAGGTGGTTGAAAAAACCGAACAAATTTGTCACTGCGAGCTGGCTGGTTCCAGCAAAATGCGAAAAGCATCCTTTAGAATTCCTCAAAGGAAGACATCCCAGTCTGGCACTGAAGTCTTCAGATTTCAAAACGAGCTCATCGTCAAAGCACTGAGATTCGAAACTCTCAAAAACTACTGCAGGTACTGGTTTATATATATGTTTATAGTTGTTTACATCTGTTTATGTACACATATATATATAATATGTTTATGTATATATATATATGTTAATATATATATATATATGTTTATTTATGTTTGTATATATACCGGTTATGAAGGTTTACGCAGTATCAATCTAGTACAATTGGAATTTGATCGTGCGGATACACGGCCGAGCCACGATTTCCGCTTGAACTTCGCGACTCTTCTTTCATAGGCCTTAGACATCAGAAACCACGTGGTTGCCATGTGGTTTCTGCCAGCCCTGCGATAGAAAAATGAGGCCAGCATCTATAGCGAAAATATCAAAAATGTTACCATGATCAATCATTGATGCCAGCATCCATATATGTTACCACAGGAAATCGTTTGAAAATGAGTGCCAGCATCAAACAATCCACCCAGCTCTTCACTTTTTGTTGCCGCTGTCAGGTGACTTCTTCCGATTCTCCCTCCTGTTGCTCTGGAGCTTCATGGGAGCAAAACATCTTTCGGTACCTGACACGGTGTGCCCAGCATTCCTTGTTCATTTTTCCTATGCTGACCCTCCAGGAAACATACGACAACATATTGAAATCCATTTCTTCCCACATCTTCGCTGCATCTCATGTTTCAAATTTGCTGGTTGGTGGTTTTAACCATCTTGAAAACTATTAGTCAATGAGAAGGATTATCCCATATATGAAATGGAAAAACAAAATTCATGTTCCAAACCACCAACCAGTTTGGATTTGCTTCATGGTATCCCAAATTAATCGATTCATCTATTCCCAGTTCTCCAGTCATTCTCCATTGGGGAAATCACAGAAAAACTTAACAGCAAATCTCAGCATATCCCAATGAAAAAATCTCCCCATTCAAATAAACAACACGCAACAGTGACATGTTGTTTGGATATGAAAAATTGAGATATATGTTTTATTATCATTTAAAAACCATGAGGAATATCATCCAATATCCATGGATATTCATTGTACCTCATTTTAAAAAACCATGACATGTGGCGTTTGGATGAGTCGGATGAGGTACAATGACCCCCATGACTGTGGCTGTTGAAGGGATGTTATATTATGAGGTTTATTAAATATTGACATATCTATAAAACATCAATATCCCATAAACTATCTATATAAATATACAACTATTAGGTTTCTCCTTATCTATATCCCATGATAGTTGTATCCCCATCACTAATCGCTAGAAATCCCTAAGCTTACAACCATATATTCATAATTTATAGCAATTAATGTGGGTAAAACAATAATAATAAACCATCCCTGAAAAATCACCATGAATGGGTTGTATAAACCATTCCCACATGGGTGGTTTATGGCATTGTTTTAACATGTTTTAACCACATTACACCATGTTTGGAGAGCACGTTGCGATTCGGGTGACATCATCCATAGCGTCCACAGCTTCATCCTGCGGCCAGGAATTACGTGAAACATTGGGGGATTTCTATTCTTGTATACATTAAGAAATAAAAAACTCACAAAAATACATAAACAAACATCAAATTTGGGGGATTTCTCTGGGAATATAATGGAATAGCAGAGGATTACAAGAGGATATACCATCAACAATATGATATTTGGGTGTGTCTGAAGATCGAGGATACACCAGGATAATCATTGAAAATCAAGTCAACAACTCCCTGGGAAAGGCCAGAGGCCGCAATTAGAAGGGGAAGTGGATTCCTAACAGTCATTGAGCCATGAAAATAGATAATAATACTTACTTAGTTATTCATGTTTTCCACGAATTATCAATATTCAATAAACTATTGGATATTCACAATTGGTCATTATGCTCATTTCTGTGACATGCCGAGGGCCACCTCACTGTTTTCAGCATTCTCACAGTTCCAGTCAGTTCCACAAATCAAACACAACCAAACGTGGAAACAGTGCTTACATCCTTTCGGCCAGCACTTTTTCAAAACCCCTCAGCAACCGACTCATCTGCTTACGGCGTCTTCTAACCATCACCTACTAGTCTTCTACCATGGTTGCCAACCGTTCCAACCGTTCCAACGGCTGTGCCACATGGTTTATTCTAGAAACTTGCCTTGCGAAACCATCATTCACTCACAAACTCAAAACACATATCTATACTTATCTCATCATGTCCTGAAAAACACCAGCCACTTCAGCCACTTGTTTACCTCTATGGTTCGATACGATGGAAACACATTAACTGTTCTCGTATACCCCTATCCTATCTCGTGAAATCACTAGTTGGTCGAAAACGGTTTCCCGCAAACTATGGGTAGTTCAGAATCCCCAATAAGCCAATACCAATCAACCAGTTTTAAAAGTGTTTATACACCCATTAACTAGCTCGTCATATTCCCCGAAGCAACCCAACAGTTCACCAAGTTTTGAAGTATAAATCCCATGGAAATCCCCATTTTTCTGGGTGAAATCACCATTTTCCCATGGTTTTCCCATGGTTTTCCCATGGTTTTCACATGGAAACCATGGCCATTCCCGCATCCCGCTGCATCGCCCGACCCCCAAGGCATCTTTCAGCTCGGCCGTGATGGGTCGACGTGTCCTCTCCAGGACCTTGGCCTGGAGAAGCGATGGTACAATCAGATGGTAATATATACAATCATCATTAGATGATACACTATAGGAACTATATATATAGGACTATATATATATAGGTGAAAATGGGACTAATCCCTTCCTCCTAATACTAAACCCCCCCCCTAATACAAAACACGGCAGGTAGTTTTTAGTATTAGGGGGGTATTTATTATTAGGGAACCAAATCGAAGTCATGTTAATTAATTAATTAAATTTCCTTATATAACGCAATTAAAATATTGCCAAAAATGGCAGTTCGAAGCTTACCCCTAATACTAAATTAAAACCCTTAATACTAAAAACTATTTTTTCCGATCTCAAAATCAATTAAATTTCCTTATATAACGCAATTAAAATATTGCCAAAAATGGCAGTTCGAAGCTTACCCCTAATACTAAATTAAAACCCTTAATACTAAAAACTATTTTTTCCGATCTCAAGATCAATTAAATTTCCTTATATAACGCAATTAAAATATTGCCAAAAATGGCAGTTCGAAGCTTACCCCTAATACTAAATTAAAACCCTTAATACTAAAAACTAGCCCCCCTAATACTAAACACCCCGGGATGAATTAGTTTTTAGTATTAGGGGGGAGAACCCACAAATGGTAGGTTGATTTTTGAATTGTTTTTTAAAGGGGATCAATTAAAAGTCAAATTGGCCAAACTGAAATTTTCGGAAATTGGAGATGGATGCCTGTTTTTAGTATTAGGGGGACGTTTAGTATTAGGAGGAAGGGATTATATATCACTAGTTGGTGGTTTAATGGGACTTTATAGGGATTGAAAATGGGACTATATATATATAACTAACACAACTATAGAAAGTCATAACTATAGGTGAATCATCGAACTGACATGGTCTATGTTTTTTTTTTCCTAAATAGCTATCTGGTTGGTGGTTTCAAACATGAACTTTGTTTTCAATTTCATATATGGGATGTCATCCTTCACATTGACGAGCTCATATTTTTCAAGGTGGTTAAAACCACCAACCAGTATATATTTAAAAAAAAAATATACATCGGATAAATGACACTACTATCATTAATGGTGTCTAGATGGTATTTAGATGACACTATCATTATGGTATCATTATGGGTATGAAATATATTAATATTACCATTTAATGGTAGTAATAGTTATTAGATGATAATCATTAGATGGGGTCTACTATCATTAAATATTATTGATCATATATTATCTACTATCATATAGTTAGTACATATTGTACCATCTACGAATATACTTACTATCATATAGTACACAATAATAGTAATATCTATAATAATATCTATAATAGTATACAATAGATAACCTATGGAAATATTATTCTTATCTATTGTGAAAATGATCTATGGCAATTTTAAATATAACAATCATAGATGGCAATAGATGGCAATATTGTAATAATGGTATAATCATAGTACTAATAGACCAATAGATCTAGAATGTATAACCATTATTACTGCAATATCTATCTTAATATTATTGTCAATAGATGGTAAAATAGAACAGTACTAATAGACTAATAGAAATTGTATTATAGTACTACTTTTACTGTAATCATTTTCGAGGTATGGTCCAATTTAATATCCATAATAATGGTATAATCATAGTACTAATAGACTAATAGATCTATAATATATCATTATTATAATTATGGTAACACTCATTAATTTATATGGTAAGAAATATGATAGAGATATGGTACTACAATTATAATGACAATATCTCTATTATGACAATATATTATCATGATATCATTATAGCATATTATTGTCAATAGACCTACTGTATGGTAAAATTCTTATCAGTATAGTTTTTAGTGTATATTACATATATCTAACATTATTAACAATATACAGCGAACCATAATATGTATATAGTTTTTACTGTCAGGTCACTGTTTATTGTATATCAATGAATGTAATCTTTATTAATCAGCTAGTGTCAGATTATCCATTGGTAATATCATATCCAATAGCCAATTAACTTTTAATTGCTTGATGGTTTTTAACATTAAATATTAATAGATTATCATGATATGAATATTAGTAACAACAAATGGATTAAGCATTGATCAGTTAATCAATAGTGGTAATACCCAATAGAAACTAAATATGAATAGTTGATAGGTGGTAAATAGCATCAACGAGCTAAGCATGAAGGCTTAATGGATGTCAATATTAGCTATCAGTGGTTAATTGCTACAATAGCTACCTTACTAGTGGTATATCCATGTTACATGGATATCACATGTCATAAAAAATATTGAAGCATACAATGATAAACATATGATATACCATTGTGGATATATATACACATATTTATTTATTTGGCGACATAATGTAAGATTGAAACATATCAATCATGGATATTCTATTAATGTACCAGTATTGCTAAAATGTTATGGTAACATGACTGTTGATACCATTATTAATGGTTGATGGCATGGTATTACCATAGAGTATTTACTATGTTATGGTAATTGGTAGATTCTGGAAATGGTTGTTAAGGTAATACCATGGTAATATATGGTAACATTAGTGTTTATGTATGTACCTAAACTATGCTATTGTTAATATTGATAATATTTGTTATTATGATATTCCATGTTCTTATTTATGATGTGTAATAACTATATATATATAAATCTATATGCATATGTGTTAATGTGTATAGGTGTGTACATGTTTATATGTATATGTATAGACATGTGTGTATATGTATCTATGTATTGGATATTTACTGTACTATGTATTCATTTTCAATCTATCATGGTAGAAATTAAAGAATTATAGTATAGTATAGATATTCTAGCGACATTTTGGATATATAAATTGAGTATCTAAACACATATGCATATTAGTATATTAATGTTGTTTGGTATACATAGTTAAAAGGTAATGTGGTGTATATACAGTCAGTAATGATAGATTGGTATTAGTGGTTAGCAGTAGATCATATTCAACATTAGCACAATATAAGAAACATATTTGTAAATATTGTTTTAAAAAATAGCACAATATTGACGTAATCTGAAAATAACAGCCGTATACAATAAGGACAACATTAGTAGATTTTAAGCAACATCTTAACATAATGTGAGCAACAATTTAGACATATAATGTTCATTAAACACTAGGTAAACATTAGCATCGTATGAGTAAAATATTAGTCACACATAGCATTATCTGAATTTGATATTAGTAAAAAGTGCGGCAAAACCCTGAGGTTTTTGCCCGGACTTTCCATAAGCGTCTAGATGATGCTGATGACGATGGTAGCGATGATGATAATGATGATCATTGTCAACCTACACATAATAAGTATATTTAATCCCTAATGGGATCGTAAAAAATGGGCGCTGGTGGATCAAAGCCTGCATTTTCTTACATCTTGGCTTCCAAGGCCCAATATTGTTGGTATTATAATATATAGTACATTAGAAAACAACACTATACTATCAGTAAATGTTCGTGCGTTATCTACGATATCAGCATAATTTGTGATATATATATAAATATAATAGTTTATAACTAGCCAACAACGAATCTGTTTGAATCCTTTCATTCTTCCCTCAGGAAATTAACTGTTTGCCGTGGAAATGGTCCATTTGTAGGTGACTCACATTCAATTACCTATCAAAACATGTTTTCCATAGCAAACTGTTAGTTTACCAGAGAATAACTTGTGTTACATCCATCAATTTCACATTGCAACTTTTAATCTGCACAGACATCCATCTTCTCAAGCTGAGTTTGAAGAGCTGTACCCAGAAGTGAAAAAATGAAAACAACGTCTCCGCGATGCAACGACTGTTATGCGACTGTGCCTCCTCTTCTTTTTCCAGCTCTTTGGCTGCTGCCATACAGGCCTTAGCTTTTTGGGACGCCATCTGCTGAGATTAGGCCACAAGTAGATATAAGTAGTCTATTTGCCAATGTTCATCTCATACCCATCAAACATAGACTCCACATGTTTTTTTTAAAATCATATTTATCTCATAATCCTCCAGTCTCTTTGGAGCTGCAACTGAATATATAATCAATAAATGACTTGGAGGTTTCTGACACGAAAAATGACCCACATCCAGTCACTTTGCTGTCGGGTTTTTGACGCAATCATCCAGTTGGGCGCCGGGCCAAATCTTCGTAGGCTTCACTTTGAGGATTCACCGACTGCCCCTGGGACTGACTCCTTTGAAGGTGGACAAAATTGAACTTTGGAGATTTGATGATGTTTGGCTACTTGAAAAATAATCCCAGCTAGGTGGTTTCCAACCCATATGATAATCATAATCGATATATAACTGGGTATAGTGATTGTATGGTTTGTAATCCATAATCCGTATATAACTGGGTATTTCATATGTTGACACAGAGTTATTGATGCTGGTTCTGTTCCGCACCTTTCGAAACTTTCCAAGGTTATTTGGGCGATCCTAGAGTTGGGACTTTGGTGATCAACTATCATAGATGGGCTTCAAACTGTCAATTTTCGTCTATTATTTCTATTTTATTTTCTCCTGTTTTGACATGCTCGCTCTGCTGTTGAAACCGCTATATGGTCATCCGCAGTTAGCTGGTTGTGTGGTTGCAGACGCATGTCTCTAAGCAATGACCGGCTTCCAGTATTCAAAGTTGTTTCAGTACAATTTCCGGGTAACACCGACAACGATCGAACACCCATTTACCACAATTTGGGGATGGGTCAAAAACTATTATTCCATATTTGAGTGAATAAACTGCCATTTACCAGCTATTCGGCACCCAGGGTGCCAGGGTTTTGACTCATAGCCACTAGTGGATTCGGAGCAGCGAACGTACCCACCCGAGTTTTCCACCTCATGCGCTGGAAGCACTGCAGGGGCACAACTCGCCTGAAATCGGGGGAACTGATGGATGATTTCCCAGTAGAATCTGGGGAAATGATGAACAATTCTGGGGATATTTCATGCAATGTGTGGCCCCCCAGTTATAAGTTGGTTTAGATTCGCCCCAGTAACTATAGTTATTTGCGTACCATAAACCATAGTTATTGGAGTTATTGGCACCAACTTAGCTATCTTGGGGGCCTCACATTGTGCGAATATCATGGGAATTCCATGATATATATATATATTATAACCAACTGGACTGGATATGATACATGGGGTTGTCTGAAAATTGGGTACCCGCAAGGCATCAACGGATATCATTTTTTCCTACATTCTTTGGGTCAAAGCCAAGTAGCCAAGAAAAGAAGAAGCTATGCCACCCCTGTTGGAAAAAATAGCTTTTTGTGTACCAGAAATGAAAAACAGGTGCGTGTAATCCCATCCCCCTAATATTAATCTCCCCCTTTGAAACCATGGTTTAGTAGGGAACTTCCACGTAATTAGAACCATTTAGGGGGTGTTTAATATTAGGGGGATGGGATTATTCACAATTCCTTCGATCTCTTCTATTTGGGCATGGCAAAAGCCTGGGGCCAAGGTCAAGAACAGCTCAAGATCTCATGGCTTATGGCACCTCCATTTTGAAATTGGGGCATTTTGAAATTAATCGGTTTCCAGCCATCACCATATCACCATATCGCCATATCACCAAATCACCATATCACCATATCAATCTATCAATCTATCAATCAATCTATCAATCTATCAATCTATCTATCAATCTATCAATCAATCTATCAATCTATCAATCTATCAATCAATCTAATCTATCAATCAATCTATCAATCTATCAATCTATCAATAATCAATCAATCAATCAATCAATCTATCAATCTATCAATCAATCAATCAATCTATCTATCTATCTATGTATCTATGTATTTATGTATCTATGGATGCATGCATGGATACATGTACATGTATGCATGTATGCATGTGTGCATGTATGTAATGTCACATAATGTCACAAAATGTCACATAATGTCACACAATGTCACATAATGTCATGTAATGTAATGTTATGTAATGTAATTGTATGTATGCATGTATGTATGTATCTATTTATCTATATATATTTATATAATTATATATATATATATATATATATCTGCGTAAATTATAATATTTCACTAACCTGAATTGTTCGGCCATTTGGGGATTATTTCCCCTACTATGAGTATAACCCAGGCCTCACCGCTTTTGGGGTTGGATCCCAAGCATCCACAAAAAAGTGTGGTTTTTACATCAAGAAATCCATAGATGGTGATGGATTTTTTCATATAAATCATTTTTTTTATAGAATTCCATGATTTTAGATCTTATGGCAAACATTTTCCATCAACTCATCTTATGGCCATCTGGATTTGATCACAATATTTTTACTCAGAAACTCACCCAGCTCGCGGCTTCGGCACCTTCTGATGCATACTCCGAGGCGTGTGGACCGGCATTGGCTTCGCGGTCTTGCGGATGTGAAAGCCGCCCAACTGTGGAGCGTGCGGATCGAGCGGCAAAATCCACGATGATTTCCATCCATAGCTGCATCCATAGGATTTTCCATTGGCAAGTTTGATGAAACGAATATTTGATTTTCGCAGTCAGATAATAGAACTAAGGGGGATTTGAGTATCAAAAACTGGTATTGAAAAACAAGGCCCCATCTAGTATATGGGACATTAAAGCGAAGAAATTCAACACTAATCCAGGGGTCAAAGGTATTGCAACCTGAAGTCAACATCAACGAAGCTGCAACCTTTCTCTATGAAAGTAGGATCTGTCACCTCCAAAGTTGAGCGCAACTTGTCCTCTACAATGTGGGGCCCCCCAGTTATAAGTTGGTTTATAAACCCCATTAACTATAGTTATTTGCGTACCATAAACCATAGTTATTGGTTATTGGAGTTATTTGCACCAACTTAGCTATCGAACGGGGGCCCCACATTGTATGTGTACAGTCATCTCCTACAAAACTTTCCGCAATCTCTTTGGGGATCATCACTGGAGACGTTGGGAGAATCCATGGTAAAGCCATGGGAATTTCAGGATCCTAAAATGGAGGTACCGATTCCATATATAAGGCCTATTTTTTAGGGCTATTTAAGGGGATATCCCCCCAACATATGGCCAAAAATATGGTACTAACGTACCTCCATTTTAGGATCCTGGAATTCCCATTGATGGTTTGAAAGCCAGCTATGCCATGCATTCCGCTGGCGCAATCGGACTTCTACTAACCGCAGTAAGATATTTTTGAGCATCAGCCGACTCCTATCCAGGAAGAAATCACCAAGTTGCCATGCCTGTCCCCATAACAATAAGATACAATAAGCATTTGGGATCTGAAAATATGGTACTCCCAATTCCAATGGAAATTCATTTTCACGGTCAAACTGGCCAAACACTGGGAGTATCTCCTAGCAGTCAAACCCAATTTGCAGTTATAAACCAACATAACACAACTTAAAAATTAACATAGCTGTGGAAAATCAACATTTTTAGTGACTAAATCAACGAACTAAATGGGCCATTTTCAATAGCTAACACGATTTATAATGACCCCAGTGGCACCACCAGCTCCACTTCCTGGACCTGGGCATCTTCTTTCTCCGCCTTCCACTGTTCCGCCTGGACATGGTCGGTTGAACGCCACGGGACCGAGAAAAGGGGACCCTTGAGAGGATGAGTTTGTGCTACGAAATATTAAAAAACCAGGTGCAGGATGGAGCCCCAGTTCGTGAACGCTAAGTTGGTGCAAATAACTATAATAACTATGGTTTATGGTACGCAAATAGCTATAGTTAATGGGGTTTATAAACCAACTTATAACTGGGGGGCTAATTAATAACAATAGTGTATGATGTATGATACTTATAACCACGTATATTTACATGGGGTTATAAACCAGGGCCCCATCCTGTAAATAACGAATACATTTGGGATGTAATAGCACAACATGACACCTAGTCTTTAGATTTGGTCAGACACTGTGATGAATGTGGCCTTGCCCAATACCCTCTGGTAAACTAACATAGCTATTGAAAATGGCCCTTTATAGTGGATTTACCATTAAAAATTGTGATTTTCCATAGTTACGTTAGATTACCAGAGGGTAGCATCCCGCTTCTGTAATTCGGCCAGCCTAGCTCAAGTTCACTTTCGTTTCTATTCACAGACAAGATGTTCTAGCAAGAACCACGCTCGGAATAATACTATACAATATGATACCTATACCCAATTACTAATATTCGATCTTTGCAAATTCCGAGCATGTCAAGGTTTCATGGGAGAAAAACATACAGCTTGCCCCTTCCGAGAATTGATGACTAGGCCTTGGTGGGCATGGACCAAAGGTCAAAGACCTCAGGACCTTTCGGCTTCTCTGGCTGCCTGCAGAACAGTGCTTTGTGTTGCTTGGAACATGTGACATATTTCAATCATGATCCAGATGCATAATTACAAAATCATTCCAGCATATGATTTTCTCCCTCTCACTATTGATTTCTTTTCTTCTATCACAGATTTATCATATGTTTTATGTTTATCATATATCATACATCTAGTATATCCTCATATACGATACATAAATAGGTATGTCAAACATGACAAAAACTATATATTTTAAATCTAAATGGGCGAAGTGCGAAAGTCAATATTCATTTTATGGCCCCAAGTCATCAATTTTTGGAGAGTGTAGTCGTTTTCCGGGTTTTGGGAACCTATATGTTCTTGTTTCTTATGTGTTCATATATTCCATCACATATCTATCGCATATCTCTAGCTATAGCCAATCATATACCATGTAAGTCTGTCGTATATCATTTTTTAGTCGTATGATTCATGTAATCATATATAACATATCTGATAATCAATTATTATATATCCATCGTGCATCATATATCCGCTGGATGATATATCATGATATATCTATGATACGAACTTCTTTTTTGTAATACGGTAAGTTATATATCATTACAACATCCTATGATCTATTATAAGCCATATATTGTCTGTTGTACATCTAATCTATGTTAATCTATACGATATATATATATATATACGGGCGGCACTCCCGGCCTGGGGGTACATCAGACAGTTATATCTATAGGTAGATAGATAGATAGATAGATATATATATATATATATCATCTGGGTTTCATTTAGGGTTTCTTTAGGGTTTCTTTAGGTTTCTTTAGGGTTCATTTAGGGTTTCTTGAGGGCAAATTTAGGGTTTTTTGCTCTTTTTCTTGTAGGTTTTCTTTGATGAGGGAAATTCTCGTCAGCCATCGGAGATGGACGACATCCCGATTTTTTCTCACTGGCCCGGTGAGAATCAAAACGCACTTCCCCGGGCAGCATACCCGTCCTGGCCGTATATAAATATATATATATATTTATACACAACATAATATACAACCCTTATGGATCCAAACACCTCCTGAGAAGGTACCAACCCCCCCAAATCATACCCCAAACACTTCCTAAGAAGGAACTTGGACTCATGGGGCAATTATATATATAACTACACATACCGTAGATCTACTGTATGTATGTATATATATATACATATATATTAAACACAATCAGTCATATATACACGGATTGTTACATATCATATATACTATATATAAATGGATTATTATTCATATATTCCATATAAATGATATTCATATTATGGAATACTCATTTATCATATGCCCATCATACATCACATGCGGTATTGATTACATCTATCATAAATCTAGAATCCATATAATAGTATATAGTCTATATGATGAACGATGAATCTATCTATGAAAAAATATCTATATCTATAATAAATAAAATATATATATATCATATCTATCATACATCTAATATACATTAATGTATATAATATGCAATCATATATTAATTTGCAATATATATTTATATACATATGTATGCATGATAGATTTTTATACATATATAAATATACAAACATATCTAATTAATATAGATAATTGATATACATATATATATGTATGTATGTATGTACGTACGTACGTACCTACATACATACATACATACATACATTACATTACATTACATTACATTACATTACATTACATTACATTACGTACGTACGTACATACATACATACATATACAAACATATCTAATAGATAGATGATATATGTATATATTTATAAATATCTATATATATATATCTATATCTAATATCTAATATCTAATATCTATCTCTTACATCCATTATCCGTCCATTGCGCCTATTCGCCAGGCGTTGCATCGTTCGCTCCACCTTGGCCTCGCGGAAAAACAAATCAGAGCTAGGCAGCCCAAAAACGGGTGGACTGAAACATGGCTTGAACCAGAAACGGTTTAATATTAATGATGGTTATTAAAGAGCCATTTATTAACCAGAAACCAGAAATGATGGCTATGTTAATAACTATAATTTATATATTCCATTTATATTGCACATTTTTGAAAATGCGGTTGAACTAGGAAAAGAAGAAGAAATTGAAAGTTTCAAGGTGAAACAAATGGGGGCTGAAAAGCATGTTTTTCATCTCAACATATACCCTCTGGTAAACTAACATAGCTATGGAAAATCACCATTTTCAATGGGAAAATCCACTATTTCAATGGTCATTTTCCAGTTCGCTATTTGACAAATTACCAGAGGGTAAATTTCACCCGATGTGAAGAGTTCACCTCATTTTTGCCTAAATCCCCATGATTTTGGAGAAGCCCACTGGACTTTCCAGCCAGGTGTGGTGTGAGTTTTTCGGCCTAGTCCAGGTGTTGAAACCGGCCGGTTGTCAGAGCACGCTGCCCGGATCTCGTAGAACGATGGGGAAAGAATCGGGGTAAATCCTTTTCCACAAAAGAAACGCCACGGGAAGACCCCCAGCAGAGACACATGTGTCAGTCCAATCTTTGGCCCAAAAGCTGAGCATCAAACGAAGACCGGACAAATCAAAGCCACAGGTTTCTGACCAAGAAATCGCATCCCCACTGCATCACGTCTCATACTGAGTTGACATATTTGTACGCTTTGTCTAGCATATTTTTGCATAGATCATCATCGACCGCAGACTACAGAGGGGTGCGGGACCAATTTACGAAGTGGGTCAAAAGATACACGGATCTAATTAGGGTATAGTATAGCTTATATTTTCAACTGGGTCATATTTAGTTCTTAATCATTATCAACCACATTTTTTTTATAGATGCCTGGGACTTTCATCAGAGACTACTTGGGGATGCAGTTCCCCATAGGGCCCCATATCCCCAACTTATTGGTTTCTTCCACTGTTTCTACAATGGTATACCCTCTGGTCAACGTTAACAAAAAACGATGGAAAGATCCACCATTTATAGCTGGGTAAATGCACTATTTCTATGGCAACAATTTTCTTAGGGATTTCATAGGGATTTACCCTCTGGTAAACATAGAAAAAACTATGGAACATCACCATTTTTTAATGGGTAAATCCACCATAAATGGCAAATTTCAATAGCTATGTGGCTGTTTACCAGAGGGTATACCCTTCTGAAACCATCCGGCCTCTTCTGATCCCGTGATGCCCAAATCGGGCCCCTTCTCACGGAAGATCTTCTGCCGCGCCAAGTCACGGCGCGACCTGATTTTGGCTCAGAGGCCATGATTTTCAGATGGATGATCAATGCTGGTTAGTGGTGCAATAACCATCTTCAAAAATATGAGTTAGTCAATGGGAAGGATTATCCCATATATTATGGAAAACAAAAAATGTTTGAAACCACCAAACAGAATGGGATGAATTTTGGGGTTCAATAGCTTTTAATCCTACCAGCAGAACATTTGGGTAGAAGTTCTGTGGAGCGTGAAAAGACAACAAGAATTTGCAGAGCTGGTTGAAACCCGGTGACAAACCATGAGCTTCATGACCTGTGACAGGAAGGGGTTTGTCTGTTAAGTAAGATACCCCCAAAATGGTTGTTTTTTCTATGAGAGCATGATGATGAGCATGATGATAAAGCATTTTGTTTTGGGGGGAAGAAGGGCGCCTTGATTTCAGACAAAAGCAATCATCATCAATCTAGATTTACGAACATCATATCCAGATTTTTGCATCACAATCACACGGTGACGGATTCTTCATGATTCTTCCATTCCTTCAGGAGGAACCCCAAATTGAAACATAAGTCCCGTAGATTCCGTTGAGAATTTTCAGCAACATACAGCAAGTCTAAACATACCCAGCACCTGGTGTAAGCGCGGATCTGTCCCCATATGCCCAACAGTTGGAAACCCAACGCTGCTGAAACTCCTTCAAACGACCTGAGATTGCCGGGGAGGTAGCTGGGGGCAACGATGGTCGGAGTATATCATGGCAGAGGTATATAACTGTGGTCAGTATGATTAGTGAGGGTGTGTACCTACTCAAAACTGTTGGCCAACGAGCAATCAAAGCACTGGGGAGCTAAGGAGCGCTCAATCATTCTGTTTTCTTGCGCACCATCAGCGGGGACCGCTCAACAAATTGGGATAGAGCAAAAAAAACATTGCATGTTGGCAAAATCAGTACCGGTAATGAACATAGTAGGGACGCAACCAAGAACCAGCGTGGAAAGCGATCAACATAACTGGTGGTTCCAATACGTTCCAATTCCTTTGGACAATTCCCCAAAGATCAGCAACGAAGCCAAGATCAGTGCCGTTTCTTTGGACTTTGTCACTTCTGTTTGAATTTGACAGCGGCCTTGAGCTCATCCTTTTTGGTAAATATGATGAAGTTGGTAGATCCAAAATCAGTGATCTACGATTTTTCATCACCCAAACAGGGCTCCCAAATAAAAAGTTAGCCGCCTTTTTGCCGCATCGCATTGAGGCAACATGTGGCGCTTCGCACGGTTTTGTCTAGTGGTGGTAAACCCAATGAACTATACCCAATTGACCATCCATATTGCCCAACTTGGGTAACCACCATAGCCTGGGGATTGAGCATTAGCTTTACCCCATACCCAACAGATCCCCTGATTTTTTCAGGGCAAAAAATCACCGAGTTTCCGACCCCTTGGTGTCCACTGTGAACAACGCCTCCAAGTCGTCCTGCTCCTTGGTGGTCTTGGTGGCCTTGCTGGCACCCTTTAAAGCCTGGCGGATCGTGAAAATCATGGGATTTACCACCTAGTGTTTTTTTTTTGGGGACGACCATGCTGTCATTCCGAAGTGCTCCCCATTGAAAATAGAGAATATCATTATAATTATATATATAGGGAATATGGATACCCATAGCTCCGAAACGCTCCTTCCTAACAAAAAGGGAGAGTATGTAACTTATTTAGCCACCATTTCTCTTGGATGGTAGCAATTTCTGAGCAAAAAAAAGTGGAACAACATCATCCCAGTGCCATCCCCGGATGATTCTAACGTTCGCTCAGAAGTACCTCAGAATTAAAGGACCCCGTACCGCTTTCAACTGAAGAGAGGGTATCCCCAAATCCACTGCTTTGTAATCATTTCTCCCAGTCAAATTAGCACAAGTTGTTGACTTCTTGATATACATTTCATCCTGGTTGGTGGTGCAATGTGCCCATCTTGAAAAATGATGGAGTTCGTCAATGGGAAGGATGACATCCCATATATGAAATGGAAAATAAATTTCATGTTTGAAACCACCAACCAGCATCACATTTCCCTTTGAATGGTCATGATTCGTCTATCCGCACCCTTTCGAACTGCCGGGATCGATTCTCACGCAGCGGAGAGATCACGTAGGGAACAGCAGCTGTGAATCAATCAAAGCTTCGTCCAATGTAGCCGAATTTTTACGGCCCATAAAATGGGGGGTTCGTGGTTAGTTCTATGGGGGTACCCAATAGCTGGATGGTTGATTTCATGGAACATCATGAAAAATCCCAAAAAACATGGATGATTTGGGGGTACCCTCTGGTAAACAGCCACATAACTATGGAAAGATCCACCCATTTATAGCTGGGTAAATCAACGATTTCGACTGGGCCATTTTCAATGGCTTTTGGTATGTTTACCAGAGGGTATAATCATCATAAACCCATGGAAGAAATGGAGGTTTTATTGGGAAAATCATGGATTCCCAATAAATGGACCCATTTTACCCAAATAAATGGAGGTTACCCCAATAGCTGGATGGTTTATTTGCTGGAAAATCCATCTATAAAATGGATGAGAACTGGGGGTACCCCCATGATTATTGGGAAAATCATCATAAACCTATGATAATTGATAGAAACCCATCATAAACCCATGATAAATGGATGAGAACTGGGGGTACCCCCATAAAAATGGATACCTCGTTTTTGTTGCTTGGGAAATGATGGGCAGGATTTGGGAAGTTCACACTCGATGCCGATCAGATTGATTCTGGCCCTTGACGGAAGTCCTAGATTTATCGTGGTAATTTTACAAGCAATGTTACCAATAAAGGATGGCAAAGCAATAGGATTAATTGATATTAATTGGATGATTATTATTGGATTTATGGTAAAGATTATGATTCATGGTGGATTTTTAGTAAAGCAATAGGATTCATCATGCCTAATTTTACCATAAATGGATGGTATAGACTATAGATGACTAAGACCATCAATCCAAATGGGTGGTTTATGACATTGCTTTTAAAAGACATAAACAAAGTCAATTCAATGTTCCATTCAAGAATGGGTTTATGATGATTATACCCTGATGATTTTCCCAATAATCATGGGGGTATATTCATCATCCAAAAAATGTTCATCATTTTTAGCTCCTGTTCCCGAAATGCGCAGAAATGAAGCGAAATGTTCAGGCGGCTTCAAGCGTTTCATGGCGTCCTTGAAAGTTTCATGGGAAGTTTTAGGAAAAACATCCCAAGGATACTAAAATTTGGTGGGTGAAAGGCCGATGGGAAAACTGGAGAATCCCTGGGTTAAACGTAGGGTATTTTTCTGGGTTTTCATCCCAGAAATTCCAAAGCAGGTCACACATAAACCCTCCACATCCATAACTTTCATTGACTCAACTGATTCTAGGTGTGCATCCGGATGTTGACGCTGTTGACCAAGGTCAAATAATCCACAAGAATCCGAAATGATTGTAAACATATAGAGGTTTCCTAAAATGGGTGTACCCCTTCATCATCTATTTCATTCCGGATTTTCCAGCATTTTGGAAAACCTACTATTTTTAGCTACCCCCATCTATAATCATTATTGTAGAAACCCTCACATATATATATATACCCACCGTAGGACATTTGCTGTTCAAACAAAACAGTTGGTTTTTTGAATCTGCCATTATTTAATACTATTAATCACTATTAATCACTATTGATCACTATTTAATCATTATTTAATACTATTTATTCACTATTTGATGGATCAACCTTTACCTTGCCATTTACCTTGCCCCTTGCGGTGCTTTTTTCGGATCAGCCTGGATCACGAGTTTTTTTTGTGCGGAAACATAGCAATCCGAATGACTCTTCTCTATTCATGTCTGATATAAATATAATATAGATATAAATATAGTCATAAATATAGATATGGATATGAATATATAAACTATATATATATACAATCATATATAATCATAGATATACATAGATGCATGCGTTGCATCTATCCAACTCTCAGAATTATGGAAAGAACTCTGAGAAAACAAGGGAATCCAGATTCATCCAGATTCATCCAGATTGATATCCCCATGAAACCCCATTAAATGCCATCTATAATTACATCCCTAAAAAATCATATGAAATCCCTATAAAACCTCAGCTTGAATCCTGAACCTTGCACGCATATCGCTGTGAGACATTTTGTTTCAGCGGTTGCTGCGGAGCTTGATTCCCTGGGCTTCACTGAACTTCTCTGTTGGATGGCCAGCTTTCACCAAAACAAGGCTTGATAGGAATTGGCCCTTGATCGTTGAACCCAAATTTGAGGCTAAAATTTTGCGGCTTTTGAATGTTTTTGAGCCATTTCCCCAGTTGCTATAGTACCAAGCAGCACGGTGCTTGAGATCAGCCTTCCAGGTTTACCGCGCTTCTTTAAAAATGCCAGGGGTTTGAAACAACAGCAACCGCGTCGGAAATGGCAAACATTGGGCCTGGCAGGTCTATGCCATGATGGTACAAACGAACGCCTTGGGAGGACAGAATGCTGTGACCAGTTTTCACAGACAGAACCAGGGTAATTCAGAATGCAATACATTCAACACATATATTTCAGGGTCAGGTAGCACTTGTTGGTACTTCCAGTTGTGATTCCACGAAAATACGAAAATCAGCTCTTCAGGTCAGGCTTCCAATGTTTTTGTGCTGATTGACAGCATCTGCGTTCAGCTCACGATTCACCTGCCAGGATCTGTCCCCACGTCCCTTTGTTCGAGGAAGTCATGGTTCACCTCGTCAGTTTTCAGCTGCTTAGGTTAACCGGTTAACATATCCATGCCATGATTTGATGGCGGCAAATTGACACGTTCTACTTTTGAGACTTCCAGCTTTCAATCTGTGGGTACCAGTGACCTGTGAAACAAAACAGAGCTTTCTGGAAGAATCCTGGCACCACAATGTGGGGCCGGGCCTACGAAATCGCTTAGTTGGGGCCACAACTCCAATTTCACGATGGTTTATGATACTTATAACATCTTATAACTACTATAATCAATGGGGTTTATAAACATTTATAAACCAACTTATAATTGGGGAGGCACATTGTACATATAAATATTCAAAGCATTGGTCGATTGACACCCAGCTGACTTCGTCCAGGTCATCTTGGAGAGTGCCACCATCGGCTTGGACTGAAACGACTGGGGTATAATCCGAATTGGGTATTAATAAAAGATTGCCAATGATGATTCACTGGGACCAATGATGATTCACTTAAACGGATTTGGGGGTACTATATTGTCACAGAAACCCACAGTGGATGATATTTAAAGAGTACATCAAAATCTAACTCAATCCTGGTCTCTGCACGTAGCACAGAAATCCTGCCAGCAAAGTCCCGATCAAAAACCACTGAGATGCCCAACATGGGCCAAGTTCACCCTCCAATCCTCTAATTTGTTGGGGCAATTTCAGGCACCCCGTGACATGGAACTCACATATCCAAGGTCAACAAGCATTTAGAATCACGGAGCCACAAATCCACCTAATCATGTAGCTATGGGATATACTGACCTCATTACATGATAATTTTCGGGGAATCATCCCCCAATGGGCACTATCCGGGGTTTCTCTTCAACGTTCGACATTTGGGGATGTACAAACCGCTGGGAAGTCGCGCGGGTATGGTCATCCAATAAAAAGGATGGACAGAATGGCTATAATCCCAATTTTCATGGGGTTTGACACCTTCCACTTTCCACTTACATGGCATTGTAAAGCCCATCAAACAACCCACCAAAAAAATCCCAAAAACATTTCAACATGTAGATTGGAAGTCTTCAAAATGGAAATTTCATGTTCTAGATCATCATTTCAAACATTTACTACCCTCTGGTAATTTAACATAGCTATTGAAAATCACCTTTTTCAATGGGACAACTCACTAATAAATGGCCATTTTCAATAGCAAAATTTGACAAATTACCAGGTAACCTCCCAGTTTTCCACTCAGTAAACTCCACATCTAAAAACCACAGAAAAAACCGTGGCTCAGCGCTGCGCTGCGCCTTCATTGGAGGAGGAGGAGGCCGGGGCGGGGTACGCGGATCCTTTGGATGGCCGTGGTTCGCTGGCGTTTCTCTCCTGCGGGTGCTGGGGGAACTGCCTAGAAACCAGACATTGGATATACCGGATATAGATATAGAAAATCTGATATTTAGAGAGTATATAGAGAATAATACATCAGATGATATATGATTGTATGTATGATGATATTATATACACAATATAGAGACATAGATCATGGGTCAAAAGCCTGGTACGCGGATGGTACCCGGATGGTACCCTGAAATAGCTCGTTAAGGGAGGTTTATTCCCCGGAATATGGTAATAATAGGTTTTGACGCAGAACCATGTAGAGATATACGTCATTAAATGATATTATGTGCAATTCTACAATCATATACAGTGGATTAAATAATGATTGACTTGTATTGATGTGGGTAATGCCGAATGCCATAAACCATCACCATAAATAGTAGGTAGTATAAACCATCAATCCATATGGCCGGTTTATGACATTGTTTTACCAACATTCTGATGCTGAGATGATCATGCCATGTCACCTCCAGATGCTGCTGTATCAACCTGTCCTCTTCAGCGGCAAGTCTCTGCCAGGTTTCCATGTTTTCTTTGCACTGCAGATAGACACGCGCTTTGATCACCCTGGTGCCGCAGTGCGGCTGGTCAAGGGTAGTCAGAGTGGTCAGGGTGGTTAGGGTTTTCAGCAAAGGTTATGGTGGGTTTGGAAGCTTGGCAAGAAGAGGAATTGAACCGCATTGAAGAGCTTTGATTGGCAAAAACATCTCACACTTCTGGAGACCAGTTACTGCTAGGTCTCCGAAAGTCCTGTTCAGGCCATTTCTGTTGCTCGGTTCGCAACCATAGATGGAGCAAAGAGGTTGCGACACATATAGAACCCCCAACAAAAATCATACGCTTCCCATCAACAAAACAAGTAATGTGGTAAAGCCAATAAAAAACCATCCCGCTAGCCAACTATTTGGGGTCTGTTGCAAATCATCCCAAATAGAGGTCTACCCAATCATAAGTTCCAACAATTATGGGATGGTTTATTGTTGGGTTTATCACATTGGTTTATCCAGATGCTAATATTCCCTTACTAGCATAAATCCAATAAATGTCACTTGTGTCACCAGTACATCCCATTGTAGGGCTATTGGGTTTACTCTCCCGCATAAGTTTACATAGATGTGGGGAACCCACTGTGAAAGTATGGGCTTTTCCACATCTTTCTGTAAACGTTTGCCGAACGGCTAACTCCTACCAGCACCAAGAGGTGCTTGAAGCATTAGAAATCCCTTTCATATCACCATTACATCCCATTGTTGGGTCATTATGGCGTTTCCACATCTATGTATTTATATATATATATATATTATAGGTGTTCCCTAAACTGGGGGAACCATAGGTTTCAATACTAAATACGATCAAATTTGGATGATAACTGGGGCTAGCATGACTTAGGACACCTCCATATATCGTTTACCGCAGGGGACCAGCTCTGTTCATCTCTCCATCGCCTGGTAGTTGGCTTGGAGCCAAGAGAACTACTTGTGGAGCCTTTGGTCGCTTTCCTTGGGGCTCCCCGAGCTCGAACTTGACAGAACTGGATCATTTGGAATTGGGAGAACTGGAGCAAGAAAAATAAGAAAAATGGAGGTCTCAACTAACCATTTGGAACTCTGTTTCAGAGAAAACCATATGGAATAAATGGAATATATGGAAAATATGGAATATATGGAATTGACCGAAGAAACAGCGGGTTCGCTAGCCACTTTGGTGGAATTGAACAAAGAGGACTCACTCATGAATAAATAGGATTTAAGGAACAAAAGAAGGGTCTGGCGACCAGAAAAGCTCCATGAGCTGCCGCCAAAAAATGAATCAAAATCTCATTTGTTGGAGGTTAAATCCCTTCTGAAATCCCCAGATGTAACTGGTTGGTATTTCCATGAATCAAAAAAAAAAGTGCATCCCAGCTATTTCTCTTTTGATTTTTCTTACTTCAGCAGTGGATGGATCAAATTCGTCAACGGACTTGGGATCAACCGGTGGTGGTTAAAATCTCATGAAATCTCGTTGCAAAATCTCGGGGCAAGTTTGAGGTTTATGAGTGAAATCCTGTTGCAATGGGATCATGCCATACCCCCAGATAGGATGGTGAATTGGTAAAAAAACACCACATTGGACTGCACATTGAATATTGAAGACTCTTTCATAATCTATATGTGTGCGTGTATAGCACAGCCCAAAAAAGATCGTAACATGATCTATCACTATTTCAGTATGGTTTTCTATTCTATCGTGTTGCGTGTTGCTATATAAACACACATATATATATAATATAATGTGGCAAACCCAAAATAAACAATCCCCAAGTCATCACCATGTTTATGGGGGCTATACACCGTTCCTAAACTGTAGTTTATTATTGGTTTTTCCACATTACACCGATTCCTAGCTGGTTGATACTAGCTGGTTGATAATAACTATGGGTGATCAGAATTGCCAATAACTTTGGCAGTACAACTCCCATAGAAACCAGTATAACTTTGACATTACTGGTACCGTAACCAGCTGGGTTGTGCACGGATTGCGGCTGCCTTTTCCACTGGTGCTGGACCTTGCTCGCAACGATTCCGATTTCATGGTGAACCACACAAATGGGGAGATAGTTGGGATTTACCCAGTAAAAACTGGGACTTGTATGGTGATGCAAGGGGGTTTCATTGGGGATACCCATGTTCATGGACTATGATAATCCCCAATACATGGAGAGTCGGTTCATAAGCTCCTCTGTACAAGCATCAACCAACACATGGGTTTTGGAAACTGCAAAAGTACTGCTCGGATTGGAAGATTTGCTGATAAAATGAGGTAGGATCACCATATACCGTATTTTTGAATGGATATGAAGACAAAACAATCACACGTAGATTTCTCTTTGATTCTGATACTTGGACATTGCGGGTCGAAACAGAACCCCAAGGCGTACTCAAATGGCTGAAATCACCAACTGCCACTCTGATGGCGAAAACAACTTTAGCATCATCAAACTTGGTGCTGCACTTCCGATCTTGTCACTTTGTTCTATTCGTTGCGTTCCCTGTATACTACGTAGCGAACTGGAAAATCACCATTTTTAAGAACGGTAAATCATCATTCTTATCATCGAACAAAATGGGCCATGGCTTCCAGTTCGCAAACTCTGAAAGAGAACCAGAAGATAAATCCCATCAAAGATCACCATTAAATATCCTCATTAAATCATCATAAAATCCTGTTAAATCACCATTAAATCCTCATTAAAACTTCCATGTATGGGGGAATTTCCATGGGATTTTCCATTGAAGAACGGTAAATCCCAAAAACATGACAATTTCCCACGTTGAAACGTCATGGGTGTCGGCACCCAAGGGAAGCCCTTCGCTTCTCGGATGGTTCAGGCGCTACCTGTGCCAAGAGTGGACACCTTGCTACTGGAACATATTTTGAGATATTTTCAAGATATCAAGATAATATATTGTTGATCCATATTCATCCACCTTATCATATGGTGATATCTACTTTTGAGATATTAGTGTGGAATATTATTGTGAGTTGTATATCGCCATTACTAATCTACCATTGTTGTTGGTTATATATGATCATAACTATTCCATGCTATTCCGGGATATCACCATACTTTGCGGATACTATGGGGATATTATAGTAGAATAGATAAGCAGCAACATGATATATGTGTGTGCGAAGATAGGTGTGGAAACTGGAAAATGGTGCTTTAATAGGGTTATTTATGTGGAAACCAATCAATTTTATGGGATGTATTGGAATATATACCACCAATATGATTGAACAAATGGTGAATTCTTTGGCCAAAAAAACCTGGAGATGAGTCACTCGAACCACCACATTTTCGGTGGATGGGCATCGATCAGTCCCAGAAATTTTCGCACCAGGATGGCACCAGGTTTGGCTTCATCCATGAGGAAGTTACACATTTGTCCCCCAAAAATAGCAATTATGGACTATCCTCATTGGGTTCATGATAAATGCATCGCTATTAGAATGGCATTATGACAATTATGGGAAAACATGGAAAATTGTCCCAACTTAGAATGGAAAATTATCCCAATTATCCCGAGAAAAGAATCATTTATGGTCTTCAACAATAAGATTTTGATTTTGGGCTTCCGAATTTTGGACACTCAAATTGCCATATTGGGATCGTCTATCCTGCCATCCCATATTTCATTCCTGTTGGACTGATTGGTTCACACACCCTCCTGGATTAAATCCATAGAAAATCCTCGTTTTTGTGTCATGTACATGTATACCCTCTGGTAAACATACAAAAAACTATGGAAAATCACA
Source organism: Cladocopium goreaui (assembly GCA_947184155.2). Lineage (NCBI taxonomy): Eukaryota > Dinophyceae > Suessiales > Symbiodiniaceae > Cladocopium > Cladocopium goreaui. Next base: position 1,505,137 of record CAMXCT020000002.1, read on the forward strand.
ATTTTTAATGGGAAAACTCACTATAAATGGCCATTTTCAATAGCTATGTTAAATTACCAGAGTGTAAATGGCTTTGTCTAAACATTGGGCACCCTCAATTCGAATGAATTGTCATCATTTATCATTTTCCCAACAACTTTTAGACCTGCACATATTTAGACCGCTATACTAGTTACACGGGGGCGTTTTGTACATGAGAAATTTTGGATGATTCGGGATCCACCATGGACACAGACCCCCACATTGTTGGTTCTACATCCCATGACCAAAATTTTCCTCATATTTTCATCTTGACTTCAAATCCCTATGAAATCTCCTGATAAACTGCTTGGTTTTAGATCACACCCATATCCACTACAGTATACATTGCTGACAACCCTATTTTGATGGCTGAATGTGCCATTTCATATTCCCATAAAGGTGTCAATTTCTGCCAAAAAACAACCATAAAACATTGAACAATCTGTGCGGTCAAAACTTAGATTGCATAGTAATATTGGGGGATGGTCATCAATCCATTTTCTGGTTGGTGGTTTGAACCCCTCTGAAAAATATGAGTCAGTTGGGATGATGACATTCCCAACTGAATGGAAAGTCATAAACAATTCCATGGTTCCATTATTGATTATTATATCCCATTATATCATATTATATACCATTAAAAACACAATTATATTCCATTATTCCCAACTGAATGGAACAATAAATTCCATGGTTCCAGTCACCACCAACCAGATCCGGTGGTACATAGCGATAAGGAAATCCCCGTGGTACAGCACGGCCGAGATCAGCCTTAGGATCGCCCATGGGTGGCCTCAGCAGCGCCAGGAAAATCGCTGGTTTAGCCAGCAAGAATAAGGGTTTTTCATGTCGCGCTTAACATCCTGAACAATGAAACATTATATCTATATATGTATATATATATATAGAACATATAATATCAAATACCCTCCCAACATGAACAATTCAATGCTACACTGGGGTTTCTAGGGTGGTATTCAATATTAGGTGGATGGGATTAATGACTATTAATGAGCTATGCAGAGTTATTCAAAATGAAACTCGGTAAAAGTTATCAAACTATAAGTTATAATCCTGTTTCTTATCTGGATATATCCGATATGAGCCGTGACAAAACCGACGTGGGAAAAAAAAAAACAAAACACTTTTTGTCAAGGGTAGTATAACCACCATTTTTTTTTGGGAAAAATATGAAAACCAACCAGGGTTTTGAAACTGCCGACTTGTCTTGTCGGCGAAAGTTATAGGGTACAAGGTGGTGCACCCCAGTTGTAAGATGTTGTAAGTTGGTTTATAAACACTGTTGTAGATATATCTATATATATTATATATATACCATAAACACGAGTGACATTGAATCGAACTAAACCAACTTGTCGATTTCCAACTGGGACACCAGCGCAGATATCATCATTATTCCCATCCCCAGATTTGACAAAATCCCAGTATGTTCCCATTTGGCGATGAAAAATCCCCATGTATCTATTCATGTCAACCCCGGATTTTGCTAAACCATGGTTTATTAATTGGGGGGTACTCCTCCAATAGACATTATTTATCATTATTTGATACTTTTTTATGGTAGCCTCCCAATGAAACAGCCGTAAACGGGGTTTATTAATCCAGGGTTGACATGAAATATCTCATGATATATCACATTATTTCATATATCCATCCTGTAATGGTATCATAATTTGCTTGGCGAACATGCATGCAGGGCATGTCCTCCAACTTGATGTCCTCGCTTGGGACAACCCTACTTGGAGGATCACCCTGCGGCTTTCATAACCAGTTAGCAACTGAACCGGGACTAAAAAAAGCCAGGGTTATTAGCCACTGAACCGAGCCGTGGGATGATCCAAGTATCATGATTTGCAATTTGCAATGACTACCCAGAAAACATCCCATTACTAGTAATTCCCCATTAGACATCCTGAATTACCAGTACTTCACCAAACCTGTGATTACCATACCCAACTTATCCAGAGGGCATGCACTGGAACGAGCCTATTTTGGGATACCCTCTGGTAGTGACGAACACTTTGCTATTGAAAATTGCCATTTAAATAGTTGATTTATCCATTAAACATGGTGATTTTCCATAGTAAATCCATTAAACATGGTGATTTTCCATAGTTTTTTCTATGTATACCAGAGGGTATCCCTCACCATCAAGTCTAGTGACGTCGATAAACTGGGCGTTGATTTCACCGAGTACAGTGCATCCAAAGTGTCGCATCGAAATATCCATCTCTGATGGGTCCAAACGATTTTATGAAATCACGACCAGCCTGTTGTTGTTGTTTCCCATTATTGTTGTTGGTTCCCATTATTGTTGTTGTTTCCCATTATTGTTGTTGTGTCCAATTATTGCTGTTGTGTCCTATTATATCACCATTAACATCACTATACCACCATTGTTGTGTTAATTGTTGAAGTTGAATCTCCTGACAGCTCTGCCACAACTCTTTCGGGGCAAAACGCACTTATCTTTTCTGTTACACCCAAGTTGGAAAACTTGCTTCCCTAATCCTCTGATTTGCTTATATAAATGTTGCTTATATAGCTTACTATGTTAGTTATATCTATATATAGAGTTATCTATTTTGTATAGACACACACACACCTATGATTATAGCATCCTCAAACCCCCCATCCAGGGCGCTGCCCCAGTTCGTTGCTTCTTCCCCACTAGAGTTGCATCCCCAAAAACCCAAACAAAAAAATAGCTATCTGGTTGGTGGTTGACCTACCCCTCTGAAAAATGGTGGAGTTCGTCAGTTGGGATGATGACATTCCCAATATATGGAAAAATAAAACATGTTCCAAACCACCAGTCAGCTATAGCTATAGTTGATACCCCATAACCGCCATAGGACTTATCACCAACTTAACCATGGCATTTCTTAGCTACCCTGCAAAACATGAAATTCTTAGCCGTTGAACCTAGATAATCCCATTGATACCAAAAGACGAACGGATTATTATGTTACCCATCCAGTTGGTTCACCGTTCGTAACTATGAAACACAGCCAATTTCATGGGATCATGGGATAAAACAACAAAAGAATCCCTCAATCCACCTCACCATAGGTGGTATAAAACAATCAATTGGGATAAAACAACAATAAATCACCATTTCTATAGGTGGTACAATTGGGATAAAACAACAATAAATCACCATTTCTATAGGTGGTACAATTGGGATAAAACAACAATAAATCACCATTTCTATAGGTGGTACAATTGGGATAACACAACAATAAATCACCATTTCTATAGGTGGTACAATTGGGATAAAACAACAATAAATCACCATTTCTATAGGTGGTACAATTGGGATAAAACAACAATAAATCACCATTTCTATAGGTGGTACAATTGGGATAAAACAACAATAAATCACCATTTCTATAGGTGGTACAATTGGGATAAAACAACAATAAATCACCATTTCTATAGGTGGTACAATTGGGATAAAACAACAATAAATCACCATTTCTATAGGTGGTACAATTGGGATAAAACAACAATAAATCACCATTTCTATAGGTGGTACAATTGGGATAAAACAACAATAAATCACCATTTCTATAGGTGGTACAATTGGGATAAAACAACAATAAATCACCATTTCTATAGGTGGTACAATTGGGATAAAACAACAATAAATCACCATTTCTATAGGTGGTACAATTGGGATAAAACAACAATAAATCACCATTTCTATAGGTGGTACAATTGGGATAAAACAACAATAAATCACCATTTCTATAGGTGGTACAATTGGGATAAAACAACAATAAATCACCATTTCTATAGCTGGTACAATTGGGATAAAACAACAATAAATCACCATTTCTATAGCTGGTACAATTGGGATAAAACAACAATAAATCACCATTTCTATAGGTGGTACAATTGGGATAACACAACAATAAATCACCATTTCTATAGGTGGTACAATTGGGATAACACAACAATAAATCACCATTTCTATAGGTGGTACAATTGGGATAAAACAACAATAAATCACCATTTCTATAGGTGGTACAATTGGGATAAAACAACAATAAATCACCATTTCTATAGCTGGTACAATTGGGATAAAACAACAATAAATCACCATTTCTATAGGTGGTACAATTGGGATAAAACAACAATAAATCACCATTTCTATAGCTGGTACAATTGGGATAAAACAACAATAAATCACCATTTCTATAGCTGGT
>CAMXCT020000002.1:1509489-1566989 GCA_947184155.2 Cladocopium goreaui
ACCATTTCTATAGGTGGTACAATTGGGATAAAACAACAATAAATCACCATTTCTATAGGTGGTACAATTGGGATAAAACAACAATAAATCACCATTTCTATAGGTGGTACAATTGGGATAAAACAAAAATAAATCACCATTTCTATAGGTGGTACAATTGGGATAAAACAACAATAAATCACCATTTCTATAGCTGGTACAATTGGGATAAAACAACAATAAATCACCATTTCTATAGGTGGTACAATTGGGATAAAACAACAATAAATCACCATTTCTATAGGTGGTACAATTGGGATAAAACAAGAATAAATCACAATTTCTATAGGTGGTACAATTGGGATAAAACAAGAATAAATCACCATTTCTATAGGTGGTACAATTGGGATAAAACAAGAATAAATCACCATTTCTATAGGTGGTACAATTGGGATAAAACAACAATAAATCACCATTTCTATAGGTGGTACAATTGGGATAAAACAAACAATTAAAATCACCTTTCTATAGTGGTACAATTGGATTAAAACAAAACAATAAATCCACATTTCTATAGGTGGACAATGGGATAAAACAACAATAATAACCATTTCTATAGGTGGTACAAATTGGATTTAAAACAAACAATAAATCACCAATTTCGATATGTGGTTACAATTGGGGTAAAACAACAATTAAATCACCAGTTTTAGGTGTACCCAATTGGGATTAATTAAAACAACAAATAAACACCATTCTATTAAGGTGGTACAAGGGGTAACACAACAAAATCACCATTTCTATAGGTGGTACAATGGGATAAAACAACAATAAATCACCATTTCTATAGGTGGTACAATTGGGATAAAACAACAATAAATCACCATTTCTATAGGTGGTACAATTGGGATAAAACAACAATAAATCACCATTTCTATAGGTGGTACAATTGGGATAAAACAACAATAAATCACCATTTCTATAGGTGGTACAATTGGGATAAAACAACAATAAATCACCATTTCTATAGCTGGTACAATTGGGATAAAACAACAATAAATCACCATTTCTATAGCTGGTACAATTGGGATAAAACAACAATAAATCACCATTTCTATAGGTGGTACAATTGGGATAACACAACAATAAATCACCATTTCTATAGGTGGTACAATTGGGATAACACAACAATAAATCACCATTTCTATAGGTGGTACAATTGGGATAAAACAACAATAAATCACCATTTCTATAGGTGGTACAATTGGGATAAAACAACAATAAATCACCATTTCTATAGCTGGTACAATTGGGATAAAACAACAATAAATCACCATTTCTATAGCTGGTACAATTGGGATAAAACAACAATAAATCACCATTTCTATAGCTGGTACAATTGGGATAAAACAACAATAAATCACCATTTCTATAGCTGGTATGTGTACCATTCCCAGTCATAGGTGGTCCCCATTTCTCTGGGTCACCGCACTGACTGGGCCGCCGTCGCGCCGAAGACGGTTGCCGCGGCGTGGACTCGGGCGTCTGCGGATTCGGCGCGAGAACGTTGGGCGATCCGGGCGCCGGCGTGCTGGGCGCGCGGAAGGTGGCCTTCGGACGGATGCCACTTGGAGGAGTCCAGCAAAATCATGGTTTTATAGTAGGAAAAATGAACTATTATGAAATTATAAATGATGGTCTCATGAATAATAGTAGGATTATGAAAAATGACATAGGATAAACATGATGATGAAGTATGAAATTCTGGGTCTCATGGTTCCCTGTAAGTTGGACAGGGGATGAACATGGATGAACAACAATGGGCATTTTATGTTGCTCCAAGGGTTTATGGGAAATTGATGAAACCTATGCGTGGAAAGGAACATTGGTATGTTAAATGGGGAAGCCACCATTGTTTCCTGCAGCTTTCCCTTACCTTGGGCCAGTTTTGAAAAACATCTACCCTCTGGTAAACTAACATAACTATGGAAAATCACAATTTTTAATGATTTAGTTTACCAGAGGCCACGTTCAAATCATCCCAGCAACCCAAGGAACAGACTCTGATGGTCTCACGTGCTCTTTTTTTGCGAGGTCCGATTTCCTGGGTAATTCATTTTGATGTTGTCAAAGCTACAGGCTGAGGCTTTTTCATCATTGAAAGTGGCTGGTGGCTGTTGCTAACCTCATGGATATTTTTCTAGGTTTATCATGGTTTATCACCCATAAACCACCATAAACCCAAAGGTATCCATTTTTCTTAAGCCATCTGTCTAAGTCAACAAAAAAAGCTCCCAGGGATACCGAGGCTCAACGAGGCTCCAACTGGGCGCCATTTTTTACTATCCACAACGGAGAATTTGTAAACACATCGTTCACTGGATTGGTTTTCACGGGAAATTTTACAGGAAACCATGGTAAAATTACCATCAAATATAGGGCTTTCCTGTAAATTTTCCCATAATCCAATTCTATGAATCGTCTTATTGCAATTTTTTGGATTGAAATCATTGATCAATAAGGTTAATCACCAGTTTTTGATGCTAAACTTACTTCGTTTTGGGCTTCAAAGAGCTTCTCACTTTCTGCAGATGAAATTCATGGGGCCATGGTGCCAATGCAATAAACCCCAGAAGTTGGGATACAACTCCTATGAAATGATCTATTTATTGCATGAGTTCGTCAGGTGGGATGATTATTCCCAATATATGGAAAAATAAAAGCCATGTTCCAAACCACCCACCAGTTATCTATTTATAACTGGAACTGCACCCCCAGCTGTTTCAGAATGACAGATTTTTAATTCCTTGACATGGATATTGTTCCCTTGCATGATCGCTGTTATCCTGCAAAATTCTGGCTTCACTGGTCAACCATTGTGACCTGGACCTATTGTGGACATCTACATGTACATATAACGAAATATCTATAATATTCTATAATCTATATACATATGATACACTAAAACAACAATACGCACGACTATATATATATATTATGGATGTGAATAATGCTATAATATATATATATATATTATATATTATATATATATAATATATATATATAAATCTATACACATCTACACACGAAAACATGAAGAAATCAATTCTTGTTCCTGGGATGTGGTTTTGCTCCCATGGCCCCTGGGCCTGAGGTGAGGGCAACATCTCCAACCTGATGTCGATATGGGGGAATGAAGCACCGATTTTATCCTATTTTCATGTTCATCAGGGCATGTTCATGGTTTTAAAAATATTTTTGATTCGTAGCCATAGATGATATATATATATATGTCAATTTCATGCATTTCTGAATATGCCATGTTACATGCCTTCCCAGTCGGTTTTTTTTTGGGGCTTATGATGTCGTGGGAATTGATGTTTCCATGGGATTTCCCCTCGTTTCTCACCGACTGGATCATCTCCAGTTTGAAACCATCAGCAACCAAGGCCTTACCCTCTGGTAAACGTACAAAGAACTATGGAAAATCACCATGTTTAATGGGAAAATCAACTATAAATTGCCATTTTCAATAGCTATGTTAAATTACCAGAGGGTAAGGCCAAGGCCTTCTTGAAACTCGTTACTTACCAATGCACGTCCAAGGTGAGGCCCCCAGTTGTAAGTTGGCTTGGAAACCCATTAACAATAGTTATCTTCCCCAAAAAAGCCACACATCAACTGAGTTACGTGCGTCAACTTAGCCGTTTTGGGAGCTGACCTTGTAACTATTCCCCATTTCGTGAATATTCTCCGTGCCTTTCCCACCCCCTATAAACCCCATATTGACATACTGGTTGGTGGTTGACCTACCCCTCTGAAAAATATGAAAGTCAATGGGAAGGATTATCCCATATATTCTGGAAAATAAAAAATGTTTGAAACCACCAACCAGCTACAGTTTAATATTCCCCACAATGGCGCCGTCGCGCCTCGACTTGCTATGTGCCAATTGGGCGATAGACCTAGCGTCGGTGCAGGCTGCTCTAGTGGGTATACGCTATGCTGGTGTACCACAAAATAATGCATATTCAATGGGGAAAACTGTTGTGAACCCCTGGATTTCTTTTTTTTCCGAACATTTTTTTAAGACACACCTGTATTCGGTGGCCTTACAACCACATCATATCCATCTTATCCCAACTCGGAATATTGATTCTGGGCAAATTGTAATAATTCACTGACCTGAAATAAGGCTACTTTGGGACAATTCCCCTTACTACCCATCATTACAGTGACACTATATAAATATACACTATATCACCTTTTTCGGGCACCAAGTATATAACTCCAAAGAAATCGCGCCTTCTGCGTCCGTGACCACCAGAAAGTTGACTGGGCCGTTCCGTCCTGAGAGTGACGCAACCCAAATCGGTTTCATTGTGGATTTACCAATCAAAAAGAGATATGGTTTCCCGGTTTCCCGAAAATTTAGGATGTTACCTGAATTTTAGTGTGGTTTTACCATGGTGTTACCATCCTTTGGATTGGGGTTTTCTCCCCACGAGTTTTACACCAATCATCCTCTTGGATGAGACGCTGAAACTTCCAACTTCCAATGTTTCCAGCATCACCTTTCCTGAAAGATTCTGAAAGCTTTTGAAAGGGTTCGTATCCTGGGATGAAATCGGGATGAAATCCCAATTTTTAGGAAGCACCTTCCATTTTCGCCGAAAGCCTACACTGATTTGGTGAACCAGGGAGTAGAACATGTGTTGCAGTACAGGCTGAATGTTCCCTCACCAAATTCTCGTCAGCACCGGCCATTCATTTACAAGGGCCGACCTTACAGTGAACTGGCCATTCAACAATTTTCCCAAGCAGCCGTTTGAAACAATGTGTAACAAGCCGACCATAACAAGCCAACCACAAGTGAGGAATCTATGGATGCTTTGTTTCATATGTGTTTCATTTATTTTCGACTTGGGTTGCATGCCCCATCCTTTCTTGATGCCCGATCTGCCAAGTGTTTTGGTGTCAAGCTGGATCTCAATCGCTCCATTCAGCATAGATCTTTGTCAGATTCAGCATGGCCAGCTTCAAACAGCTCTCTCTCTCTCTCTATAATAGATATATATATATATATACATATAGATTTGTCCCATGCACCATTCTGGCCATTCAAGCGTGGGTCACCTTTTCTTCTCATCTAACGCCACGTGGCGCCCGCCAGCCCCATCCCCAACAGCAGCGCCATGCCCAACTTGCCCAACAGCCACCTGCTTTTGCCCATGGGTGGCGACAGCATAGAACTGGTGTTCGTTCCAATTCCACTGCCCTGACCGCAGCATGAGTATGAACCGGAGTTAACAAAAAGTATGGATCTAATATGGATCTAATATGGACAGTATATTATGGATCGAACCAATGGACATTAATATTGATCTAATCTAACTCCAGTACTTGTATAAGAAGTATATTATGGATCTAATATGGACAGTACTGGACAATCTAATGGCATTAATATGGCTTTGTCTAAAAATAGGGTAGACCTAATTCCAATGAACTATTTTCAACATCCCCATTGAGTTGGTCATTTAGAGGGTATACCCCATTTTCAGACGTGCTAGAACTCCCAAAAAAGACAGAAAGGCAAAATATACTACCAACATAGTGGTAAATTACTTTTCCATGTTTTATCCAGCTATTATACTGTATGTATAACAGGGGTTTATCATGATTTATCCCATTAACAAAAAAAACTGGTATGTCAATCCAAGTGGGGGATGGCTTCGGGGTCAACATGACGTATATGGGGAAGCGAATCACTGGTTGTTGCGCTCGACCCATGCCAAATCATCCAAATCCCGAAAAAAAGAAACAACATTTTGACACTGCAAATAGTCCCAAGAAATATGGAAATTCAAAACATGCAATCACCAAGAATATGATTGCAGCCAGTGTTGATGTCTGAAGCAGCTTTCATATGTTGCTTGAACATATCACAACGGCAGTGTGACTGACCAAAGGATCTGGGCAAATTGTGTATATAACAACTCCCAAGTCCGAAATAATGATGACATATGAAACCATCATGGGGATTATTATTATTAATAATAATTATTATGTAAATATATGTCATATTAGAAACATTCATCAACACAATATTTGGATTTTTTTTTCCAATATAAACCACCGCAAAACATGGGGGTTGGTCGGCATTCGCTGGCCAACACCCGCCTGACTTTTCATCTTATGGATGGTTGGCCTAGGAGGAAACTGGGATGAACACCTGATTGCTGGTTGCTGGTTCATTGATCATTGACCAATGATACAATTATTAAAACAAGGAATTAATCAACATCAATAATCAGCAACACCGCGACATCAATCATCATGCCTTGTATTGATTGGAATTGTACTCATTTTGTGGAAAATATAAGGAATGATAATGATAGTGATTGAATTAACATGAATGTTTTTTTTAATCTTTGGGTTATCAGCATTTGGTGGAAAAACAAAGAACGATAAAAACATAATGAATGATAATGATTGAATTCACATGAATAATAATTTAGTAGTTGAATTCACCAACAGGAAGCATTTCATGGCAATGTTTTGCTTCCGGACTGTACATTAAATTCTTTCTATCCCCAAACACATCTGGGCCAGGCTGGGCGCTGGGTGCTGGACGCATTTTCGTCCTGGAGGTGCGTATCTGTGGACGAAATCTTGCACCAGTTGGCAGATGGGCAAAATCCCGTGATAATCCCATTTACAGTGTTTCATAGTTACCAACAGTAGATATAGGACTGCAATATACAGTACTATAATGGTATTTTGATCATCTACCAACTGGTGCAGGATTTCTTCCGCAGTAGGACCCGGAGTTAAACATTGCAACTCTGATGCCTTTTTTCCAAACAGAATTCAAGAACAATTCATGTCTAGACGTTTCAATCTCTGGAATCGACGCTTGAATCATCATGCCAGCATACCAAGACATAGATCCTATGGCGAAAAGAAATACCGTCCCATAGCTCTGTCCAATGGGTCCCTCAGAGCTTCGTTTTGGATTTTTGGGCTTCGGATTGCCATGTCTGGAGAGTGAGGCGTGGATAGCCCGCACTCTAAGGTTTTCGTGATGATGGATACTGTAATCATGGCTAATCTTAGATACACTGAAAAAAATACCCTCTGGTAACTAACATAAGTATGGAAAATCACCAGTTTCAATGGGTAAATCCACTATAAATGGGCCATTTTCAATAGCTATGTATCAAATTACCAGAGGGTACCACCAGGTTTTGGAGATGTACCCAACAGGTTTTGGGACATCTCGTTCATGCCATGGTTCCCATGGTTTCCATGGCCATGTGAGGTCAGTCCTCGCAGAGCAGCTCTTCTAAATTTTTGATCTCCAAGAAAGTTGGAAGACCTGACACAGCTGACACAACTCAACTGGCAGTTTCGGCGTTTCGATGCGTTTCGATGTTTAATTCTTTTTTCACATCAGAGTGGAACTCTGACCATGAATTCTTGGCATCTCTTGCAGGAAAAGGATGGAAAAGCCGAAGTTAAAGCAGGACACAAAGTGCACCATGGTCCGCAAATTTACAAATCTGACTGTCATATACAAAAGCCTAGAAGTGCAACTTATGGCCACAAAGCGACAGAATTTTCCAGATAGAGGTTTTGGACATCATGATTGATAAGAGCTTGAAAGCACCAGACATGTATAGAAAGCTGAAATGCCCTCCAGTAAACCAACAGTTTGCTGAGAAACATCCCATTTATAGCGGAGTTTCCAGCCTCGTTTGATTGAGGGTGCCTGGATGTTACCCTCTGGTAGACATAGCTATTGAAAATGGCCATTTATAGTGAGTTTTCCCATAAAAAATGGTGATTTTCCATAGCTATGTTAGTTTACCAGAGGGTACCCATTTGCTGAGGTTGCTACAAACAAATTGAAGAAAGCCAGCCTGAGCGGTGAAGAAAAGGAGCCCTCACAAAAGAGTACAGCAATTTCGGCCCATCAATATAAAATGTGTAGCTGGAAACCAAGTGACCCTTACTTTTGAGGCTTTTGGCTCACAAAATGATAGCTTCACTATCCAAATAGGGGTCAATACTGGCTTCAACATACATAAGTGATGGACAGCTAGACCATTAGTCATCTCAATCATCTCAATCTACACATATATTTTGGCATGTTACCTCCAACATTTTGGTAAGTACGTGGGTCAAAACTGTGAACACTACAGTGAGTGATATCCCTACAGTGGGTCCAGTTGGTTAAGTTGGTTAAGTCCCGCTGAGTCCCGCTCGCATTTTTCATGTACTTGGATTGGCCATTTTGGAAATAGCTGGCTAATAATTATGGCTTAGCCAAAAGACACTGGGACATAAGCCAGTCAATAACCCAGTCAATAATCAGTTGATTGACTCAATGGTCCATTTAAGTATTTCTACCCTGAGGTAATGGATTGGTTTTCACGGGAAAATCTTAACCGGAAACCATCGATTTTCCCATTAAAAAAAAGGGGCTTAAACCAGTAAATTTTCCCTTAAACCAATCCATTGACTGAGGTGATCAAAGATGGCAATAGAATTTCCCAATTTCGTTCTATGATGTTCCCAGCGAACGAAACCTCCATGGACTTCGGTGAGGAAACCCAGCAATCACCATGTCACCATGCTCGATTTCACAGAAGGATCATCCCATTAAATATATCCCCACTTTTCAACAGTTATATCATATTGTTGGTTAGTTATATTCCATGATCTTCCATGAAATTCATTGTTTTCCCCATTCAGCCCCCCCAAAAAAACGACCATTTTCCATCCCTACAAGTATGTTGGTGAGGCTAAAGCTCCATTTCATGGCCAATCTTAGATAGTCCCATTGATACCAAAAGACGACGGATTAGTTTGTCGCCACAGTTGGTCAACCGTTCGTAACTATGGAACACTGCAAATTTCATGGGATCAAACAACAAGAAGCCATTTCCCGAATCACCAATAGGTGGTATAAAACATTATAAAACAATAAATTGGGATAAAACAACAATAAATCACCATTTCTATAGGTGGTATGTGTACCATTCCCAGTCATAGGTGGTCCCCATTTTTGGTCCCCATTTTTGGTCCCCATTTTTGGTCGGTGAGACCGCGATGCCTGCGATTTTCCCAACCGGAAGTCCGTCCGATCGCACAAGGGCGACACCGGCAGACCCAACCTGGGGCGAGGACATGGCGAGAAGCGGGACATGGCGACTTGGGGTATCATCTGGCATAGAAATGGTGGATGAATCAACAAACATGGGGATCCTATATATATATATATGGCAGTGTGTCAAAACCTTGTACCCCTGGTGAACATCAAAATAGCTGGTAAATGGATGTTCATCCCCCTAAAAATGGTATTAATAGGTATTGATCCATACCCATATTATATTATATTATATATATGCATGTATGTGTATGTATATGTATGTGTATGTATGTGTATATATATACATATCATTACATATCTCTGTATACAGTATATGATATGGGAAAGAAGTTGGATGAAACATGATTGAAACCAGAAACACGATTTAGTTGATATACCCCATTCTTTGTGCTTAAACCATATTATCACTATTAAAATCTATTATATCACTATTAGAAGTTTTATGGGTTGATTTCCTGCTAAACTTGAAGCACACCCTTTTTTTGTCTCGGTGCTAGCCCTGGCTTGAAACACGGGGCTTAAGTCTTGGAAGGGACATGGACTGACCGCTTGTCCCTGCCGGAGTTGTTTGCTACGGAAAACAGATAGAGATTCTATAGGATACCCTCTGGTAATTTAACGTATGGAAAATCGCAATTTTTAACAGGTAAATAATGGTAATTCATCATACATCATAGCTATGTTAAATAAGCAGAGGGTATGTGAAATAGATAGGCTGGATGACGTCGCAGCTACAAAGCTGTACACAGCCACTGGCCCATACTGGCCCATACTTGGGCCACAAAATCGATCAAATCATAGACAAAATCTATACCCTCTGGCAATCAAACATGGCTTTTTTAACATCGCCCGTTCGTCAATGGCTTACCATTTGCTTGATGACCCTGGAGGGTAACCGCTACCCATCTTGTCACATGAAAAACAAATGGCGTCACCCTCCTGCCTAGACAAGAGTTCGCATGGGATCTGGCGTCTTCTGATTCTTGTACTTGTACAAGGAGCTCAAAGTTTTCCAGCCAAGCTTCAAATCACCAACAGGATCGTTCCCTTGCACGGTCTTGTAGAGGTATGAGTCAAATGTCACCTGGACTGCAATCCGGATGCAGGAAATCATCACAAACTGAAATGGTGAATTTCAATTCCAAGTTTTCCAAACACGAAAAGCTTCGGTGGTTGCCATGGTTGCCATGGTAGCCATGTTTCATTCAACCATAAAAACCACGAGAAAAATGGCCCGACGGGCCACCTTTTGGACATACTCCTCCTCACACAATTCCACAAAACTCTCACGCGCAGCATCGCTGGTGTAGAAAATCTTCTGCAGCAGGTCGAGTACCAAATACGTTGGGCCATATTTGCCTGTTCAACAGCGATGATTGATTTTGGGGTTTCCATTTTTATGGGGGTACCCCAGTAGCTGGATGGTGTATTTCATGGAAAATCCCAATCTAAAATGGATGATTTGCGGGACCCCAGCATTTGGTCAGGGAGTCAAGGATCCCATCAAATTAGTTTGCAATCTGGGATGTTCATTGCCCCCTGCATCATTAGTGGGAACATCAGAGATTCTCCAGTCATGATGAACTATTGGGAGACTGAAGTCATAGCAACTTACCCTCTGGTAATTTGTCAAACTAGCTATTGAAAATGACCATTGAAATAGTGGATTTTCCCATTGAAAATGGTGGATCTTTCCATAGTTATGTTAAATTACCAGAAGGTAACGAACGTGTTAAATTTCAAGGAGAATACGATGAATCAGGGATAGTCAGAGATCAGACACAACAATTGATCCATTAAACTTCGTCTATTCTAAATATTTCTAAATAGCCTATCCCATCCCATAAAAAACTGGTTGGTCGATACTGTAGGGATTCCCTAAATTATGAGAATCCCCAAGGGTTTTTTTACCAGGTCACATCATGTATTCTGTAACCAATCAACAATGGTATTCTTCAGAAGGTTCAATTGAGCAATGTTCAAAATCTGTCATTGCATTATAATTAATATTATACTGGTTGGTTAATAGGGATTTCGCTACTTATTATAATCCCCAATATATGAAGGCTAGTATAATCCCCATAATTAATCATCAACAGGGGTTTCGCAGTTGCTCAATTCACTCCAAGTGACCATCCCACTCACGCAGGTGCTCCATCAAGTCAGCCTCATCGATCATGCGAGATCCCTGCTGGGAATTCTTCACGATGGTCTCCGCACACATGCGCCCACTCTTGGCCGCAAAGTAGATGCCTTCTCCAGAGCATTTGGTCACCTTGGAGCGGGTCGCTCCCCCTGAAAACTTGACCATCGATGTGGCTTAGAAGCCACGAATCATCCTATCTGTTAGAACCAAACATGCACAGAAAATGAACTTAGGGATACAAGGTGGTGCCCATCACTAACTGATATCTACCATAAACATCCATAAACCCCATATTTATTATAGAATTACACCCCAAAACCAGTCGTGACATGTCGTGACTATCGCGATTCCTTACTGGGGCACCTAGCTCATCTCCAAGGCACATACCCCGCAGCATCTCCCACCAAGATGGCTCGATCCTCGACACGCCAGGGCCTAGGATGTTCCGGGATGGGGTGAGCCTCGACCCGGATGATGTCGCCTCCCTCAATGCGCGTGGCCGCACGATCGCGGATGCCCTGTTGGTAGCGTTGGATGCCCTTCCTTGGATCGGATCCGGGGCTGAAAAAGTTGACCACTGTGAATTTAGAGCTGTTGATCCAACAAAAACACCTCGCTACATCAGTCTTTTGGCATCCACCTATAGTCAATAACCCAGTAAAACACAGCAAAACTCTCTTTTTTTTTGGCTTTTTGATCCAGTTTCTTGTCCACCACTGTGCCAGTGCCAACTGCCACATGATCGCACTTGGGGAAGACCCAAGCGTAGAAGTCAGGGGAGACATCTTCACCTGAGTTGTCCGTATATGGAATCTGTGGTTTCTGGACATTATCGGAATGGTTTATTTAATGTCAACAAAACTCTTATATATGGAATAGAATTGTACTATATGAATTGTATGCTTCATTAGATGTATAATATTGTATATTCACGGATTATTATAAATAGTGGGTCTATTTATCTGTGGTGTATTCATATTTATCAATCTCATTAATATGGTTAATAATCAATAAACCATCCCAATTTTTGATGGTTTTTACCACCCATTGATGGTGAAATGAGGGACGGTTTATTATCTGGGCGGTGGTTTTAACCATCTTGAAAAATATTAGTCAATGGGAAGGATTATCCCATATATCATAGAAAATAAAAAATGTTCCAAACCACCAACCAGTAATGCCCTAATAAATCAAGTTATTGAAGTGAGGTTCATCATTTTTTCTCATTCCACAAAACATATTTTGCCATAGAAATGAAATATTGAAATGTCGCACAAACCAAAGGGATAAAATTGGTGGAAATCGCCAGTCACCAACATACATCTCTGCTCGGTCCTTATAGTAATCCATCTTCTGCTCCGGAATGCGCATGCGCTCCTGGAAGGCAATGGCATATTCATAGTCTCCAGCTTCGATGTCCTTAGCCACACGGCTATTGGCCCCATCAGCGCCGATCACCACATCCACTTCCAAGGTCTTCTTCTCTCCCTTTCGTGCGTTGCCCTCCTCACCGTCATAGTCGTTGTAGGTCATGACGTAGGAGTCACCCTTCTTTTCCTGGTTCTCAAGCCAGGAAGAAATGGGGCCATGTTGAAAAAAGATCCCTACTAAGGCCCTAAGGGTCGATTAATCTGGGGTCGACATCTTGGAGCAGGATCACAACCAACCTCCCACCACGATTTCCCCTGGATTTCCCAGGAAATCAAAGGAAGTCACCGACGAAGAAGCCAGGTTTCCGGAAGAGTCATACCCATGAAGAGGCCATTGATCAAGGTGGCCCCGTTCTTCTTGGCACGTTGCCTTAGGAAGTCATCAAGCACCTCACGTCTCACCATGCCGATGTACTCGTCATCCTTCAGGGTCTGACCAATCTGAACCTCCTTGTTGGTGGGTGAGATCATGGTCATCTTGCGCACTTGGCGATCAACAATATCCTTGGGGAGGTCAAACTCATCGATCATACAAAGAGGAATGGCACCACCACAAGGCTTGCAATTGTCCATCTTCCTCTCAATCAGGAAGGTCTCCACTCCCTGCTGTGCGAGTGCATCAGCCGCACTTGCACCAGCCGGACCACCTCCCACCACGGCCACACGGAGTTTCCGCCCCTCCGGGAAGGTGACGCCGGCACAGACCACCACCCGGGCATCGCTCAGCGACCTGCCAGCCGTGCCCTTCACATCCAGCGTGACCTTGGCGCCAGCGAAGCCACCACGGGGCTGCCTCGCCGTGCGTCGCCCCGCGGCCACTGCGGCCAAGCCCACCGCGGCTGCGGCCGTTGGCGCCGCTGCCCGTGGGGCCGTGGGAGCGGCTGAGGGAAGGGCCACAGAGGCAAGGCCGGTGGTCTGTGCAGAGGGCACGGCAGGGGCAGCAAGGGGCAGGGCCATCAAACCTGACATGCTATAGGAGATCTAAGTTTCAACAAAAACGATCAAAAACGCCGGGTACAAGTGCCTGGAGCCCAAAAATGGCTCAAGCGAAAGCCAGATTGCTTGGACGCCGCTTTTGTTTGGAGATTCACCATGGAAATGCATACTGCTCATTCTATCAAACATCCTCTGCATGGTCAACATCTAAAACTTTCTTTCACCCATAGAGATCACCTCACCTCCGCAGTGCTGGCTGGTCACTGGATCTCTCTATCGCCTTGTGCATGAAACTCCTGGACGACTCTCATCGACCAAGCCTGGCGATGCGGGCCCAGCTGAGCGATGATGGTGGCATGTGAAAGTGGTGCATCTGCACAGCATGCATACGTGCAAATGTAGCCCATGTGGGAAGGAGAAGCATCATCTCTATTTTTGGATAAAGCCTGTTTTTAACTTTTGAAACCACCAATCTAATCTGGATTACAAATAGGCGGCGCTTTCTATCATCATTTCCCTTTTTTCAAGTAGTGTCCCAAAACAGAACGAACCAATCCAGCCAAAGTGGATTATTTACACTATCCCAACGAACCAGGTCGTTTTACGCGCTATTTCATAAACAGCGAAAAGCGTTATTTTTTCACAACCGTGATTTGTCAATTCTTTTCCCATATTTCTGACGGTTAAACCCTAGAAATTACTATTAATTCATGCAAAATCACCCTTGAATAACTCAAGCGGAGTTTTTGAACACGCTCGATTTCAGAATTGAATGGACCAATCAATTGCAGTAATCATATAGTAATCATTGCAGTTCTTGACGATTTACCGTGAGCCATCATCGTTCTGTAGGGTTTCACCAATTGACAAATGATGCAGTTGACACTATTTTACAATTTCTTGGTGGATACCCTTCTGGTAATTTCATATAATGATATAGCTATGGAGAATCATCATTTCGAACAGGAACATCATCCAACTAAATGAGGATCATGAGGCATGGAGTCCATGGCTATGTCAAATAAAAACCACGGTCAGTAAGCATGTGAAATTGGGCCATCCAATAATATCATGTATATACTGTACTTGCAACGACTGTATGCTGCCAGGATCATTTTCACTATTAACATGACCGTCATACCGTCATATCAAACCAATATTTTCTAACGTGATATCAACTGTTGACCCTTCGTCGTAACGCACTCGTCCGCAAGTTAGTCTATTTTCTGAACTACCCTCTGGTTATTTAACATAGCCATGGAAAATGGCCCATTTATAGATGGTTTTACCTATTAAAAATGGTGATTTTCCATGGCTATGTTAAATAACCAGAGGGTAAATACTATGGCTTAAATGGCCCATCAAAATAGACCAGTTATACCTTTTTTTCAGGTGATGATTTCCCCATAGAAAACGCCAAGAATCGACTCGACGAATCCACAGTTGTTAACCACTGTTGAATTATGTTTATGGTTAACAATGGTTTTTGCAACATATAATAAAATGGTTACACTTTTTTGGAATGGTTAAACTATTGTTATCGTTATTATGTTGAACTTATGATAGTAATAATAGTTCTATAATAGTTCATCATAGTTCTATAATAGTTAACTTATGTTTCTTATGTTGAACTATTGTTAACTACTGCTTTCTTGGCTATGGAACTATTGTTATGAATCCAGGGTAGATCCCATCCAATCATTTAACTCCTCTAAAGCTCATCCCGTTTAACTCCCATAGAAAATACAATGAAATCACCGTTCAAGTCCCATACAATGTGGGGCCCCCAAGATAGCTAAGTTGGTTTATAACTCCAATCACTATGGTTTATGGTACTTATAACTATAGTTACTGGGGCTTATAAACCAACAAACATGACTGGGGGGCCTCGCATTGTACAAAAAACAAGGAACGCTCTGCTTTCGAATTCAAAGGATAAGACGGAAGTGAAGAAACGCGATTGTGATCATAGTGACCTGCGTTTTTCCGAAGGGTGTCTTTTGGGAGGATTTTCATCATTCAACAGGTGTTCAACTGGAACCAACTTATAACTGGGGGGCCCCACATTGTAGAAAACCCGTATTTTCCCACAGGAATCCTATAAAATCCTATAAAATCCCATTAAATCCCATAAAATCCCATAGAAAACCCTGATTTTCCCATAGAAAAATCCCTTATTTTCTTCGCCTCGTGGATGCTCCAAGGCTTCGCGGAATGACCGATGTCGGCAGAGCGAAACAGCCAGCCCATGACCTTTCTCGCCGTTTAAGGCGCGGCGCGGTGCGTTTGGAATCCAGGTGAAGCCTGAACTTTTTCGCGAAAAACATGTGTTAAACATGTGTTAAACATTGAAATACATTGAAATACTGCTCGGTTAGTAGGAAATCACAGGTCATTCATTACCCATAAGATCCATGGTGCTGGTATATTAATGCTAACATAAAGGGGATATATAAAGATGGGATCCATGGCACACCATATATAGCAGCACCATGGATCCGTCATGGGATATATATATACATATAGATGGGCAAATTAGAAAAATTCACTAACCTGAAAGTTGCGGCCATAAAAGGGCATAATTTCCGTGATGATTCCCATGGTTCCGGTGAGGTCGCAGTGGTTCCTGGTTGGTTTCTTAAGTCATAGATCTCCAGTCGTTACCTGCAGGTTGTTTCAATACTCAGTCATGGTCATCCGGTCATCCATGACGACTGGATGATGAAATTTGGTACCACTATTTTAGGAACCCCCATATGGTTTTAGAAATTTACCTATTGTATGGAATTCTACCTAGTGCAGTTGTCTATGGTCATTTCCTGGATTTTCCAAATGGTGTTGGAAAGTGAGTATCTTGATGTATTGAAATTATGACTTTAGAAACAACTATAGGTAGTTCGTTGGAATCTGATGACAGGTAAAAAACACCTGTCAAGTTGTAAACTAATCCATCTATGTTCGTTATGTTATTTTTTGTTATACCCAATCCATTGTTATACATTGGATGTATGATAAGTACCATGAGGCATGGAAGTATGGATGTATGGTACATATGATACCAGTAAGACTAATACACGTTATATATGAATGTATGCTTATATGTATGGTGTAAACCATTAATGATCACTAAGTTGGTACATTGCTATACAAAAGGAGGTTTTTGCATAGTATAGTATACCATGAGGTAAGTATGTACATTGGTTTTTACATCTTGGTACATTGGTATACAATATAACCGTTTATACCATTAGTACCAAATAGTAAACCAACTAGTACTAAGTACCATAACAATCATAAACAATAACCATAAATTAACCATTTATAGCATTAACCATTATAACCATCAAACCATAAAAAGGTTTTTGCTAAGTTGGTTTATACCTTGGTTTACTGCTATGTGCATGATGGATAGTCCTGTCTGCCAACCATGTTTACGGTTTCAGAATTATCATGGTGTAGGGGATGAAAACTACATGCGACTGGGACCTTTCGAAAGGGGGCTGTTGTTTTTTTAAGAGGGATGGTATTCTGGTTGGTGGTTGTACCAACCCCTCTGAAAAATGATGGAGTTCGTCAGTTGGGATGATGACATTCCCAACTGAATGGAAAGTCATAAAACTCATGTTCCACACCACCAACCAGTATTATTCAAGGATCAAATATCATCAGAATCATGACCAACATATGGAAAGTCAGTTGGGATGATTATTCCCAACATATGGAAAGTCATCAAAAATTCCATGGTTCCAGTCACCACCAACCAGGCATTAATAAAGTACCATTTCCAACGGTTAATCCTCCGATTCTTTGGAAACCAATTCCAAGCCATGAAGTCTCACTGGTCGTCTCGACGGCGCCCAACCCAAATGGTGATTTAGATGTTTTATGGATGGTTTTATGGATGGTTTTAGATGTTTTTATGGATGGATTTTTTATTTAGCCAAAAACCATTATAACCATTAAACCATGTTCAAAAACCAGCCATGGTTTAATGGTTATACTGGTTATAATGGCTAAATGGTTAATGGTGGTTTTTGATGGTTAACCACCCCTTGGTTAACCATGGTTTTCATTAACCATAAACCGTAAACCCATAGCATCAAATGATTTCATGCTATTTTTTGGTCAAATGGTTAGTGGTTCATGGTTAATGGTTTTATAGACTATGGGTTTTTGCTAATAGGAACATCATACAAAAGGACACATCCTCACAAATCTTGTCAGATTTTTGGAGAATGATGGATAATGCGGCAAATCACATGCCATAAAGAACTGCCACATGGGGATGATTTCAATTCCACAGGTTGATGGTGAGTCATTGGGGATGATGTATCATACATATTCCATATCCCATAAATATGCCATAGATACGTCAGAAATATCTCATGACTATTCCATCTATCCCATAAATGCCATCTTTATGATGCATTTATGGGATATTCCAATATATAATATATAATCCAATCTTTCTTTTGTCACATCATAAAGATTCTCTTATCCTCCCATGAAAATACACCATCCTGTCCTCCCCCCAAAAAAAAATCGGCGCTGATCCGCCAACAACGACCACGGCACCAGCTGCTGATCCGCCACATCTTCCATGGCGAAGGTACCAGAGCTGATCTTCATACGAAGAGCGCTGAGGTCCTGGTGGCGGACGACTGGGCTGGGACAATGGCAATGGAATCAATGGAACTTGACGATGGTTTTTTTTGTTTGTTTTTGTTTCTATATTCTATATGGGATTTTGTGATTTATACATTTTATACAGAATATGACCAATGTTTCTGTTGGGGGGATTAGCTAATGTGATATGAGAATATTCAGAATAGTCTTAAGAGTTTTGGAAGGATATCTATTAGCTAATACCATATTTGAAAAGTCAACAAAGCTAATAGTAACCCTCAAAAAGATGCAGTGGAAATTTTGACCTTTTTGTGTGCGATGTTGTTGGGATATGGGTTTAGCTAATGTGTTTGGGATATATTGGGACATAACGCAGATATGAAGGGATATTCATGAATCAAACCATGATTGCTGTGGGTATGTTATGGTTGTGCTAGAACTTATGATTATCATGCTCATTCTAATGCAAATTTATTAGGTATTTGTTAGCGGTATGTATATATACAGGCATCAAAACAACTATTATGTATCATATGAAATGTCTATCGTAAAATACATCATAAATGATCATAAATGTGGGGAAAACATGTTGTGGAATTCCCCAAACTCGATAGTTGAGAAAATCCTCATGTTTCACAGCTCTCGCGTCATTCACTTCGCGGTGAAGCAAGTCATGATTGCCATTGAGAACACATCCGTACAGGATGGGGCCCCCAAGATAGCGTTCAGTTACTTATAAGTGGTTTAACCATGGTTTATGGTAGATATAACTATAGTATTCATGGGCTTTATAAAGTAAGAAACATAACTGGGGGGGCCCATCCTGTATCTATTGGTGATTTGTTCATCTCTCCATTGTTGGTGAAAGGGGACCATTGTCATCCCGCCTGCATCAACTTCGACATATCCGTGTTGAGGATCAGCGAAGTCATCCAAAAACGTTCCTGCGGTTTGTGCGGGACGGTAATAAAGATAGTGCGGTAAGCGGATGGATATAAGAAAACCACTTTCTCCATTACAGGGGAACACAATCATGGTTATAAAATGTTGGATTCATAAGAATGTCACTACTTACATCCCCAAACTGGGGAACACTATCTTACAACATGTCTATCTAAACTGACTCGTGATTACTTTTGAATTACTATATATATTATATATTATATATATATTATCAAGTGTCATAGTATAAAATCACTTGAGATTACTGGAAATCCCTGGGGGATCCAGCCGTGCATCTGAAATTGGCACCTTACAGGGCTCAAAAAACATCATTCGGATTGGTAAATTAGTAAAGGCCAGTGCATGGCAAGAAATGAACATAGGTTTTAGACATACTAGTAAAATGGATGGAAGAAATCCTGCACCACCAAAAGGATGGTTGAACCCCTATAAATAATGGGATATTTACCACCTATCAACTGGTGATTCGGAGTTCTTCCATCCACAGTAGGTTATAAACTGTATTAAATCTATAACCCAATCAAGGGTATAATCAAGGGTATAACTGGTATCATCAACCCAGAGAACTTTCTTTCACTCATCTTGGGGTTGAGGGCATAGGTGCAGCAAAAAAAATTGGACAACTACCATACTTTCGAGAAATGCCAGCTACAGATAGCCATTTTGACCCATCCACTTCCATACCCTATGCTTTTTCACATGGATAAAATCTCTCGACGTGCTTTCTCATGCGGCTGGGACCCGCAAAGGAGGCGAACACCATCAAGCCACATTTGTTGCCCCTGACCCACAACATCCCATGTACATGGATGATCTTGGTTCCATTGGCTGAACAGAATCCATACAGTATCCTCTACGCCGCAGTGCGGCAGAACATTGCCCTGATAGTGGTTTGGTGGTTTCCATTGGTTTCCTAAAATTAAAGGGGTACCTCCAGGATGGGGCCCCCCAGTTATAAGTTGGTTTATAAACCATGATAATCCCCATTAACTATAGTTATATCTACCATAAACCATAGTTATTGGAGTTATAAACCAACTTAGCGATCTTGGGGGCCCCACATTGTATGGTGACTTGGGGATCCAGGTGAACCACGAAACCCCGCTCGAGCTGGGGAAGTGATCCGTGTCGCACCTGCTTCTGCTGCTGTTCAGGCAAGCCGCCCAGAAAGTTCACTCCCTGGCGCAGTGAAGAGCCGCTTTAAAACTGGGAAACATGACGAAACATACCTGGCCAAACTGCATATCTACTTTACCCTCTGGTAATTTGTTACATAGCCATGGAAAATCCCTTATAAATGGAGGTTTTAATGGGAAAATTATTTTTTGCTTGGCCATTTTCCATAGCTATGTTGAATCTGTACCCCCTTGTAATTTAACATAGCTATTGAAAATGACCATTTAATTCGTGAATTTACCTATTGATAGCGTGGTGGATCTTTCCATCGTTTTTTGTATGTTTACGAGAGGGTACTACAAACAAACATCCACCAAAAACGGCACAGCATTCGGCTCGATCTATCAAGGCAAATTTTACGCTGTAAAAACCCAGGGATTTTTGTGCGCCCAAAAACGAGCCACCAATGAGACAGGACCCCATCACATGACACTGAAAAATGACGAAGATTAAAGCCTACAGTTGGTGGGCAACAAAAAAACAGCCAATTTTTATCTGACCAGTTGCTGAATGACTCCATTACCCTGCTGTGGTCCTCATACAAATAACAGCCTACATTACTCTTATGGCTTCTACCAGATGCACAACTGATGGCTGCCACGTCAAAGTTTATACAAGACACAACACAATGAGACGACGTCCTGTTAGCCAAAAAAGTGAGTCTAAAATCAATGATGATAAGAAGATATGCAGCCATCATATTAACTATTATTACCACTATTACTATTATTGTTTCGTTGAATGTCTTTCCATGATGCTAGCAAACCTTCATGAATCTTGAAACATCTCTTGGCTTCGAACATGAAAAAAGTCATCTGTTTTGATGGCCATCTGGTTGGAAAGAAATCATCCAGTTTGAGACACACTATGGATAGTCCTTAATGTTTCAACTTCAAATCTTGTACTGTTGACGTTTCAACTCCTCCAAAACTCATTCTGGATTATATATTATGAATTATGATGACATGTTTAGAGTTTCATTTCTTGGCCGCTCAGTACTTTTCCGTTCACACCAAAAAAGTTAGCAAATAGATGTTCATCCCTCCAAATATGTAGAAAGTGGGGCCTATTTCGATAGCTAAATTGGGGTTCACAGTACTCCAAAAACTATGATACTCGGAACGATGAACGTTCATGGGAGTTAGAATCCAACTATGGTTTTTTCATAGCTTGGAACGATCCATCCCCAATGGGGAAAGCGCGGGAAACCACAGCAAAACCAATGGGCCTTCACTTGCCCACTGAGCAGCCTGCGGCGGGGAGAGTTCGTTTGTGGGCTGTTACAGTGGTTAACCCCAATATCATCCCTTCCCTACTGGCTAATCGTGGTTTAATCATGCTTGATGGTATAGTGGTTAATCATGGTGAACCTCAAAATGGCCAAATGGCCAATATGGAAAGGTTATGGAGGGGTTTAACCACCAAAAACAGTGATTAAAAAGTGATTTTTACAGGGGTATATTCAATTGGGAATTGGGATATGATGGTTTATAAGCAACCAACCATAGTCAATCACTTCCCAAAATTCGTCACCCCCAAGAAACCATGGAAAATCGTGGGGGTTGTTCCATCACCTGGGACCAGGATGGGATTAGCAGCCTTAAAACCATCGCTAACTTTATTAACGTCACAATTATATGATTGAGACATACCCAATATCAATCGAGATAAACCTACTCAGGGATAAGCTCACACTACATGCTACATAACAGAATCAAAACTTAACCATCTAGAAGTATAATATACTTAATCACCATCATATGAGTAATCATAAATTGTGTAATATATCACATGAGCCATTAAAAATACCCCTATCACAGCTCACTATACGAGTTGGTTGATAGATTTCCCCACTATGGCTTACAACAAGGGTACAACTTTAATGGATCACATAACTTAATCTGCTGGTTGTTGTGTCAATGGCCATTTCAGAAACCTAACTTGGAGGTACCTACCACATATAAGGCCAACTTTTCCGGGTTATGTAAAAAAATATCCTCACACAATATGGCCAACAAGTATGCTACAGTACTTTCGTTTAGTAGTTCCATCTAGAGGTACAATATACTTGACCAGCATCATATATTTCTGGGTAAATTATAATATTTCACGAACCTGAATTAAGGCCATTTGGGGATGATTCCCCTAACATAAACCATGATTTCCAGTGAGGGAGAACAGTGAGGTCGTGATGAAATTTACCTAGATATGTGTATAACATATCATATGCCCTAAGGTAAACCAACATATGGAATATCAGCCATTAGATCATGTTCACAGGACCATGGCTAAAAACCCTAGGCTAAATCACCAGGACATCAAATAAAAACCATGAACAATTCCATCAAATCACAGTTAAACAACATATGGAATATCATTTAATAGTGATGTAATAACTATTTATATAAACAATGGTTATTTAACAGTGGTTGTTTCACCATTAAATTATATTACCATAACAACATATATTACCATAACTCAACCAGAAAAACTCCACCGATGTCCCTAATGCACAGAGCTCCGCAACCTGATCAGCTCCGCCGCGTGGAAATTCTCCAGAACGCTGCGGTCGCTGTACCTCTCCACTCATCTGGATGGATGATAAATAGTATGTATAATATATATGTACAATATATGTATAGTGTCATACATGTATTTTCTATGATATATAATCATATATATATAGTGTTATATAGATAGATAAATGTGTGTGTCTGGATGATTTTCATATGTATCTCTATATATAAACAAAATGTCTGAATGGTTCATATACTATACATTATATGTAGATGTATCGTATATATACACATGCATATGTGTATATATATATATATATGCATGACTGCATGACTTTTACAAAAACCACACACATACATAAACATATATACTATGCACAGGGGAAATAATGTATAAATACATATATATATATATATGTCTACATATACACACGTGATCATGTACCCTCTGGTAAACATACAAAAAACTATGGAAAATCACTATTTTTAGTAAGTCTATGTGCATGTCTACGACTTGACTTGCTTTAAAATCTACCGGTTTTTGTGGGCCAGGTGGACCAGGTTCCCGGACGTGATGGCATAGTCATGCCGGAAATTGATCAGGAAGTTGTTGTTATAGCCCGGATGTCCCACATCCTGGCGACGACATTTTTTGGAGACGCAAGGCGCTTTGATAAAGGGCGTTGGAAAAGGTTGGAATGCGAATCAGTTGCCATGTTTTTTTGCAGAGGGGAAGATTATCTTAAATAGTCTAAATCATATATACGTTTTTTTCATGTGAATTTGCTATGTTTTATTGGAACATCATTTTTTGCTTTTTCCAATGGGGGAATTGTCCAAATTGTCGAGACGTGCTGCTGCATATATTGATTCATGATATTTCAATAACTCGCTGGGATAAAACTAATATCTTTTTGTCATTTTTTTTTTGTAATGATATTTCAATAAGTATCAAATATGATCATAAACATATAAATATATACGATATATGATACATATATATATATGAAATATATATGAAATATATATGAAATGTATATGACATGTATATGAAATATATATGACATATGTATGAAATATGTATGATATATAATTATATATATGATATATATATATATATGATATGTATATATATATATACATATGGTGTATATATATATAAATATGAACTATATATATATATACATATTGTCAAACTGACAAAGGTAGCTGTCCAACCTCCTCCCGCCCAGCCCTGCTGAGCAACTGCAAACGCTGCTGCGTCTTTTCCCCGTACCACGCCACTCAGATCTGCACCTAACCAATGTGATGTCCACAAGGTTCTCCGCTAAGCGTCACTGATAGCGCCTATTGCTCAAGCGCAAAAACCCTCCCACCTTCACGCAGGCATTGAGCCTACCCCCGGCTGCAGTGCATGGTGGAATGGGTGACCCTGGCAGGCACATGTGAATAGGCAGTGGTTTCACAGTCGTACTATTCTATTTTTATTCACCATGTGCTCCAAGAACTTTGGAAAAACTTCGTCGCCAAGCTTCAAGGTGGTTTCTAGGCAACCACAAGCACATGAAAAAACCCCTTTGTCTGATTCTCTTGGATCTGATGTTCAGGCAAATTTTCCTTCGCTTCAAATCACTATGGAAAACCCCTTTTCTTATTTAATTAATCTTTGCAAACTGAGATTGACTCATAGACGACTTGGCTTTTCCATGAGTTACTGCACTGCTTTCGGAGAGTGGGGCTTGCGACTGAAGCCACTGTAGACGCGATCTCGAATCCGATCTGGCCTTGAGAATTTCTTGTTCATCATGTAAACTGTAGAATCCCTTGTGAAGACAAGTTCTTAATATGGTATTGTCCATAACTTTTGTAAGAGAATCTGCAATTTGGGCTCCTGACGGCACCCATCGGATTTTGATCCCATTTTGGAGATGCTCCTTGATGAGCTTTGCTTGCAGCATTGTTCTGAATTCCGTACACGCTGGTGGCGCTGTGCGGTTGATCAGGTCATACAATGACTTACAATCTGTGGTGATAATGGCTTGTTGTTCTGAAGGCAACTGCTTGATCAACTCTTCTACGGATTCAGGCATCGGAACGTGAGGTTCTTCCTCCGGATGCAAAGCTGAGAACGCTGGTGGCAGCTGAAGAAGTGTCTCATCAGCTTGCTTCCATCTGCATCGGTGATCAATGACCCAGGCCCACATCAGTCGTATCCAGGATAAAACATCAACTGCACCAGCTAAAGCCATGGCCTCTGCCGACAACGTGCTGACGGCAACCTTTTGTATTTTCTTGGAGTGCCATATTATTGGGTTAATAACGCTTTGGGCATTATCTCCAATTTTCTTGTGGGCGGCCATAATGATCATCCCTTGATGGGAGCTTGGATTCTTTTCGGATGCAAAAGAGGCATCTGAGAAAGCTACATACCGGAGATCTTTGAGGGGAATCGGATGTATGTGTATGGCAGTGGATGCATGTTGTTTGGCTTCATGAAGTGTTCTATTGGCTTCAATGAGAGTGGAAACTTTGGCAGTATTAATCCGGCTTTGCAACCATCCCAGACGTGAGCACAAATCAGGACGTGTGTTTACAGCAGCATACTGTAAACTTCCAATCAGTGCTCGGAGCTCCTGTCGCTCTTGTTCTGAAACTACATCTTCAGACTGAGAACGGCGGTCTCGAGAGAGAGTGATTGCAGCGATGTCCTTCACATACTGTGTTTGGTTGACTTCGATGCTGTAATCTGGTTTCTGTTGGATCTTCAGGCCTGTGAACGTGAATTCAGTCTTTTTCTTTGATCCGAACGGATATTTCTGCTCCAACTGGTTCAGCTTCTGTTGAAACAATTGTGATCCACAACATAATCCATCATCCACATGGATACCTAAGATTCCTATGGTGGCATGCGTGGACGGATCAGGAAGGGTAAACAAACAGGGGTCAAACGGACTCTGAATGAAACCTAACTGACACAAGGCCCCTTGCAGCTCTTTGAACCAAAGGTATGGTGCATCCACTCGCCCATAGGCGCCTTTCAACAACTGGACAATTTCATGTTGTTTCAACTTGAGCCTCTGACGCATTTCTTCCGGAGGTTCCATTCCCAACATTCGATTATCCTGTTCACTACCTCTCAAAAACGCAGTCTTGATGTCAAAGCTTTGAATCTCCCAGGCGTTGCTGGCTGCCAACTGTAGAATCATGGTGCGTGACAATTTGTTCATTGTCGGGGAGTCTCTCGGAATGGCATCCACTTGAGGGTCCTCAAAACCAAGTACAACTAATCTGGCTTTTGGGGTATACTTCTTGGACACATTGGTGGATGAGGCTTCATCTACTTCTTTCCACGTCAGGATCCATCTGCAACGCATGACATTTTCCCGGGGAATCTTATTTCGAGTGATCTTAGCAATTGTTTCAGTGGTGATCCAACTATTGATTTCTTTCAATTTGGCTTGCTGGAACTTTTCACGATCCTCCGGTGTCAAGTTGGTCAACTTGACCTCACTGCGCTGTCTCTTTGCCGCTGAGACCAGGAAGGCCATTTCTTGAGGTTTTGTTTCTTCTCTCCATTTGTGGATGTCATAGTTACTGATGTTCACCTCAAATTTCCATCCTTGGTCTTCAGTTACATGAAATGCCCTCTCGGCTTCGGCAAACAAGTCATCATCGGCATCAGGTACCGGTACTTCGACTGGTACGTTGGGATCTGGGATCATAACCCCTGGCATTTGTGCATTGGGATCATTTGGATTCGGTTCTTGGTCAGGTTGGTCTGAGTTGATGGAAATTACGGATTGGTTAGAAGGACTGGGTCTGGGCAAATTATTTTGGGAGTTATGATCTGGGCTAGGGGCACTTCCGGAGGGGATCTCCGGCGTAGTGGCGTCAGTCGGAATTTCAGCGTGGACATCGGTCAGGTTGTGGTATTGAGTGCCTCCATGTGGTGGTAAGATTGATTGAAAATTATTGCTTGGTGTATGAGGGGAGGTAAATGGACATGATTTTGAATTGTCAGTGTGCTGTCCCTTCCATTCTTCAACCGCGGACATTGGTCTGAGGTGTTCTGGGGCTACTCGAAACAACTTTTGTCCCATAGTCACCCATACAATTTGAGCTCCTTCTTGGATAATAACCCTGAGAGGTCCTACCCATGTTCCATTGGCTTCACCCTTTTTCTTCCACATCATCACATGATCCCCTTGCATGAAACTGCCTCGGAACGGCCTGCTGCGTTGAACCAACGCTCTTCTGATCACTTGGCTGTTGTCAGTCTCCGAGAATGCTTTTCGGGCACGTTCACGAACGGCCAGTTCAGCTCGGAATCTCAATCCATCGGGTGTGGGATTGCTGGCTGTGAGGTGCGAGGCTGAGCTCTCATCGGAGGAGACTGATCCTGGAACCTTTGAGGCTTTCCCAAACACCAACATTTCAGGGGAATAACCTCGATGTCTACTCCATTGATTTTTGGTGTGCATGGCCATAGACACTGCAACCTCAAGGCTAGCATGGTCTCCAATCGCTTCTTCGGTATCCATCTTTGACAGAATGCTTTGGAGGATGGCACCATGACGTTCTATCCTAGAATTTTGCCAGTGAGCATCAGTGGCAATGGTTCGGTGTCGGATACCATGTTTCTGAAGAAACCCCATGAACTCCTCCGAATTGAACTCTGTACCGGCATCCATGCACAACAAATTTGGCGGCCCTGCCCATTGCATCCATCCTCGATTCAAGGCCAGGATGGCCTGTTCGGCACTGTGAGCTGGAGTGACAACGGCGGTATGATACAAAGTACTTTGATCTAACATGTGATAGATATGAAACTGAGTACCATTTCTGTTAGTCCATGTTACCCCATCTATGGAAACAATATCCCCAAAGTCACTTTCTTCATGGATGGCGCTGGGACGAGAGATGGCTGGAACGGCATTTTCCACACATGTTGAACACTTCAAGTCGCTGATCGCACGCACCATCTCATCAGGACAACCAAGTTGCTTGCAAAAGATAGCCAACTTCTGGTTACCAGGGTGACCTAGATTCCTGTGAACTTTCAGCAACCATGCTTGAGTCTCCGGTTTCAAAGCAACAAACTTGGGACCATGTTTCTGTGAGGCCAAGTCCACTACCGTTCGGTCAGGGTTATTCATGGCTTCTGGGTTCTCTATCGGCTCCTCAGCATGGTCTTGTCGTGCACGCTTTGCTGCTGGCAATTCAGCTTCGGGAACATCATGAGCTTGTGGCATGTCGGCAGAAGACGGAGTCTGAGAAGCCCGCATCTCGATCCCCTTTTGGTCAGGCAGTTTGGCAGCAGCAAAAATGGTCAGGCTGACTCTTGCAGGAACCCCTTTCCGTCTCAACCCCTTGAAGGTTAACCTCTCCCATGCTTCCCATTCTTCATCAACATCTAGGTCTTCATGACGACGACGGATACATATCCTCTTTCTGAGAGGAGCTACCCCTTTTGGTATGCTTTTGGTGGGTCCTACATATCTATCTGTTCCGCGGCAAAGAACCAGGTGAACAACACGATGATTGGGACACATTTGCTGCACCTTCTCAAACAGACTGCCATTTTCTAGCACTAAGGGACCGACACGAGGAGCGGTTTCATCAGTCATTTCCATGACTGTCTGCCAATTGACACTGGCGAAACGCAGGGCAATGTCCGCAGGGCTCAGTTTGGACCGAAGTCTTCTCTTTTTGGTTGGGTGTTCCGAAACTTCTTCATGAGGTGGTTCAGCCCTGATAGCATATATGGGATGCTCTTTGTGTATGCTCTGTAGCAGAACTTTTGCAACCTGTCGGGCAAACTTTGTGGGATACCATTCCGTAAAGGTTGATAATGCCACTCTTTGGCCCTTAAAAGTGGTGCTACCTGCAATTTGTCGATGTTCATGTTCTTGAGAACACATGCGACCATGGATGGCGAGGAACAGAGCCTGGGACGTCGTGAGAACTCGCAATCGCTTTCGGATGGGCAAGTGTGTTTCTGGATCAGTCAAATCTCCCACCTTGCATAAGTCAAAACAGCATTCTTGGGTACCAGCCTGAATTTCCTGCAAACTGGGCTGATTCAGCATGTGGGACCCATCTGGTTGTTCCAGATGAAAATGCTTCTGGCGGCCAGACTGATACTGATACAGCACCACTGCTAAGGCAATTTGCCAAAGGCTGGCTCGGCGTTTTTCCATCCCTTCGGCAAGACCCTGTAACGACTTTCCCATGTTAAACTGAGACCATTTTCCCCAAGGACCACATTCGGGACTGTACCAGACATGCTCAGGTTTATACAAAACCAACCATTCAAACAGCTTTGCACGGCCGGAAACAGTGTTCAAATCGCCTTCAGCCAATCCAAAACGGCGAGCACGACCACCAAGCAAATCAGCCTGTTTCACTAGCTCACTTTCGGAAGAACACATGATTTCCAGCACATCAAGCTTTGGCGTTTGAATCTGATACCTCTTACCCTGGAGTTTTCTGGCGACTGCATGGAACTCAGCTTGAAATTGCTTTGTGAACCGTTGACATGTGCGATGAAAACTGTGTTGAATGACTTCCGGCTGGAAATCATAGTCCATATCAACCTGGGCATTCAGAAGCTGTTGTTCACAAAAGGCTAGATCATTCAAAATTTGAGCTTCGGCGTCGGTCAGAAAGCTCAGTTCTCGGTCTTCACAGAGGAGCGACGGAGATGGTCCAGCACTTCCTGCATCATCATTTCGACCTGACCCATGCGATGTGCCAAGTTCTGGTTCTCCTGGCGCAGCATTCCCATGTCCTCCACCAGTTCGGCTGGGTGGCACGAGATCATGTTCATTGGTTCTGGGTCTTGGATCTCGGTCCACACATCGAATGGGACTGTCGCTGGCTCTGACGGAGTCTTGGTGCCCTCTTTGGCATTCTTTGTCTCCGGAATCCGACCTTGCTTCATTCGAAGGGACACGTACCGGACGTACATCAGGTGCTCCGGCTTGTCGCTCTTCTCGAACCTGGTGAGGATGAATTCTGTCCATCGATCGTCCAAGAAGGCATCCTTGAACATCATTCCCTTCTTGGCTTCCCCAAAGGCAATCTTCTCGGTCTCGAGCTCCTCCAATGTCATGGTTTGCAAGGCATCCCGATTGGCTGTCTGGTTGGCACTCTTGCAGGCTTTGTTGAACGCCTTGAACTGTGAGGCCAAGCTGGACATGGCTCTTGCAGGACGGGACCCGGTCACAAGGCTCACTACTGCTTAGATCCGATTTCTCTCGATCGCTTTGTACATCTTGTGCATGGTCATGTGTGGCAATGGACAACCTTATGGCACCTGGGATACCTTTGGACATGACAAGACATGATGGCTGAGAATTCTTCCTCTCACGTTGGTTTCCTAGATGAACACCACGACATTGCGTCTCAGCAGCATGGTTTTGGAACTCATCGGAACCAACGGACGTTGTCAGGCATGCAGTAGCTGTTGGCTCCCACAGTTGATTGACGTCCATCAGAAACAAATTCTTGGCAGTGCGTTCTAACATCAGCTGTTTCTTCAACATCTTGCTCCATAGGGTGCCAGCTTCGGTATCGATCACCGCACGAATTTGATTCAAGAACGTACTTGAAAGCAAAAAAGGTGTGGGCCCAGGGACGACAGCAATCCTAAACCATTGATCATGCAGTGGAAACAAGAGTGCTTGTTTGCTGGTCAACGTTTGATGATTGCCAAAACGAAACACCAAGTGACATGGTTCCCTACGAACCTGCCGTCGAATTTCTTTGGGCAAACCTTCAAGCAATTCCACCACCTGTTTACTGCCAATCACAGTCTGTGAAGCACCCAAATCAACAACTCCGGAAGTGCCTGAGGATGCAAAATGGACATCACAAATGCTCGGATGTTCAGTTTTCAATGGCGCTTTCGGACTGGCAGTGGGATGGTTGGGACAACTACCTTTGGACGGGCTCGGATTCTGCACTGTTCGGATCATTGGGCTACGGCTCAGAGACATCCTTTTCCTGAGAGAGTCACGAAAGGCTTTGGTCAGGCTGGTCGTGTCTATCCCCGTATTCTTACCTCTCTTAACCCATCTATTTTGGTATTGTTCCCAATGACTTACCCCAAAGGCTACTTCAACCCCATTATCATGCTGAGAGTCCGGAATAGGCAGCACGGGAATCTCCATCCAGGCAGGTAGGTCATCGGTGATGACAACCGAGGTAGGGATGCTGGTGCTGGCTGTTGGTGAGCTACCCGGAGGACCACTGCTTCGTTTTGGGCACTCAGATTTCCAATGCCCCTTCTTGCCGCAGAGGCGGCAATTCGAATTTGCGATCTTCTGTGCCAAAGTCATGCGTCCTCCTTTGTGACCACCTTTGGAACCCTTCTTGCCTGAGCTCTTTCCAAACTTCTTCACTGGCCAAAACCCTCGGAATTTCACTCGCTCTGTCAGACGCCTTCTGGCATCTTGATACGATGAAAAGAAAGCTGCTAATTCTGTGTCATTCTGTACAGCTTCGGTGATGGCGTCCTCCAACTGGAGAATCATGTTGGCATCTTCATCATGTTCACTTGCTAGAGTTGCAATTGTGTCTTCATCCAACATCTCATCACTAGTCCAGAAAACTTCTTCCTCATGTTCTTCATCTCCTATCTCATCAGTAGCAAAAGCCATGTGATCATAGGTTTTCTGAGACTTGTCACGTTTCCCTCCAGTGTATTCCTGAAAGAAATTGGAACTCAGCATTCGGATTGCGGCCACCACTTTGGACCATTCCAAAGTCTTGGATGTGCCTTCGGCACCTGATTCTACCAGAACCCTCTTTTTGTCTTCTGCGCTCAAACGACTCCCTCGCAGCAACACATAGGCCATGAGTTGTTCCAGACTGAGAGACTTGGCTAAAAGTTCCGACCATACCACATCAACTCGAGCTATGTAGGAATCCCCTGACTCATCCGCCTTTTGTTGGCACCGAAACAACGCCTTCTCAGCCAGTTCATACCTGTTTTCCAAAGGTACCTGACCCCAGGTACCTCCCACTAGCTCCACCAGACGTCGAATCCCTTTCGGGTCATTGATGAGGATCTCCTTCTGCTTGAGTTGAAGCTTCTGGAA
Organism: Cladocopium goreaui; assembly: GCA_947184155.2. Lineage (NCBI taxonomy): Eukaryota > Dinophyceae > Suessiales > Symbiodiniaceae > Cladocopium > Cladocopium goreaui. The sequence continues at coordinate 1,541,541 of CAMXCT020000002.1, forward strand.
AGCTGATCCTTTGGTGTTGAGGATCAGCCTCGTCGCCAGCTCCACAATCTTGCTTTCAGGCCATGCCGCTAAGAGTAGTTCCTTCCACCTTGTTGGACCATGTGGTCACGTCATCAACTGCCGGGTCAAACGTCGGGACTAAGGTCGCCAGCTGATGAGACACTCCTCCGCCTGATCCTTCTGATCCTGCACTTTCAATTGAGCTCATGCCCAATGATTTCCACTTTGGAGCCTGGCCCTGTTGAGCGCCAGGGCTCCGCTACCAATGTCAAACTGACAAAGGTAGCTGTCCAACCTCCTCCCGCCCAGCCCTGCTGAGCAACTGCAAACGCTGCTGCGTCTTTTCCCCGTACCACGCCACTCAGATCTGCACCTAACCAATGTGATGTCCACAAGGTTCTCCGCTAAGCGTCACTGATAGCGCCTATTGCTCAAGCGCAAAAACCCTCCCACCTTCACGCAGGCATTGAGCCTACCCCCGGCTGCAGTGCATGGTGGAATGGGTGACCCTGGCAGGCACATGTGAATAGGCAGTGGTTTCACAACATATGGTGTATATATATAAATATGAACTATATATTATTATATATATATGAGATATCATATATCTATCTATTGACATATCTATCTATTCATAGATCTATCTATTTATCTTCCTTGTCACCAAATTATCTCCAAGCCTCATGCCCAACATCCCACATCAGCTACACTCAGCCCATGCCAGCAGCACGTGGCCCAGGGCCGCCAGGTACATACAGGTCACGCTGGTCTCTGAAATGTGCACCCGCTCCTGAAGCCAACGATGTCACATGATGGTTTGCAACGAACCAGTTTATATCAGTTTATGGGGATGTAATGGGAAATGCAATGAACCATATGACATGGCCCATCCATGAAATTATACCAGCCAAAATTACATAGAAATTTAAAAGATATTGCTTGTACGTCAATGGGGTGGGGTACACTCGCCCCCAATTTATGGCCATACTAGTGGAGACAATTATACTGAGCCACCAGTTGTTGTGTAATTAGCCTATTTTCAGACTAATCAAATCAATCAGGGTTGCAAGTGCGATGACATGGAAAGAATGATTGAGACTTTCCAGTATAGTAAGGTTCTAAAAATTAACCCTGCACGTTTTCCCATGTTTTCCCATCTGCCCCCGTTCCGTTCCGTTCTGTTGTTTTCTGCTCGGGGGTCCGTTGAGTCCGTTGTGTCCGTTGTGTCCTGTAGCCCACAACTCTCGAACATAAAATACACCGCATTGGTCATGTCCTCAGATTGTAACCAGCAAGGCATCCTTTGGGACGGTTGGAGGGGAGGGAAGAAGAACAGGTAATCGGTGGGTGTAATCAATGGTCGGTAAGTTGGGTTATGATGGGTTATCACAATAAATATATCTAATAGAATTCTAATAGATATCAAAGAACTACAATCCCTTCCCGCTGAGATTCATGATACATTCATGATACATTCCCCAGAAGCTCCGGTGGAGTGTATTTGGATTTATCCCATTGCTGGGTTTACTGGTGTCATTGGAGCTTCCCATTGAGATCATTGAGGGTTTACTCATTAATATCAACAAGATCTTGAAGGTATATATAGTTCATACCCTGAGGGACAGTTTTTTTACCCTGCAACTGGGATCAGATTCCACACAGAGGTGGTGATAAACCCTTCGGATTTGGGCACACCCGTGGTCGGCTGGATTTCAATCCTGCACCAGTTGGTGGTTTAACCGTTTAACCCCTTTTCATAACTCCATGCATGATTTGCAATGTTTCATAGTTACCAATACTCACCAACTGGTGCAGGATTTCTTCCATTCATAGTATGTTCAGGTACCGAACTCATATTTCCACCATGGGAATCTACAGGAACCCAAGCACCGCAACCGCTCGAGGCGCCGCTGCGTGGACATTGCTGTGGTACGGGTTACTCGTGTCATATCCTCAGAACACGCAAGGTTGGAGAGTTCTCAAGCGTGGTTTGAAATCCTACAAAAAATCATCAAAATTGCTGTCAGAAAAAACACCGAGAAATTCTATCCAAAAATGTCCAATGCGAGGCGATATCTTGCAGGATGTCCAGCCCAAAAAATTGACACGTTGGCTGCCCCCGAGGAGAGAACTGCTCTCAAGGGTCTCCAAGAACGCAGGCAAATGTTCCTGTTGCTTGGCGAGTTTTCAGGGGGTCAAATTGTGAATGTTTTTGCACCAAACAACTACGGATGAAACACCGAAAATCATGTTATCCACCCAGAATGGTGAGTTAACTACCTCCACTGATCACAGTAAAATGGTAATCCGCAATCTTGGTGAACCATAAAAACCATATGTTTCTTGGTTCAATCCACGTGTTGAAATTTTTGTCCATGAAGCAAAGCAATAAACAGTTCACATCCTGTTTGGAAATCAGCCAAACAGTGCGGGGGCCATTGGCCATGTTTTGTTTTCCAGTCTCCCAGTTCAATTTTGAACCCCTATTCTTGTAGCATCTTCCTCCATGGCTAAACTTCAACCCACCAGTCATCAGTTGGTTAACTGACCACCATTGACCAGTTATCGAAGTTTAGAAGTTAAACTTCCGACAATATGGACAGATGAAAAAGCAGAGGTGGGAAGAGTCAGAGAAGAGAAGAGCAGAAGCAAGAAGATCAGAAGAGAGAAAGTCTCAGAAGAAAGAAGATCCAGGTGCGCGAAAAGGTAGGAAAGTCGCAAAACACTGTGTTTTTCCAATGATTTGTGGCTCCGGAGGGTCGAAAAGTAAAGTAGGCTCGCTAAAGCGGCGGGTGCGGAGCCAGCTGGCCAGATGAGAGTTGAACAATTGCACGCCGTTGTGGCGCGAAGCGCATTTCTGAGTCAAAATGTACAAAACACACCGTTCTCGGACCACTTTTGGAAGTTGAGATGTCGAAAAAGTGCACGCCGTTGTGGCGCGAAGCACATTTCGAAGTCAAAATGTACAAAACCCCTCAGCTTCGGAGCACTTTTAGAAGTTGCGATGTCCCAAAAGTGCACGCAGTTGTGGCGCGAAGCACATGTCGAAGTCAAAATCTACAAAACACAACATGTTCGGACCACTTTTAGGAGTTGCGATGTCCAAAAAGTGCACGCCGTTGTGGCGCGAAGCACATTTCGAAGTCAAAATGTTAAAAACACCACATGCTTGGACCACTTTTGAAGGTTCAGATGTGGTTTTGCGTGGCAGGCGCAAGGGATTATGCACCTTGTCAAAAGTGAGCAAAACCTGAGGATTTTGTGGCATTTCCTAAAACGATGGCAGGCGTGGGACTATGCACAGGATCTGGAAAGATGCATATCGCGTGGCAGCCGCAATACAAGAGACATGTTCATCAGAGATGTTAGGAGGTCCGGGCGCTGATTTTCTGCGAGGGGTTGCATTTTGGAGCATCAGATCTTCAGTTTTGGGAAGATGATTTTGCGTGACAGGTGCAGCACTTCGTATGACCTGGCAGCACTTTTTCGTGGCACGCGCAGTACTTTAGACAGGTGGAGTGGAAAAATCGCAAAACGCATTGGTACGAGGCCGTCAGCTCTGCACTCAACTTTCCATTTTTGAAGGAAGTCTTGCAGAATTGTTTCGTTTTTGATGTTGTCAACTTCGAAAATTGAGGAAGTCTCGCAGAATTGTTTTGTTTTTGATGTTGTCAAGTTCAAAAATTAAGGAAGTCTGGCAGAATTATTTCGTTTTTGACGTTGTCAAGTTCAAAAATTGAGGAAGTCTAGCAGAATAGCTTCGTTTTCAAACTTGCAGATAGATAGATAGATAGATAGATGGATGGATAGATAGATAGATAGATAGATAGATAATTAGATAGATAAACAGAAAGATAGATAAACAGAAAGACAAATAGATGAACAGAAAGACAAATAGATAAACAGAAAGACAAATAGATAAACAGATATATAAACAGATAGATAGACAACTGCACTACACCACACCACAACTTCAACTACAACTACACTACCACTACAACTACAACTACAACCACAACTACAACATTACAACTTCAACAACATCAACCCCACTACAACTACAACTACGTACAACTACAGCACTACACCACACTACATCCAGGAGTTGTGAGTGAGGTGACCACTGCAACCATTGCAACCACTCCAAAAAGCACAACTCCAACCACCTTTTGGTCCATCAGTGGATTCGCTCTGCCATCCATGCATCGCAACAACTCACCTCTCCTATAGTGTTCTATCCTTGAAACTTCCGCCACCGCCTTGTGCGGTACTACTGGTAATCACCTCCTAATATTAAATACAACCCTTGAACACCAGGTTTGAATTATTGGATCTATGTATTACAGGAGTCTATACGGGGAGTATTCAATATTAGGGGGAAGGGGATAGTACAACTCCAGTCCTAACCCCTTTTCTTTGGTAGCTCAATTTGTGGCAAAAGATCAACCCACCATTCACTGCAACCCAACATTTTGAAGGCTCTTTTCACACATCACTGGTAAAGATCAACATGAGTTTAGCTTGAACATGGCAGATACCCCATTTTATAGACCTTTTGAATCTGGAAAATGATGTACACACACATGACAAACACCACGTGTTGTGGCTTTCCATGGATTTCCCAAGCACTTTGCTCAACTGGTCCTTTGGGAGCATAGGCCGATCGTTCAGGATCTCCATGCCGACCTGGGTATGGTACATCGCGTACCCGCTTTTTTACACCATGGAAATGAATGTCATTAGTTGATGGAAATCAAAAAGTATTAAACTATGGAAATCGCATATGACTTTATTTGAGGTCCAAGTGCATCTTTGAAATGTCATATGCGTGCTGGAAAAATACAAGCAAACCTTTGCCAGGAAAATTCCTGTTGATTTGATTCTACTGCCAGTGAAAAAATCCTATCGCACCTCCCTGAACGAATGGTAGAGCAACCAACCATCATAGTGCTTGAACATGCTTGAACCATCAAACAATGGGCAAGCAAAAAAACAGCTTGACATGGGGGTAAAAATCTCAGCCTCCACTGGTGTGGAAGGGCCAAGGACTGTTGTCTGCAAAAGTTGTGCTTCTTTCAACAAACTCTCCTCCGGGCTAGTGTCTCAAAATCAACATCTATACAGATTGGAGCAAATCTTGCACTGCGGAGCTGTCACCACCATCTCGTGGATCGCCCCAGGTAACAACGGATCCATTGTCCAAAACGGCAGCAAATGCAACAGTTGTGGCTTGAATCTGCCGCACATTCCTAAGCTGCCCTTGAACTGCCGAGCTGTCACCACCAGATTTTGGATCGCCCCAGGTCACAACGGATCCATCCGCCAAGATGGCTGTAAATGCATCTTTTTTTGTGGCCTGAACCTGCTCTACTCTCACCTGACCTTGGATTGCCAAGGCTGGCACCCTTCATTGGATTCCCCCATGTCACAATCCTGTCACCTCCGCGACACAAAACTGCAAAGGCTCCTGTTGAAGATACTTTGGCTGAAGCACAACTGCAGTGCTCTCCTTCTTGGATCCCAGCTTGCAATGCATCCGTGAGGCCACGGTTTTTGGCTATCACATGCCTCAAGAACTTCTGTCCAAAAGATTCCAGAATTTGCAAGTCCTCCACCGTAGAAAGATCCGGGAGCAGCGTTTCACTGCGTCCGCTCGGCAACGATACATTGACGCGAAGCATTCTTGAAAAAACACATGAATTGAGATGGGGATGGGTCAACACTTGAGAAACTGCTAAGGGGGTTGAACCATACCACCACACCCAGCTAATCGGGCAGCTTGACATCTTGAGCCTCCTCAAAAAAGGGGGCAGCAACTCGGGGTGGGGATGAATGTCCTTGGCTTCCTGGCATCAATTCTACATGAAATTGGCGGCATTTTGGAGGATGACTTCCCTATACTTTCATTAAAAAAAAGGGAAAATAAACGAAAATAACCATAGAAAATGGCACATCTATAGATGATTTACCTATAATTCCATAGCCATTTTCCATAGCTATGCCACAAATTACCAGAGGTGAGTTTCGTCACAGAAAATTTTCCCAGACTTGACTTCAAGCAATCGTGAATTGCTGGTTTGGCTTGTGGCTTAGTTATCTCAATTATTTGGATGCCAAACAGTCGCTGGATGACTGGATGTCAACTGCTGCAACCAAAAATCCTTCATTTATATACCCATAGGATCCATGGATGGTATATATGCTAACATTTACCATCAATATACCCCAAATGTTAGCATATATACCATACATGGATCCTATGGGATATGATTGTCCTCTATTTCCCAATAAAAAGAGGTGATTTCCCCATTCAGAATGGCTATGGCAACCCCCAAACAGATAAAATTCGGTCAAATCCCTCTAAAATAGCGATACGTCGTATCTTTTCTGAATCTTTCATGGCGTTACTATCATAGACTAAGACCGATTTCACCAATTGACATCAACGCCACACGCCGTTGACCGCCAAAGACACGAGTTTCAGCACACTTTGGTGCTGCGCGGCCGCGTTCAGCGCGTCGAAGTTCCAGTCCCCTACACCCAAGGCTGACCGGACGTGCAGGTCCTGCGGGAAATGAAGAATAACCCCATATACTGTATATAATATATATATATAGCGTATATATATATATATAGCGTATATATATATATATATTATACAATTATATATATAGCGTATATATGCATTAAAAGGTGTATATACAGGATATGTAAGTTTGGTGTGTCTTTGGACTTTACCGGTAATATATATATATACATATATTTGTGTGTGTGTGCCCGTGTATGTCAACGAATCTCTGCAAACGCGGCTCTTATTCCATGTAAATTTCAGCCATGAGATCGCAATCGCAAGTGGTTCATGACCCACACACACATGCATACCCATAGGATCCATGTATGCTATATATGCTAACATTTACCATCAATATACCCCAAATGTTAGCATATATACCATACATGGATCCTATGGGATATATAATATACGTAATTATGATTCTGATTAATCATGCATAAAACTCTGCAACCATCCCATTTAGAAACGGCTGAAGTGGTTAGGAATTTGCTTTTCGTTCACCGATGAAATATAGCCATGTTTCATTTGGATCCAAGTATGGTTGCAACCAAAAAATAGAATCGCTAGCTTTGAGGCGGATAATTGACAAGTTTATTGTGTTTCAACAGCTACAAACATGGGTTTTGGTCAAATGTGTGGAGTTGTAATAGATTAATAGCACTCAAATTGGTCAATCGGGATCATATTTGAGATAACTTTCATAATCAGATGGAATTTGGAGGTTTCCAAAGTCATGGGGGTACCCCCAGTTCTCCATTTATAGATGGATTTTCCATTACCATCCAGCTATTGGAGTACCCCCATTTATGGAAACCTCCATTTTGACAACTGAAACCACGGGGGTACAGCCTTCATCATGTCATGGCAGCAGTCCTTGTTCCAAGGGTCCATGGAAGGGTCGACAGTCACCAAAGCTGATTCTTGTGCAGACGCAGCCTAAAAAGATTTCACCATGGACATCCATGGCTTTCAGGAAGTTTCAGGAGAATTACCCACGTTTACGCAGATTTTTTATCAAGGGGAAATTGATGATCAACTTTGAATGGTGATGTTTTTCATCAATGGGGTAGCATTTTCCCTTCAATGGCAATACTTTGAATGGTGATTTATTTGAATGCTATTAAATTTTCACATCACCTGAAATAAATCACAGTGATTCAATACAGTAGTGATTCAATATCCCTTGATTCGTGCTTTGAATGGTCGATTTTTTCAAGCACCGTCAAGGGCACCTGGGCACCTCAGGTCCCAAGGTCCCATCCCACCTGTTGGAGTCCGGAGAACTGCGAAGTGTCACCTGTTCCCAACCCATGGCTGTCTGTCTATAGCTGTAAATTGGGTTTTCCATATCTACGCGGATATACCATTGCTGGGTTTTCCATACGTTGAGTTCCTGAAGAGTATGGAGAGATCACTGGGGCGCTGCTTTTCATGGAGAACCCGGAATTTGGGCATTTTTGGTCGACTTTTCTAAAGCCGTTTTGCGAAGGTGACCCCCATTGAACCATCACTCATCAAACATCACTAAAACAAGTATCTCTTGAGATTATACCCCCAAAATTCTCGGGTGATGTTCAATTTAGGATACTTACCAATGATCACTTGACTAAAATTTAGGATATTGACTGTAATATTTACCAATTTAGGATATTTACCAATTTAGGATAGGTTTCCATGAATTACAGGACCCATCATTGGGGCCCATCATGAAATGAGGGCAAATCCACGGTTTCCGTTGAAGATTTCCCCAAAAAAACAATCCATTGAAACAACATCTGGGCAAATTTAATCATATGTTATATAAGATCGGTAGCAACATATAGCAAAGGATAGCAACAATGCATCTATCTGGGTGAATTATAATAATTCACTAACCTGAAATAAGGTGATATTGGGATTATTTCCCTTACTAACCATCATTCCAGGGCTCGGTCGCAGTGAGGTCATCATTTGCCCAGATCCATTGATCTAAAATCTCCTGGATTGTTTTGCTTGTTTCTGATCACTGTACTGTAAACCAATGGATCTATGGATCAATGTATGGTTATAAATTATGGTTATTACAGGATGGGGCCCCAGTTCGTTAGCTAAGTTGGTGCAAATAACTATAATAACAAGTTGGTGTATGATACGCAAATAGCTGTATTTAGATTTAGATGGGGTTATGTTCACCAACAAACATAACTGGGGGGGACCCATCCTGGACCTATATCCATTGATGGGAAAATGCTTATGATCAATGGATCCATAACTGGTTGGTGGTTTTAAGCATCTTGAAAAATATTAGTTAATGGGAAGGATTATCCCAGTATGGAAAATAAAATTCATGTTCCAAACCACCAACCTGTTATCTCATTAACCATTCTTAACATTGAGTAACCATGATTAACAATCATCACCCCACACTAAACCAAACCAGAAATTGGTGTTATGATCAGTTATATATTACCATATAGTACCATATATTACCATATATTACCATTATATCACTACCATAATGTATATAATATATGATATATATATATACAATATATATATATAATGCTTATGATCAATGGATCCATCATTTCTAAACCAATCATTTCTCCATCAATCCCAGGCCCGTTGATTTCGACACGGCACCAGGCTGCGCAGGCTGCGAATGGAAGGAGCCTGCCGCTGAGACCGAGCCATGGTGAGTGACAATGGTTAATGGTTAGTAATGGCATAGATTATACGAGAAATCACCAATCATACAGTATGTAATATCACTATTAATATATATATATACTGGTTGGTGGTTGACCTACCCCTCTGAACAATATGAGTTCGTCAATGGGAAGGATGACATCCCTTTTTTATGAAATGGAAAATAAAATTCATGTTTGAAACCACCAACCAGATGATAAACATCGTAGTTTTTTTCAATAGACATCGGTTTCAACAGCCTTCTTGAGTTTCAAATGTCGCATTCAAATCTCCTGGTCAGGGACATACTGGGGATGTAAATGGAGATATTCTGGGGATATAAGAAAGATAATGGGTCGATGATCATCCCCCAATATGGGTATATGTTCCAAATTTTGACCTCACTCCAGGCGGACAATCAGCCAAACCCCACGCTAGCATTTGCGGGCGAGGGATAAATGGTGTGAGAAGGAACAGGCACAGGCCTGAAAACTAACATGCACGACATCTTGAAGAAGCAAAATAGAAGTTGAGTCACCGTAGACCATTTGCCGGCACAACAAGTGTAGCTAAACACTTCCGTACTTTCCAAGTTTTGACCATGTCTCATATGGGGATATGATGGGGATACTAGCAACAATATGGGGATATATATATATATATATAATATAATGATGATATTTGGAATATAATAGCATATCTAACCACAAATACTAAGAATCGAGTATACAAGCAAAATAGACATGTAAACTGGGAAGCATTTTTTTTTATCAAGGAGTGGATGCAACAGGGATGCAAAAATTCGATCTGCATCAAACATCTTCCAAATCTCTTGACTCTCTTCAATCCAAACATCTACGGAACAATATTCAAGTCGATATTTCCAAAATTCATCAGTCGATATCTCAGATATCAACTGGTAATGACTGTTACACTTCGCTATTGAAGCCATGGCCCAGTCGAAACTTCGTTGATTTACCCACTCAAAACGGGTGGATCAGCATCCCCCAGCTTCCGCCGTGGTCATCGTGGTCATCGAGTTGGGGACCATCGGAATTCTTTGGCATCAAACATTAGAAACCATATTGAAGATTAAATATAATATTGATGAAACTATGATGTAACTATGATGATGAATGATGTAAAGATTCTAAATATTAAATATCATATTTAAAAATGTAATGATATTTTTTCCTTCTAATTGATAATCTATATTGAAACCATTCTAGATGATTGATGAAACTATGATGTAAAGATTAGAGATCATATTGATGAAAAGATTAGAGCAACAAAAAAATGGTGTAAGGGAATCATCCCCCATTACATTTGACTCGAACAAATATAGGACCAAAAATACGAAAACATATACAACAATTGTAGAAAAGTATTATAGAACCTATTAGAACCTATTCAGACCATTAGTGGTTGATGTATTAAGAAGCTATTAACTGTTATACACAAATATATCCATGTTTTTTTTTTGCATGCCTTTATAGCCCCGTAAAAACCATTGAAACCACGAACTAGAAACAACAACGATTCATCCAATGACTTACCTCCTAAAAAATCATCCAATGATCAATGATCAGGGTATCCCCATATGTTTGAGGCTTCACCATATGATATACCCTCTGGTTATGTAACATAGCCGTGGAAGCCATGGCCCATGGAAATAGATGCTTTTCCCAGCGAACTAAACCTCCATTTATGTTGGGGATTTTCCATGGCTATGTTAGTCATAACCAGAGGGTATATCACAAAAATGAAGGTTATACCCTCTGGTTATTTAAGAATAGCTGGATTAACCATGGTTATTTCACAAAAGAGCCATGGTTATTTATGTTAAGATCCGATGTCAGAAATCACCATGGCTTTTTTGATCCCAGGAGTTGCAAAATTTATAAAATCCCGGCCGAAATCCCGGCCATGAAACCCAGCCTGGCAAAGATACAGTTGAAGCAAACTGGAAGCCATGGCCCAGTCGAAAGTTCGTTGATTTACCCAGCTACTAATCGCATGGCAGCATGATGATTTTCCATCGTTTTTGGTATGTTTACCAGAGGGTAAACCTATGATTTTCCTATGGTTTTCCTATGGTTTTCCAGAGGGTAAAGATCCCATTAAATCCCATTACCCATAGGATCCATGTATGCTATATATGGTAACATTTACCATCAATATACCCCAAATGTTAGCATATATACCATACATGGATCCTATGGGTTAAATGAAGGTTAAGATCCCACGCAACCATGCTTTGATGCTCTCCCACTGCCGTACGGCCGTGCCTCGTTGGGAGTCCTCGAAGCCGGTGGAAGGCATCTGCCCGGGAATCTGCAGCCCCTTAACCGAGTGCAGTTCGTTTCCAAGGGGGGGTTAAATTATGATATACTTGTATGTATCACCATAGATTATAGGAGAAATCATCATCAATCATATAGAATATCAGTATTAATACCATTAATATATATATATATATACTGGTTGATTGATTGATTGTCTAGGGATTATAATCCACAACTATCAATTGATAACTATCAATATGTGGATGATCATGGATTGATTATCATCGATTATCAATTGGCAAATATCAATCAATTGGCTAGGGATCTGGTTGGTGGTTGACCTACCCCTCTGAAAAATATGAGTTTGTCAGTTGGGATGATGAAATTCCCAATATATGGAACAATAAAATTCATGTTCCAAACCACCAACCAGTTGTATATCTAGCTGGATATAGTGGGATAGGGATATTATGATATCGTGGGATAAAAATGGATAGCGATACTAATACTCCAAATATTTTCAGGAGTTCCCTTTGGGGTGGAAAATACTCCACTTACTACTATGATCTTCAGGCAGATACTGTGGATGGAAGAAATGTTGTACCAGTTCAGTTCGGTGGTTATCACCTGATAGGATTTCAACATATTTCAACCATCCTTTTGCTGGTGCAAAACAGGATGTTTTCCATCCACAGTCTATTTTTCGCGGAAAAACTCCAAAGATCAGATTTTCGCTAAAAAACTCCATAAAGATAGGGTGATTTTTTTCATGATTCAACCGGTTGATTCACCATCGAAAAAAATCGGGATGTCGATTCAAAAAAGTCACACGATGGGTGCCTATACAAAAAACACTAGGAATCCAGGCCTCAAATCAGCACCAACTAGACTAGACTGCTTCAGCAAAATTCATCGGTCCTAGTCCGCTGGATCTCAGATTGATATACAACATATACAACATATACAACATATAGAATTCATATAGATTATCCTATTCAATATATATATATATAGAATATTCCTATTCACCCTGGATCTCATCCTCTACCTTCTGGTGACAGGCTTAGCAATATTGGATCTCACTGCAATCCCCAAGAAACGGTTTTGTAGACAGCAAGCCCATGTTTCGCCACCAGGTTGTGATGAGCAAATCCCCATATTTGTGGGTAAAGATCCGCATTTCCCACATTTGGCAAATTATATCAGTAAATCCAACTTTTGTTCCAAGTTCAATGGTTAAATCCCAGGAAAAACATCGTAAAATCTATCATTCACTTTTTTTTCTTCCGCAAAATCACCATTTAAAGCACCAGGGCAAAACAACTGGATTCCCTAAACCGGAGTTGAGTGGGGTGCCTCAGGGGTCACCAGCAGCAGATCGTGTATGTAGAGTCTATCTGTCTATCTGTCTATCTGTCTATCTGTCTATCCATCCACCCATCTATCTATCCATCAACCAAGCCGCAGCCGCAGCCGACTCATTCACAGATACCATCGGAGAAGTGGTCAACGTTGGCTGCCTGTGTCCAAAACATTGGCGACCCCCCGTGTGCACCCCAAAGCTATTCTGGTTGGTTGTGTACCTACCCCTCTGAAAAATATGAAAGTCAGTTGGGATGATTATTCCCAATATATGGAAAGTCATAAAATTAATGTTCCAAACCACCAGTATTGGTCTCGAAAGAAAACTTCAACAGCGTCCGTGCGGGGAAGCATCCGTAAACGGAGCTCCGTTGGGTGACTGTGCCAGTTTTAGGGCAACCTCTATATCCAAACTTTGGCTCGAAAATACCATAGATCATACTGTGCACCAACAAATCAAACTACAATCAGTTGATTTTGATTTACAAATTGATTAACAAACAAAGATCAGATAACAATAATGATAACACAAACGAACTTATTAAAATCAATAGAGTTTAATTCCTTCAGGGTATAAACCACCATTTTCCCCAGAAAAAGTCGGATTATCCAAACTAGTTCATCAAACAGCCATCCTTCCTACAACTTCCCGCGAAAATCCCAGAGGCCTAGATCCAGCTCCTGCGAACATGGGGAAAGCATGTTTTTTGCTGATTTAGATGGGCAAACTGCTGATGTCTGCCGTTTTTTTTCCGATGTTTCCATGTTTTTGTTGCCCAAGTGCTGAATCTTTTTCTGCAGTGTCTAGGATCTAAGATCAATGGAGTTTTTTGTAAGGAAATCTCTACCAGAAATCATGTTTTTTTTTAAAAAAAACTCATGGGGCTTTCCGAAGTTGTCCCATCATCCAATCTCCACCGTGAATCCGGTCCTATCCACTCCGAGAGCTGATCCTGTCATGGCTGGAAAAAAACCAGCCATGGTAGGTTGAGCCATCTAGTCAATTGAGATACCTATAGTGTTTTCAGGGTAATTTCTGTGGATTTTCGTATATTTTCTTTATAGTGTCAATACTTTCTGTGGATTTTCATATATTTTCCAGTAGTGTTTTGTTTTTTTTTTTCTGGAGGGTAATGATCTATAAATGGGGCACATCAAATGGCTTACTTATGATAATAGATAGATGTTATCCATTCAATCCAGTAGTGGCAACAGCAAGAATAAACACTACTATCACAATAACAATAACAATCACAATCACAATAACAATCACAATCACAATAACAATAACAATCATTGCAATATATAGAATATAGTTCTCATGGTTGGTTGGTTAACTTTTGGAATAGGTAGGGTATGGTAGGGTAATGGGTGATACTAGCAAATTAGCAATAGCAATAATTATATATAACCATTGGCATTGATATTTATATTCATCCCAATTAGATCACAAATTATGATACTGTAGATCTTGGAAGGTAAAACAGGTTACCCCCCCTGTCGAACAGGGGGCTGGACTGTTTCCTTTTTTAAAACGGGCAATGTTCAGGTCTATGTCAGTTGAGGGAATGGTATAGTCCCAGGCGATTCAAGTTGGCCTTCTAAGCAGTGGATATTTGGCTGCTTGATTTCCAGTGCCATCCAGGAATTGAACAGTTTGCGAGCTGGAACATCAACATCAAAATAATAGATACTCTCTGGTAAATTAACAGTTGGACCCTGAAAATAGCCATTATTTAGTTGAAACTCATCTTCCAATCCCGATGACTGCCAGGGTCGAACTGTTAATTTACTGGAGGGTAAATTTTATGACATCAAAATTTTATGCGATCATCACCATGATGAATAAACATTATCATGAAGAAAAAATGATAAACATGGTGTTTTACCCATCAAAGGTAAATCATAGGTAAATCATCAAACTAGCCATGGGCCATGGTCCGCCTCTTGGGCAAATGGAACCAGGAACCTGATGGATCTTAGGATCTCAAAGTTTGGAGCTTTCCATGGGAGTACCCCCAGTTCGCTGGATCGTTAGTTTATTTCATGGAAAATCCGCCACGAACATGGATGAGAACTGGGGGTAGCCCCATGATTATTGGGGAAATCAGAAAATCAACCCATGATAATTGAATATAGTTGATAGAAAATCATCATAAACCCACACCTAATGACTTAGGACCCCCCCTAATCTCAGTGTTTTCTTGAAAAAATCGAGGCCCCCATAAACCCACCCGACACCCGACCGCCACGGTGACTCCGTGACTCCAACGAAACATCCAAGGCCATTGGAGGAACGACTGTCAGTTCCACTAATAAATTGTAGTTAACCATAGGAAAACCATAGGAAAACCATAGGAAAACCATAGGAAAATGGAGGTTTACCCTCTGGTAATTTGTTACATAGCTATTGAAAATGACCCATAGAAATAGTGGATTTACCCATTGAAAATGGTGGATCTTTCCATAGTTATGTAAACGTTTACCAGAGGGTACATAGATGTGGAAAACTCTACAAAACTCAAAAAAATCACATCAATAAACTATTGGCTAAACCTAACAGTTCGATGTGGAAAACCTATAGCTTCCCTCGGAAAACGATCAACTATATGTGACTGATTTTCCACATCGAACTGTTTTTGTTTACCCTATAGGGTATATTCCAACAGGTTGAACTCCCATGATACCCTCTAGTAATTTGTTACATAACTATGGAAAGATCCACCATTGAAATAGTGAATTGTCCCACTCAAAATGGTGGATCTTTCCATAGTTATGTAAACGTTTAAACGTTTACCACAGGGTACCCCAAAAATCGCTTGCCCCACATCCGGACCCGTTCCGTTCAAAAAAAACCACCTGTAGGTCCCGTTCTTCGCCCTCATCCGTGTAGATCTGTGTCTGCTTCAGCACATCCGCCGAACTGGCCGGGAAAAATCAGGAGGGAAAGTTCATCATCAAACATGTTTTTTCCTGATACCCTCTGGTAAACATACAAAAAGCTATGGAAATTCACATTTTTGATGGGAAAATTCACAATTTCTATGGTGATTTTCCATAGTTATGTAACAAATTACCAGAGGGTAAAATTGATGATGGTTTATAATTTGATGGTTTTTCATAATTATATCATATCATTTATGATTGTTTTTTTAATTAAATCTCCAATTGATGATGGTTGATACATGTCGATAGCATCCATACAGCGTCCATTAAGTGATTGGAGACGGTTTATGGTTTCGATATTTCAAGGTCATACCAAAGTCCAACAGATGAGCTGCAGATTGCTACGCTTCCTGTGAAAATCAAAGGACAATGGGAACTGACTCCAATGCATTTTGGAAATGTGACTTGCTCAGTGGTCTCAACTGCCAGAAAAGTTGGTCAATGGGAATTACCACCGTAAATTTTACGAGCCATTTCGATATTGAAACATTTTGAAACCACAAGCTGTGGTCTAAAAGGCATTTCTTTGACCTTTTTTTCAGTTGAAATCTCTGCATCTACCCACCTGGTGAGGAGGTCCAACAGAAAATCCACAGATCTCATCCAGTCCTCAGTAAAAATCATCAGGACTAGCGGCTGGAGGGACACAACGGCAACTCTCTATATCTGACTATTCTGGGTATAGGATAATGGGATGGGTAATACATGGATACATTGAAATTCGTTTTTGAGGAATCAGATATTGGGATGGGTCAAAACCTTGTCCTGGCAATCAAAATAACTGGGATCGATGGATCTTCATCCCCTAAAATTCTATTTATATGTATTTATACAATGTGAGGCCCCCAAGATAGCTAAGTTGGTGCCAATAACTCCAATGTCACTATGGTTTATGGTACGCAAATAACGAACTAGTTACTGGGGCGAATCTAAACCAACAAACATCACTGGGGGGCCTCACATTGTAGCTATTGATCACATTGATCCATGGCATTCCATGGCCATATTGGGATATTTTTCACGGCGGCATTTTGAAAAACACACCGAAACCAAAAGGTGCCGCAACGAGCGAAATCGCCAACGTTGGCGCCTGGTGAACACTCACACAGTGGAGCTGTGGTGATGAAATCACATACGAAAACTAATTCGATGATTGGGGAACATAAAACACTATAATGGAGGCACCAGCTTGTAGCAATATCTTGATGACTTGTTGGTACATTCTCCAGATCCCAATAATACACAATCATATACCCTCTGGTAAACGTTTACATAACTATGGAAAGATCCACCTTTTTTCATGGGAAAATCCACTATTTCTATGGCCATTTTCAATAGCTTTTTGTATGTTTACCAGAGGGTAAACCTCCATTTTCCTATGGTTTTCCTATGGTTTTCCTAGTGACTCACGATCGTGACCCCGGCCCATCAACTTGGGCCCCGGTCCACATGAGCTCGTTTGGACGTAGCCAAGTGTTGTACCTGGCGTTTCGAGTCGATCGATCGCCCGCCCTTAAATTTGCCACAAGAAAAAGCTGTCCACAGCCGTGAATGCCAAAAACATATGAGAATATACGAGTCATATGGAAGCAGTAGATTCTCTCTCAAATGAAATCCTACCACTTTTGTATCACAAGATCTTGACATTCTAAATAAATCGAACATCTTCCAGGGAGATGCATGGACATTTTTGTCCCAATTACAATCGCCGCAACTCGCCTTCCCTAAGAGCTCATGCAAGAAGTCGATCTCACCATCCAAAAAGTCCGTGATCATTTCGATCCTGCCGCAGCTCTGCCATGTCGATCCGTGCGCTGTGACTTTGGCTTGATGCTTGTCACAGTGATGCTTGATGTTTGGTGGAACAATTGGTGTGTATCGACATGGGGTACTGTAGACCCATCAAATTCGCGAATTTTTATGAACCCTTTTCCTTGATCCAAATTTATCTTGAGGATAGCTGCAGCTATCAGTGGCGATTGATTATCTGATCGCACGACCCTGAGAAGTAGTGCTCGTGGATTTTCCTCCATTCATATGTACCATGGTCAAAACATGGAATTAATGGTCTATGGCCATAAAAACCATTAATTCATATAATAATACAATTTATCATGGTCATTTTTGATGGTCTATTAATTCATTTGTATACTATTATTGGGAGTCCTTATAATAGTATAGTCAATGGATTGGTTTAAGGGAACATTTTAACCGGAAAGCCCCCATATTTAATGGTAACAACCATGGTTTCCGGTTCAGATTTTCCCGTGAAAACCAATCCATTGATATAGAAATCCCTGTGAATCCATGGATTCATGACCATCCCTGTGGGAAAACAACCCAGTTTTCAGCCGTTTACCTTAGATGCTAAGTAGGGGATCCATTTTTGGAACGGCCGATGATCATATGGGCTCCATATATGATAGAATGTACACATACAAACCCACACACACACATATTATATAAATGATATATATATATATATATTATACAAGATATATCACATATAATATATGGTACCCCCCCCAAGGCCTACCTTTTCAACAATATACATACACCTTAGGTGCACATGCGCAACTGTGGCCCACACCTGACCCAGAGAAGATTGAAATATATCTTGCAGCTCCCAGAAAAGGTAGGTCTCGGGGCTGTTATATATATATACATATAATATATATATATAATTATCTAATTGGTGGTTTCAACCCCCCTGAAAAAATATTAGTCAGATTGGATCATCATCCCAACTATGGAAAATAATCCAGCCATGTTCCAAAGCACCAACCAGTTACTTGGTGGCTAATCCCACTTAGTAAGTGGCTTATAACCCTACTTATAGGTGGATTAACCCTACTTATCCCACTTATAACTGGGGTTATTATCCCATTTACTAACTGGGATGAGCCACCAAGTATAGATTATCATTCTACTGCTCCCAAAGCTCGAAACCTGGTCTTGACGGCAGATCCATCCATACCTGGCAGCTGACTCAGCGCCTATCTCGCTGGATTGGTAAAAACATCACCAGAAACCCATGGGGGACACCTTCCGTCACGAGCTTTCCTGTAGATGTTTCCCTGGTTGGTGGTGCACGAACCCCTCTGAAAAATATGCTCGTCAGTTGGGATCGTTCTTCCCAATATATGGAAAAATAATCCAAATGTTCCAAACCACCAACCAGATGACTATCGTCTCTGGATAGTTCTTAATGATTTGATGGGGACAGAATTCAGCCGTGGCTTTTTGATTCGTGAAGCATTGATGGGATGTATTGATGACAAATTGTTAGAATGGAAGTATCTTCCAGCAAATTCACATAAATTCACGTATCACCATTTGTAGATGATGTTCCTTTGGATGGGTTTTCGATATTATCTACGTCCAGCTCTCAATAACATGCACTGAGTTTCTTTACCAGTAGCCGTTCTTCGCCATCTTATCTAGATTCAACGCACAACACAAGATAAATGGTAAAGAGATCTAGATATAAATGATTCAAAATTCCCAACACTTAAATGATACAAATCAGTATAAATGGCTGTGCCACAAGCCATTTATAAACACAGAATTCCATCTGCCGGATCACGGGATCTTGACATGAAATCTGCGCCAGAAACTCAGGATGACCTAGTTAAAAACCCCAAGAATACCCTCTGGTAAACATACAAAAAACTATGGAAAATCACCATTTTTAATGGGAAAACTTACTATAATTAGGGTATTTTCAATAGCTATGTTAAATTACCAGAGGGTAGACTTTTTTAATTGGGGGATCATCATTCCGATGGAAGATTTTTTGAAATCCAAATACAATCACGAAGCAAGTACATGGATTGCAGGAATCCCCATTTTCTTAATCCATGCTTTATTCTCGATTTCATATCCAATGAAGAGGAGCTATTTGAAATCTTCCAATCTAATTTGATTTTTCTATGTTTTTTTTACATAGACCCTGCCATTGGAAGATGAGTGAAAGCACTAAAAACTGACCATGAAATCAGGGACAAATCTCCACATGTTCCATGAATCCCGAACCTGAAGACAGGATGACAGGCACCTCTTTTCCCTGGCAGAATCACCAAGGTGGACCAAGCCAGTTACTCCACTTCATCAGTTATTTCTTAGTTTGTACATATCGGACCCCAAATTTCCCAAGCACCACAAAAAAACTACATCGTCAAACATCAAACACTGGTTTAACACCTGAGAAGGCATGAAGCAATATGCAATGACATTATGTCTAGGTTTTAGAAGATATAAGAAACGAATGGAAATGATAAATGAATGTGTATATGTGCAGCTCTGTCAGTCAAAGGGTGCTGTGTTTCTTTGCGAGTTCAGTCCCCTTTGCTCCTGATTGACCTCTGACTGTGCACCGTTTCAAGCTGAAGAACAAGCCAACTGGTTCTTGACCATACGAACCTCTTAATCAAAAGGCAAAACGAAAGAGCAATGGGCCAGTCGTGTTATTCACTATTCGCAAAGATCCAACTCATGTCATTTTTATATGTATATGTATATGTATATGTATATATATATACATCATTTGTGATCCCAAGGTTCATGTCTACAGGGTTCATTTCTGAACCAGGTTCCAAAATATGAAAACATATCAAAATATATATAAAAATATCAAAACATATCAAAACATATAAACAAATAATAAAAAATAAAAAAATAATATCAAATAAAATCAAATATAAAAAAATAATATAAAATAATATAATCTAACAAATATATGGTGTGTCTAAACTTATCTATGCATGTACATATGCACATGTAACATATCCAAAATGTATCTGTATACATATATCTGTGTGTATACAGTGGTGCATGCAAATATATATATGTATCATGTCTCTACGGTACAGTACTGTAGCTACAGTGCCCAAGTGAAATTCATGCCAATCAGAGGGACCCCAAAACCATCCACCTTGGCCCAACGGACATGGAAACTTGGGAGCACTGTGGGGGCATTTGCTGGTACGGATGAACCTTTAGACCCTACATGACCCTCCAAGGTTTGTTGATTTTCCCAAGTTGGAAACATCCACTAGAGTTCTTCAATCCCAGTAACTTAGCAACCACCATCGGAAGATCATGTTCAACATCACCATAATATGGGTTTTGTTCAAAAATTTGTGATTTACACCAATTTATGCTACTTTTGATAGGATGGTACCAATAGGTACCCTTTTTTGAGGTTTAGGTTTGTCGGTACCAAATTCCGAAGGACTAAACTAAAATCACTATCCCCATTGAAATGGTCGGAGGGCATAGCTCATGTCCAGACAAACCCAGTTTGGAAATCTTTATGCACCATTTTCCTCTGGTTATTTAAGAGTTTTCTACGGAAAATTGCACGTTTGTAGATGACTCATGATGATTTACCTAGTAAACAAATGGTGATTATCCATAGCAAACTGTTACGGTTCCAGAGGGTACAGTACTAACTCCTGTTCAACATGACCATCTGCCAGCCTCCAAATATTCCTTCACTGCCTTTCTCACTTGCCTGACACACCGCCACGGGCTCTGTCTGTCAACATGGAAATCACTCAGCAATACTGTTGGACAATATTCGACACATAAAAAAAAAACATCAACTTCCATCCAGGTCGGGAATCGTTTGTCCACATCAAGGTTATTATGACCCATAGGATCCATGTATGCTATATATGGTGACATGGATCCCATCAATATACCCCAGTCATGTTAGCATATATACCATACATGGATACTATGGGTTAATGAGGAACTCTGGGAGAAATGTCAAGAGTTGGTACATGAAAACACCAATAACAAAAAGCCCAGTGCGTTCCAGGTGGAACTAAGAATGGGCAAGTCATGGGTATACAACTCATTTTCATCTGAAACATCATGTTTAAATATGTTTGATACTTCACCCCCAGATTTTTATGGCTTACATCTTTTTTTCCCACAAAAAAACTATTGAAAGATCAGAATCGTTGTCATACTTACATTTTGAAATTATACACATGAAATGTGTCCCAATTAAAGCTATTCACAATGGTTACGTGCCCATTTCTTCCACTTGGCTTAACCCAACGATCTCACGGCAAGCGACAGGTCTTGGTCTTGCCACAATCGAACCTGGCAAGCGACGAGTCCATTGCAAGATATTGGCATTGGATTTAACTGAATTTCATAATGAAATGACACACAGTTTATGATAGTGTTACCATGTGTTTCATGGATTATCAGTATAGTATTCAGTTTCATTGGTTTTATATGGATTTCATACCATTTACACCATAGTATACTAATAATGAAACACATGATGAGTGTATACTATGGTATACTATGGTATACTATGGTATACTATGGTATACTATGGTATACTATGGTATACTATGGTATACTATGGTATAATGATTGTTAAATCATGATGGGATTACTATGGTAAAATGATTGCATTTGATGATGGGTGTATTTCTGATGCGCATTATAGACACTATAGGCATAAGGTATAACATCATACAATAATGATATATGATGAGTGATGGGTTTGCCATGGTTTCTGATACAATCCACTATGTTACCCTCTGGTAAACTAACATAGCTATTGAACATGGCCATTTATAGTGAGTTGTCCCATAAAAAATGTGATTTTCCATAGTTATGTTAGTTTACCAAAGGGTACGGTATAATGAGTGTATGATGGACAAACAAAAACGCTGGGATTTGATGGGTGTGAACTGTATTCATGGGTATTTTTGGAACAGAATGGGCATATATAATGCTGATTGGTGGTTTCAACCATCTTGAAAAATATTCCCATAACGAAGATATAGTGAGAATCCCCAATATACTGGATAGTATACCATCTGGTTATTTGTTACATAGCCATGGAAAATCACCATGCTTAATAGGTAAACCATCTATTTCCATGGGCAATTTTCCATGGCTATGTTAAATAACCAGAGGGTAATGGGATTGTGACAACCCCCCACAAGGAAAGACTTCAGGAGCATCGATATGAGTTGCTTTTGGAAGATATATTTTTGCATTTCTACAAGGCCAGCATTCTGTCACCAGAAATGGTTGCGAAACCCCTTTTTTCTCATGGTGACAGAACCGCTTCGCGCCGTGCACCTTTCAACATGCCACGTGGAAACAACAAATGAACCACAGATTGAGAAATGACTATGAGTCAAAACCCCGGCACCCTCAGTAATTACCCCAAGTCATAGCTGGTTCAGGAACGTTGATTCCCCCAGTATGGTACTTTCGGCTTTGACCCATCCCAAATGGCGCCATGAATTGAACATCGAAACCATGTTCAGGCCGATCCATATATCATTTCAAATCAATCTTCCAGAAAAAAGTGGAATGATCCCATTCTACCACTACATCATCCAGGATGAGGCCCCCCAGTGAAATGTTTTTTGGTTTACAACCCTATCTAAATATAGTCATTTAAGCGTATCATACACCAACTTGTTATGAAATGGTAGTTATTTGCACCAACTTAGCGTTCACAAACTGGGGCCCCATCCTGTAGATATTACTCTATTTATTGTGAGATGCTAAAATTCACCCGAATCTCAGTTTTTTTTTGGCTCCCGGACCATGCTCATGCCAAGCGCACAGCCATGTAGTTGGAGACTTGGCACCTTATAAAGTACATCAAACAAAAGTGGGGAAATAGGTGGATTGATTGTCTAGGGATTATAGTAGCAAACTATCAATCAATTGATAATCGTCTAGTATCAATTAATTGATGATTGATTGATTTATTGATTGACAATTGACTGTGATATACAATTGATTGATAGCTGATAATTGACAACTGATTTCTATTAGTGGCTTTGGAATGGCTAGTTGTAATCTGACCTGGGATTAATACTTACCTGGTTTGTTGATTTCATAGTAGGCACCTCATGAAATGAAGGAAGTTATATCACACAATTTAAAGCGCTATTTTGGACACCCCCCCTATTCGTAGCCTAGGTGCATTGAATCTGGGGTTGATACTATTGATTTACCAACCCCAGCAGGTTTCACTCCTTGGAGTTCCCCCATTACCCTGTAAGAGAGGCCCAGATCTTCGTAGACTGGTGCTGCCAACCAAAATGTGGCAACAAACCACTGGGAAACGGAGAATGAAAAGGCAACGCTTGTTGCATTTGTAGATAATGTGGAAAACACAATAATAAACTTATACCATTTGGGGATGGTTTATACAACCCATTGATGATGTGATATAAGCAACCAAGAATAACATGAAGTAGTCTAGATTCTCATTACAAAATCCATGAAGTAGTCCGATATATCTACAAATATCTACCATAAACCCTACTTCCCTAGTTACTGAAGTCATATACCAACTTAGCTGGGCCATGAAAAATACTCCGTTTTCCCATCTCCTTATACTGCTTGATTAGTAAATCTTCCTATGAAATGGATTAGTTCACAATCACCACTAAGCCAGTTAGTATTAATCGTTACTGGCATATTGTGGCTTATTACCGAAAAAAAAAACTATTGAAGGTTAATACTAAGGTTAATGATGTTGTTGAAGGTTAATACCTAATATAGATTTATTTATGATGTTATTAACACCTCAGTTGTAATAATAATAAAAATACTAATAGAGGTGTACATTAGTGTAGTAATCATAAATAATGACTCTATTATTGCACTAATTGTGAATTCTACCTCTAATAATACCTCAGAATAACGATACCTATGTAAAAATAGCTCAGTTTTATATGTTGAAGGTTAACATATATATTAAACTTACTGCTGCTAAACGCAGGGAATTTTCGGGAATGATCCACTGGCTAACTATCAATAATCATCCCAGCAACCCCCAGCAACCCCCAGCAACCCATCCATTCCCTACGTTTAGCACCAGTAAGTTATTGCATAACTATGGAAAATCATCGTTTTCAATGGGAAAATCCACGATTTCTAAATGGTCATTTTCAATAGCAAACTGTTAGTTTACCAGAGGGTAACATAGAGGATTATATCAGAAACCATGGCAAACCCATCACTCATCATATATGGATGTGGGTCAAAACCCTGTACCCCCAGTGAACCTCAAGGTTGATGGTCATCCCTTATACCACATGATTAGTAGGTTTTGACCCATACCCATATCATTATTGTATGATGTTATACACTATGCCTATAGTGTCTCTCATGCGCATCAGAAAAACACCCATCATCAAATGCAATCATTTTACCATAGTAATCCCATCATGATTTAACCATCATTATACCATAGTATACCATAGTATACCATAGTATACCATAGTATACACTATGCCAAAAAACCTCAGTTCTAATAGCCCAACAACTCATCAACAGAGGTTAAAATCACCTCGCGGCCAACTCTGGGGACCGGCACCAACCAGGGTGGAAGTCCCAAGAAGACGCCGCCAAAGCTGGGAGGTGCCTGGTCAAAAATGCTGGGGATTTTCTGATTTCATACAGTGAAATGGCCATGGCTATTACCCTCTGGTAAACGTTTACATAACTATGGAAAATCACCATTTTCAATGGGTAAATCCACTATAAATCACCATTTTCAATAGCTATGTTAGTTTACCAGAGGGTAGTTACAACTGGTTATTTCTATGGGAT
>CAMXCT020000002.1:1571989-1766989 GCA_947184155.2 Cladocopium goreaui
GGGCAATAACTGAACACACCATGCTTTAAAGGTTTTGGGGATGCCCCACAGAGATGTGTCCGTTTTGTCATGGGGATACCCCCAGCCGTCAGCATGGATGGGACACTGAAAAACAAATCTTAGTGGATTTCTGCCCATAGTGGAATGAAGTGCATGATTTATCTTTGGTAATTTGTTACATAGCTATTGAACATGACCATTTATACTTCATTTACCTGTTAAAAGCATGTGATTTTATGTGATTTTCCAAAGCTATTT
Organism: Cladocopium goreaui; assembly: GCA_947184155.2. NCBI lineage: Eukaryota > Dinophyceae > Suessiales > Symbiodiniaceae > Cladocopium > Cladocopium goreaui. The sequence continues at coordinate 1,572,248 of CAMXCT020000002.1, forward strand.
TCGTTTACTAGAGGGTATTATTGTTTTATGAACCCAGTTTTTCAGACTTTCATGCTGCGCTTTGATGAAACACCAGCACCGCCTCGCACAGATGCTTGCATAATCTTATTTTTACTGACTTTTTAATGGTGAAAAAAACAGAGGCTCCAAGCTGGACGTGAAATTCATTGTCATACCAAATGGTAATCAAACTCGTCTCGTACTCATGAAACATCACTAGATCAAAGATGTTCTCAAAACATGGGACTTTCTCATTGCCAGGTTAGATCACCACTGCTTCACTACAGACACATCCCCAGGGTCGAATTGACGGATAAAGTTTTGGTATGTTTTTGATGGATTGGATTCTCAGCAGCGCACAAGGCTTGTCTCCTTTTCTTTGCTGGATGCTAAAATAATCTAAAAACACCATTTGTTTTTTGCTTCTACCACCATGTATCCAACTGAACTCCGCCATGTTTAGCCTGTCAAGTTCAACCATCTAAATGAATCAACATTTAGATCTAGGATTGCTATTTTAAATAAAATATGATAAATACAAAAAACGGCTCCAATTGAAGCTCAACATAAATGTTTTCGTCCAACTATTATACCTAGCTCCGAATGATAATTAATATGAAATAATATGAATACCCCTAATTATCAATTACTGTAATCGGTTGTCAACTATCACAACCAGTTGGTAGAAGATTTATGCCATCATAGTCTCATTGATTTACGGTGTTTCATAGGAGTCCCAATAGTCACCAACTGGTGCAGGAATTCGCTCCGCCACTGGGCTGTCCAGGCATCCTCCAAGCGTCTTCGCCTAAAAATTCGGGCGGGTTTTCTTGTTTAGACACCAACATTGACTATAGGAACAATGGGATTAATATGGGTAAATACACTTTAATTGACTTTAATACATGTGAATTCCAAGACTATTTCTACACGTTCATGTGCAATTTCGGGCTCATTGCCATTGTAACTTTAGTGATATTTTATATATGATTTATCTTGCCGGAGCAAAAACACCTGGAATTTCCCATGGGAATTTCCATGGTGGAATGTCTTGGATCAGCGAACTGGGGCTTCCATGGCCCAGTCGAAAGTTCGTTGATTTACCTATGAAAAATGGGTGGATCTTTCCATGGTGAAAAGTGGCTGTTTACCAGAGGGTAAGCCGGGTAAGCCTCCATTTTCCTATGGTTTTCCTATGGTTTTGTAGTTATGTTATGACCATAGTCCAAAGTCCAAAGACCCCAAACTCGCACATGTCACATCCTGTGGGATTCACCCTATGCCATCTGCACCCCAAGTCATCCTGTGGACTGGCTCCTGTAAGCCATCCCCCGTCATGGTAGGCGTATGGCGGTTTCGAATATTAAAAATCAAATTTATCATCACATTGCAGATACAATCCCCAACCTCCTCTGAAGAGGACCCTCCCCTTTCGGAGGGATCAAAACCCACCCTTGCGCAACGACAATCGATGTTCATCACACCAATCATACCGGAAAGTCATACGAAGTGGTGCCGTCTAGTCATAAGATTCATAAGTGGGTTTGTGAACCCCATCTACTATAGTCAATATATCTACCATTATGCCATCAACATCCATCAACCCGATTGAAATATGAGGCATAAACCAACTTAGCGATTCCGAAGTGGGGCACCCAACGTAGGTTTTGACATGTTTCGACACATTCCCAAGTCAATCACCCACCATCCGATGCTTACATATTTCTAGGGGATTTAAAAACCGTGATTTTTTGCTGTTTACCCGCTATGGAACATGGCCTATTTATAGATGATAAATAATAAAGGTGATGATTTACCGTTCTTAAAAATCTTGATTTTCCAGTTCGCAAACCGTTAAATAACCAGAGGGTATCCATCATATATCCCATTAAATCCCATTACATCTCATTAAATCCCATTAAATCCTTCAAAAAATCCCATAAAACATCATAAAACATCATGGATATATCACCAGTGTCACCATAAAAAACCATGAAATCACCATGAAAAATCACCAGAAGCAGCACTTAGTGCGCGCCTGCTAAGACGTCCCGCCGCCCAGGTGAGCTAAACATGGACCTGGCGCGCTGGCGCGGCGATGTCGGATGGGAAACTCTCCGAGTTCCGAAGAAAAAAATGACGATGAGGATCAGGATGATGATGATTGTCATTATCATCATTGTCTATATGATATATAATTATATATATATATAATATGTGAAAATGATGATGATGATGATGATGATGAAAAAAATATTATTGTTATGATTCTTATTGTGTTTGTTATATGTATCATTGTGTATCTCTAGATCGAAAACGATGCAACCATATTCGAAGCATATTTCAGCAAACTATTCAGATATATTCAGATCGTACGAATGTCAAGTTAAAGCATTTATCTACTAGCAGAACCTCCAAATTGTTACCCTAGTAGGGAACAGGTTGATTGCATAACTGGAATCAAACTCCGCAAACCACTTCGCAAAGTTAGTTGTGTATGTGGGTGCGTCCGAAAAATGTTGTCCGTTCATTTCAACACACACGCGATTTCCTTTACTTTTATATTGGATTGAAAGTAAGTGCGTGGAATGTTCATGCTTATATATTTTCTTATATCCAGATGTGTAGAGATCTATGCACTGCTATCTTATATCCAGCTCTGGATTATCAGTATATTCATGATATTTTTCACAATCCGAGTCTTTTTTCTCTGAATGTGGTAAACCCAATAATAAAGCATCTCCCATTGGGTTTGATTATTGGATATACCACCATTTGGGATGAAAAATTACCCCAAAATGGTTGGCTAATGGGATGGTTTTCTCAGCATTTGCACCACAGCGGTCTGGAAAAATCCACATTTTTCCCATAAACTGGTTGGTTAGTAAGTATTCAATGGGTGAGTTGATAATCCCCACTAAGCCACTTAGGCTACTAACGCCCAAATCCATGAACCATCAACGATATCAACGATATCAACGATATCCCCATAGTTTTCATGCTTTAAACCCCATTAAAAAACAAAAAAACATGAAACCATTAACGTTACTTTCTTCATGGCTCATCAGCTCGACCACATGCCAGGCACACAGCATAAAAGACAAGAGCCATATCCAAGAGGAAGCTAAGACTTCCAAATGTCGAGGAGAAAACCTCAAAAAATCTGCAGAATTGGTGTCCGGCTTGTTTCTTCAATGAATTTATATATATATATATATTTTTGTATATACATAGTATATGTATATGTATATGTATATGTATATGTATATGTATATGTATATGTATGGATATGCACTTAAATAGATTAACATGCTGGGATTCAAGGACTCCAATAGCTACCGGGTTCCTGGGTTCCTGGAGGATCGGCGCAAAGCAAACCATGGGGTAACCAGGGCTAAGCAGAGACCCAGCCATCGAAAAACGCAAAGAAATTGTTGGCTATATATCTACTATATCTCTGATCATACATCCAGATTGTGGTTGGTTGATATATGTTGATATGATCATTCAGATACGTCTCGAATCTCGAGAGATTTAGATCGAAAACTATATGGGGAACTCTTTTGTGCACTTTCAGATAGATATTGGAATATCCTGGAAAACCACAACTTTCAAACGGATGGGACCATCATCCATAAATGATCATAAAAATACTGCTTGGTGGTTGACCTACCCATCTGAAAAATCATGGACTTCGTCAGTTGGGATGATTTTCCATTCCCAACTGAATGGAAAGTCATTCAAAATTCCATGGTTCCAGTCACCACCAACCAGTATTATTCAAGGATCAAATATCATCAGAATCATGACCAACCAGAGGTTTCTAATGTCAATTTAATCAGAAAATCCACAACATAAATGGATATACACCATTATTATCCTATCATTATACCTATCATTACTATCATTATCTGATAGTAAATACCATGATAGGAATACAAATGGATACAAATGGGTGATCTTCCATTGCCAGGTTCACCTTGCGTTTGCCCCACGTTGCCCCCACGCCGAAGAGACCCGATGAAAGACGGCTGCCGCCGTTGCGCGTTGCGCTGAGACCCCGAGCTTCCTCTTCCAGGGAGATAAAAGAATGGCCTGACAAAGACATACGCCGCCAACGCATTGGGAGATGTTGTGATACTGTGGATGGGTTGCGAAATCCTGCACCACCTTGGATGATTAAAACCCTATGAATAATGGGATAAACCACCTATTAACTGGTGCAGGATTTCTTCCATCCACCGTATGATGTGCAGTTACGCTATCTATATCTGAATCTAAATATAATATATATATATAATTATACATCTATTTATACCTACATTATTATATGTATAATCATACTATGAGGCTCAATGCATATGATTATACATAAATTTATGTTAATCATGTCTAATCATGTGTATAATTATAGACGTATATATGTATATTGGGATTCATCTCCAAGCATACATTCATAGGGGTCCAGGGTGATTGCTTTAAGACTGACCCCCTTCGTGGGCAAAATCAACTCTTATCCACTCTTATCCACTAAATACCACTCTTATCCACTCTTATCCACTCTTTTCCACTCTTATCCACTCTTATCCCACTCTTATCCACTCTTATCCACTCTTATCCAACTCTTATCCACTCTTATCCAACTCTTATCCAACTCTTATCCAACTCTTATTCACTCTTATTCACTCTTAATTTTAAGAGTAATGTTCTTCACTCTTATTCACTCTTATCCACTCTTATCCACTCTTAACAAAATGTGGTCGTCTCAGGATCAATGGGGTTTATCTTGATTTGAAATGGTGTATCAATGGCAAAGATTGTGGCTCAAAACGGAGCTCAGTGAGAAAGATTGGGGAGCTCGTGTCGACTTCAAGTTGACACTGGGGGCACCAATGTTTGTTGGGAGTGTTAACATGCTAAAAAACTAATATGAAATAGTCCTCGAAGGGGGTCACTCCCCCTGAAATGCATACCCTCTCATGGTTTAATACCAAGCCAAGATATGGTTCAAATATTACTACCCTCCCATGGTTTTGGGGGAGTGACCCCCTTCAAAACACGAGTTTTTGATAGTTTGGCTATATTAATCATTCAAAAATGAATACCCTCTCATGGTTTTGGGGGAGTGACCCCCTTCAAAACACGAGTTTTTGATAGATTTGGATATGAATCCTCAAAAATTGAATACCCTCTTATGGTTTTGGGGGAGTGACCCCCTTCACCAGTGTTTAGTGGGAAATTGTAGTAAGGATGGAACATTGAAGCTCAAGAAGAGCGCTTCCAAAAAATAGGAAGAACACCGACGCATTTCAACTGAGTTGAATCATGCTGCAAAAAAAAAACACGGTGGTTTCAAGTTGACCTGGAACTTGTGAAATCACATGAATTTTACCATTTTGGAATTTCAACTCTTATTTTTAAGAGTAAATAAGAGTCAATAAGAGTCAATAAGAGTCAATAAGAGCAAATAAGAGTAGCAAGGGGGTCACCTCTAACACCATCAGCTTAGCTTCCTATGATACATGGTTGATCATGCTGTACATGCTTTTCGAAACCTCTGACGGCCGTTTTTGCTGAGTGTCCATCCCTCATGCATCGGGCTCCAGTACATGCAGATTTTCACGAAAAAAGTGATTTCAGCAGCCAACAAAAATAGGGAAATAATGGGGACATACACTTTGGAAATCGATTCCGGCCTTGGGCATTTCACAGACTTTCGATTTACCCTTGATTTTCCCATAAACATTGGGGGATTTGATATTGCTAGATATTGAGGACGAATCGACAGCTCAACTAAAAAACTGGTTTTGGAAGTGGCTGAAAATGGGTTAAATCCTCCAAAATGGCTATTCAATAGGGTCAATTTAATAATAAACCATTCGATTTGCAAGGTGCTTGGGCCCACTTTTTTCGGAGCAGCCCATGAACTTCATATCCTCCATAAACATCCATAAACCATCGAATTCAGCAAGTGAACTCTGCGTCATTTTTTTGCTATCGTAAACGGACCTCCATTAGCTATCGGTTAGCCTTTTTTTTTACCTACCGATGATTTCACGCTTTGCGAACTGGAAAAGAACATCATCCGAAATCCGAAAGATAAATTCATCATCAGAATATATATATGTATATATACACATCAACCATTATATATATATATATATCATCCATTTCTATGGCCCATTTTCGCTATGTCAAATCACCAGAGGCGATTTTTTTGGCAAATTTTCCGATGGTTTTCCTATGCTATAAACCCAGCTATAAACCTCCATTTATAGTGAATTCCTCCATCTTTTTCCCTATTTTTCCCATGTAAAATCGGCATTTCCCATCCATTTTTCTATCATTTTGGATCGGACACCTGGTACAGGAGGAAGATCAACGCCAAAACCAGGCTCACCACGATGGGCTGGGCACGTTTTACGTTTAACATGGGGAGAAGAACTTCTAGGAGAACGATGTTTCTGGGGGATAATCATGGGTTGCGAAATAAACAGATGATACCCTCTAGTAAATAGGCAAACCATAGGAAAACCATCATAGGAAAACCATAGGAAAACCATAGGAAAATGGAGGTTTACCCTCTGGCAATGATTAACATAGCTATTGAACATGGCCATAGAAATAGTGGATTTTCCCATTAAACATGGTGATTTTCAATAGCTATGTTACATTACCAAATGATAGATGGCAAACATCCCACTATTTTGGATGGGTTTCAACCATCAAAGCTGGTGCAGGATTTCGCAACCATCCACAGTCTTGGAGAAAAACGATGGAATAGTAGTGGTAACATGTGGTAATTGAATAATAATCTTGGATTTGCGCAAGGAATACCCCAAAGAAATACAACATATTCCTTAAAGATTCCGATTCAGTAGTGGTTTTCCCAAGAAAATACAGATCATTTCAGCAAATCCAGGTACATGTGAGAATAGAATGTGGATAAAAATATGATTCGCGGACTTGTAAAGTGAAAACATTAAACATTAACATAGACGATTTAGCCCTATAAATCCAGAAAAAAAACACATGGGAATAATCAATCGATATATAGGATGATATAACCAACAATATTAAGGCAATGGAGGAATTGAAGGGATGAAGGGACAATTTATAGGAACTCTCCATGGCTCATGGGAAAAAAACATGGTTTCCTGATGTTTCCTGTGGATAACTTTCCTCATATAGGTATACCCTAAAAAAAAACATCATTTTCTGCTTGAATCCCGGAATGGTCGTGGTGAAGCTTAGGCCACTAAGATCCACATTCAGCATCGTAAGGGATGGGATTGGGATGGGAGGAGTTTCATCACCCCGATCCCTCAAAACATCCAAGGTTTGTATGGTCAATACGATCCGTGCTTTGTAATTCAAAATGGGATCCGTTTGTATCTATGATTTGTAAGTGAATTATATATATCTATACTTATTATACATCTCTATATAGTTTATATACATCACTCTCAACTTTGGAAGCCTCATCGCTAAAAACCCAAGTACGAACATCCGAACTTCAGCTGATCCAAGGCGCCTTTCCGTGATGTTTACCCCATGGAATTTAGCACTTTTGTTTAAAAAAATGATAGGATTGTTCTTCTTTACAAGGTCAGGCCGATGTTTCAGTTGACTTCAAAACCCATCAACAATAGATAATAGTTATACTATGTTGTATTATGTTATTATGTTAGGATGTTATATGAACGTTATATTCCCACCATAAATACAACGGTCAAGTTATGTGCGTCAACCTGGACATCGCCGACAGTCGCGTTTTTGGGTGTGGGCCTCAGGGCCTCACCTTTTTTCATCATGAATCCCTACAGGATGGGGCCTCTGTTCGTGAACGCTAACTAAGTTGGTGCAGTTCTAACTATCGTAATGTATATTGGTTGGTGGTGCAATAACCCCTCTGAAAAATATGAAAGTCGATGATTACTCCCAAATTATGGAAAAAATAAAAAGTGTTTGAAACCACCAACCAGTAACAATAGTGTATGATAACTATAATATTAAATAGTTTTTCAAAAAAAACAACTAGGGGGTTTATCACTATTTCATAACAAGTTGGTGTATGATACGCAAATAACTATATTCAAATGAGGTTATAAACCAACAAACATAACTGGGGGCCCCATCCTGTATTAAACTTCATTAAACCCCAGCAAACCTTCCAATCATCCATTAATCATCCATCATGACAATTTTCTAAAACTTGACATTCTGGAAAGGTTCATAATTTCAGTGAAAACATATTCGTCTAAATGACCTTCGTTGCTTCTTAGCTTCCCCAAATAAGGTAATGCCTTCGAATGTAAATTGCTTGTAAGCCTATTATTCCCCATCATATTTGGTTTCCCCAATTGAGCAGTGTTCAAAATCCCCTCTATCATTCCATTATACTGGTTGGTTTATAGGGATTCCCCTATTGGATTATTGTAATCCCCAACATATGAAGGGTAGTATAATCCCCCAACTAAACATCAACCAACAGGGGTTTCGCAGCCACTGCTCAATTTACCCTCTGGTAATTTGTTACATAGCTATTGAAAGTGGCCATAGAAATGGGGTGAGTTTTCCCATGAAAAATGGGTGGATCTTTCCATCGTTTTTTGTAAACGTTTACGGCTTCTTAGCTTCCCGCGTCCCGGTTGGTCCCCCAAGGGGCCCCCCACGAAACCCGGCCACGCAGCACCAGCCTCGCAGCTTATGGGCGGTGATGGGAATTTTTGCTGGGGATATGGTCAAAACCCTGGTACCCAAACTGTAAAAGAGCTGGTTAATGGACGTTTACTCCCCCAAAAGATGGTAATTTCATAGGTTTTGACCCATCCCCATATAACCCACACTGGGAATAAATTGGCATGTTCAGCAAAAAAAGGTGATTTAATGGATAACAATTGGATATAAGTGAGCATATATGGGATCCACTCATTCAGCAGCAAACAAAGCAACTTCAAATTCAGGTTTCGAGTGTTCTGCCACCCAATGCATGTCTCTTAGAGTCTGTCATGACCTGCTTATGAGGTACACAAGTGAGGACAAGTTCAATGTTTAAACGTATTCATAACTTATTCACTTATAACTTGTCATTTTCGATGAGCCACCAGACTATCAAGAAATATGAACGTCATTTTGTTGATCATCACCTGTAGATGGTGGGTCTTCCACCAGGATAGTGGAAACAACATTGAACATCTACGATGTGGAGACAACAGAACATGAGTTGATGCCATCATTATCTGGTTGGTGGTGCAACAACTATCTTGAAAAATGATGGAGTTCGTCAATGGGTTTCGGATGACATCCCTTTTTTATGAAATGGAAAATAAAAGCCACATGTTCCAAACCACCAGCCAGCTATCATAGGTCACAAAACCTTGGTACCCTACACGTTAGTTGAGGCTGGATGTGAATTTTCCAATAGTCGGACTCTGCAAACTAGCGGCCATGGTGTGTCTGCAAATTCTGGCCCCCAAATCCCATCAGCCCGGCTTCGATTTCGGATGACTTCGCAGACTTCGCACCAGGCTTTTTGGGTACAATGTGGGGCCCCCAAACGATAGCTATATCAGTTGGTCCACATAACTCCGTTATTTCACCATGGTTTATGATACGCACATAACTATATTCCAATGGGGTTTATAAACCATTCTGGGTAAATTACAATATTTCACCAACCTGAATTGTTCGGCCATTTGGGGATGATTTCCCTAACATAAACCATGATTTCCAGGGCTCGGTCGCAGTGAGGTCGTGATGAAATTTACCCAGAATAATCTGGTTTATATCTAGATGTAACTATAGTTATATTATAAATGGTGATATGTTTCACCATAATGGGTCTATGTTAATTTACCAGCGGGTATAAACCATGAAACATTTCACTGGGGGCTGCCATTGCCACATTGGCCCATCCCGCGCATCAGGACCTTGGCGCCCTTGAGTTATGGGACATCCCCCATAGCTGGATGGTTGTTAATGGAAAGTCCCCCCAAAAATGGATGATTTTTGGGGGTACCCTATTTTTTTTTCTTATGACACTTCCATATCTGTAAATGATCATTAGATGGGGTCACATACAACGACAAACTGTATATATAAACCAACATAAATCATAGACATACAGTACTACGTACATCACCATACTTCATTATAAATTGATATAAATTTATATAAATTGATATATGCATTGATATAAATTGTAGATATATCAAAACTCATCGGCCATGTTGGTATTTTAGAGCATCAAAACACATCGGCCATTTCTCGGCCAAGTCCCCCACAGGATTGATGGCAAAAATGGCCAGGAGAAGCAGCAAGGCCCACGCTCCAGCCACCTAGGCTGCGCAGCATGGATGAAGGGTAGCAACCACTGCGAGGGCTGATTTTCTTGGATTTTTCAAGGATTTTAAAATGGATCTTCAATGGATTTTTACCGGATTTTCTGATGTTTTTAATGGATCTTGATGGATTTTCTTCATAAATACATGAACAAACAAAACACATATGAATAGGCACAAAGCCATTGGCCCTCTCATGCAACACATTGACCCAAACCAAGCCAACCTGTTGCACTTCTAAGAAGATGATGACGAAAAGAGAGAGCGAAAGCTGGGTTGCAGCTTCCCATGAGGCCTGAATTATAGGATTCAGCCATCATCATCCAGTTTTGTTGGTATCTATCTATCTGGAATCTATCTCTCTCTCTCTCTATATATATATACACACTATTTTTATACATGCGTATGTATGTATATATATATAATGGATACAATGGGCTTACATACTTCCAAAAATGGATACAGTGTGTATATATATATCCCATGATATTTCATTCTGTTATATCCTATTCTTGCTGGATTTGCTGGGACCCGGACCATCAGTCTTCGACGAAAGTCCTCGTGCATCTCCATAGACTGCGTTGACCGTCTGCTATCTCTACGACACATTGCCTGGAGCGAGGGGGTTTCACAGCTCCAATTTTCCCAGCTACGTATGGCTGAAAATGGAGTAACTATACCTATTTTCAGACAAACCCAGGGACGTTTGGGGGGTAATTTTGGATAAATATAAAACAACATGAGCTTATTTACTCCAAAGGTGGCTATCATTTACCTATAATGGGTTGCAGCAACCCTGTTTAACAAATGATTTTGTATGAGCAACAAATTAATCAATGGCATCAATGGGCTTTAACCCATCAACATTGGAGATACATATGGATCAACATGTTTTTTTTTTTATCACCTTAAATTGGATCATGCATGGATTGATGTGGTCAAATCACGATACTTTCATGGTCTATAGTCATCCATCCCATATTATCCATGAAAATGATTGATGCCAATCCGTCCATCCCATATCATCCATCCCTTCTTATGGCTGGGATATTCCATTCATATTGGCCTGAAACAATGGGTAAATGGATTGATGACCATCCCCAGCCACTACCAGTGGATCCCATGTGGAGTTGTATCATGTTCCACAAAAAATCATCACATGAATTGTACATTAAATCACTGGAAGTCCATCCTATCAGATATCCTATGTTATATCATGATTTTTTGAAGTTGCATCATGTTTTTTAAAAGGCAATTTCGGATCCATTTTGAGACAAACATAGATAAACCAAGCCGAGGTCGGTCTCCCTCCCATCCTTCGAAGTCTGGAGTATAAATCCACAAGCCGAGCCGACGTATCCAGACAGTATACTTGACGTTATGGCTTCATTATGTGGAACTAATTGCATAAGAAAACACTTTGTAACTAGTTAAAAAAACTCAGCTCAAAGTTCCAATAGCATCCAACAGCTGTATACTTGAAAAACTATTTTTGGCAATCACTTGCAACTACTTGCAATTGGACGACCAATTTTCCAACTAGTTCAAACTAGTTGTTCAAGTTGTATAGTTGCAATTAGTCACAAGTTCCAACTGATTATTACAGTTCTTAGTTCCAGCTATCATGTGAGCTGCTTGTCCATCAGGTCCTGAAAAAACAGACCTTGTTCCACTTGGGCCTCTCCAATTTTAACATATGTTCTCTATCTTTGGACAAACCCCATATAGTCCATGTTGCTGGTTACATCCAATCATTATTTCATACAGGATGGCCCCCCCAGTTATCAGTTGGTTTATAACCTCATCTAGATATAGTTATAAGAACCATTCACCAACTTGTTATGAAATAGTGATCAACCGCTAGTTGGTAAAAATAAACCCTATTTAATATTATAGTTATCATACACTATTATTATTGTTAGTATTATCATTATTATTGTTATTATTATTATTATTATATATATACTACTATAACTATTTGCACCAACTTAGCGTTCACGAACTGGGGCCCCTTTTTCTGTATGGTTGGCCATGTTGATCCACCGCTTTGGGGTCGGGAAAAAACCCATTGGCCCGTTCGTTACTTAAATTTCCATGTGGGGGTGTTTGAAAATTGATTGTACACCAATAAATTGAAGGCCTTTTATGGGGGAAATGAACGTTTAATCAATTTAATCCATTCGAATGGGCTTATCATTTTCTATTTTCAGACCATTTCTTGTTTGCTATTTTTTGGGGTCCATTGGAGTGTCTTCCATTTTCCAGACCCATTTTTCCTTTGAATCCACATTGCCCAATCAGTTTAAACCGGAAATCCACCGTGTCAAACCTCATCAGTCGGGACGAGGATTTGTTTGGTCTCTAGCGTCTGAGCCTTCAGAGCGTTCAGAGTCAAGTCTGAGCCAGATGGGTTTGTTTCAAGAATAGGGTTTCTCAATGGATTGGTTTAAGGGAAAATCTACAGGAAACCATGGTTTTTACCATCAAATATAGGGTTTTCCTGTAATTTTTCCCATCATCCAATTCTATGATTCATAAATCCCCAGTTGGGATAATATGGAGACATTGTATGGTTCGGCCAATGGTTTCTGGAAATTTTATTGGGGAAACCCCCACTGCGTTGACGTAACCGTCATCATTATCCCTGTTAAAGTAAACATGTGGGGTGGTATATCCTATTTTCCGAGAAACCAACATGGTATCATCATACAATGCTAATAGGAGATATACTTAGTATTGATAAAATCCCAATATGCCAATCTTAAAGGGGTGATAATGGCTAATAGTGGATAAAAATTGTCAATGGTGGCCATTCATGGCTTATAATGGCGAGTAATCCCTCCCCCTTTCATTTTTTCACATCCTCCAGAAAACATAACTTTCGATTGGGGATGAAACCACATATTTAATGACGTGGAACCATAGAATTGGGGGATGGGACTGCTTTCAGAATCTCTTCCACTGAAAGAATCAAAACTGCGACTTGATTGATCCTGGAATCACATGAATTTCATCTTAGCCCACAAATGGCTATGTGTCAAATTGGACAAGTTCGTCCATTTGGGGATGAATCCCTGCAATCGACACGCATGATTCCAGTGAGATCACTATGTCTTATCACAGTGAGTCTTCGACACAGAATTTGTCAACCCAAATTGCAGATGCTTTGGTCCAAGACGTGCCCCATAGTTGTTTCTGGACCCCAAATTCAATTCGCAGAAACGATGCAATTTTCCGGGGGTTTCCGAAGTCATGGTGGTACCCCCAAATCATCTAAGTTATTAGACCATGACTTAGCATTGAAACACATGGTGACTGGGGGATCCCCATTTTAGGAAACTATCCAATATTCATTTGGTTTCAGTTAGTCCTTGAGGACGCTATCCAATATGAAAAAATCAAAGTATCACTTCCACTGAAACATGTTTCTGTATGTTATTGTATGAAAATCCCATGATTGTACTGAAAGTTCCACTGAGGAAAAAGGAAACTATGGGAAAACATGGGATATTCTGATCCAGTATCTATCAATGTTCAGAAAAGACTACTATAGAGTATTTAATGATGTTGAAACAAAACAGGGTGAATAAAAAAATTGAATCATATTGAGCAGATTTAAAGCGAAACGATCGAAGCCCTCAAGGCTATCTGCTCATTATTGGATCAGGTCTACGCGTTTTGGACGCATTTTGGACGCACTCAAGGCTATTTGATGCCGATGGGATTCCAGGCTTATTTCTGATCAACCAGCACCACCACAATCACCATGATTGTCAACATTGTCATCATTGTCAACATTGTCATCATTGTCATCATTGTCATCATTGTCATCATTGTCATCATTGTCATCATTGTCACCATCACCATCACCATCACCACCATCACCATCATCATCATCACCATCATCATCATCATCGCCATCATCACAAGCATTATCATCACCATCGTCATCATCATCATCATCAAAATCATCAAAATCATATATATACATATGTATAAGTATAGTATATACGATTTTACGATGTATCACGTTATATCCTAATTTAATATTATAGCCGTTGTCTGATGTATATGTTTCACATATCGTCACCATTACCTTCCTAGTATTCCTGGTACTCAAATCCCTTCATATCATCTTGGGTTTGCTTCTAGATTCCCCAAATGGTGGATTTCCCATGTGGGAGAATAAAACATCACCCGAAACAAAACTATGTCATTTAACCATAATAGATTCTGATCCCATGACAACCTCATTCTGATCACCACATACTGCCATTCTGTTCTTCAAAACTCACGGCACCTTCAGGTTCTCTAGTGGAACTTTCGGCACCTCGCGATGAGTCGTGGGAGGAACCTTTTGACCGATGTGAAACCCTCAGTGCTCCTCCCAATGGGTATGGGTCTACAGGTTGGGTATATATGGATATGTGATCAAGGTACAAAGGTAGTGATGATCCCATCCCTTTGCCGTGGGTGGGTGGGGAGTGGGGAGTGGGGAGGGGATTGGGCCCACCCATTTGGGGGTGGGGCCTAGTGGCCGGAGGACGGGATCTTATATATATTATATATATATATATATTATAGCGAAACACTGTGGTATCAGCACCCGCTGCAAGATGGAATGGCAAACAGCGAGCACCAACTCTTTCACAGGGCACTTGAGCCAAAAGTCCGGATCATGGAAAGGTGATCCCCTGACCCACTGGACGGCTCAACGACATGTCTTTATGTCTCAGTGCATGTACAAGCTGTAAATTCCTTGAGTTACATGTTTGATGTAAAACTGCCCACAGGACGAGGGTATGGCCCGGAGGGCCATACCCGAGAGCGGAGCTAGCACCTCATTGGTTCCATCATTCCAGTGCCAGGGGATTTCCTTGTCATAACATTTCCTTGTCATAATCTCCCGGCCCCATGGAACATATACGCATACCTCTATTAGGGGTTTCATATAGGGTACATCATAGGTTATAAAATCCCCCGGCCCCATGGAACATATACGCATACTTCTATTAGGTGTTTCATTTAGGGTTTACATAAGTTATAAAATCCGGACTGGCCAAAAAAGTCGAAAAGACTGAAAAAGTGGAAATGGCCGAAACGCGTGAAGTCCGCAGAGGGTTCACTTTTCTGACTGATTTTTCCAAAAATTCGTCTTAGACCACGCTAACTCACAGATGTACCAGAGTCATAAAACACTGCACCTGCGCAGAGAAATGAGCCTCCCACTGACGTTCATACGACCATTCCGGGACAACCCTCAGTCCTGCCCGTAAAACTGTACCAGTAGTTAATTTCATGCAACACGCATACGAGGAAGGAGCCTAAAGGCTTCACAACCAAGAAGTTGGTGACACTAACCCTTCATTTGGTGATACAACTACTTTGGCACAATTGGTACTTTTGCTTGACTTTATTCTTCTATATATATATATATATATCTATAAGAATGATTGGAACATAAATTAACACCCGAAAAAGATTTAAAACAGTGACATTCCCTCAGGAAACTTAGCGTAGCTATGGAAAATCTTCATGTTCAATAGGTAAGTCATCATGGATCATGTATAAATTTGCAACGTTCGTCCATGTTCCATCGCTATGTTCAATAACCAGAGGGTGTGTGTATATATATATCATTATATATCATTATATATCATTATATAACATTATATATCATCAAATATCATCAACATATCAATATCATCAAATGTAAACACAATTAATTGGATGACCAACCACTGCCCATTTTTCGGATGCCCAGATGCCTGTGACCTCTCCACGTTGGAGTCTGGAACCTTGCGGAGGCCATGGGTCTCGATCTGATGTGTACATATAAAACTGTCCACACTCGTGTGCATGGCATATATATATATAGTTAAAATATATAGTTATACCTAGTTATGCACATTAAATATATCACAACCTTTCACATATATCTAATCTTGCAATCATGCGGAAAGGTGCTTTAAAAAAACGGTAGATCTCTGCATCAATTCTCATTGGCACCCAGTGAACAAGGATTTCTCACTCCAAGGTCCAGCAGCTTGCCACAACTCGGGGATCCTCTTCAAGAAACGCTGCTATTTTCATCCTATTTATCAAGGGTTTCTTGAAATGGGGCTACCCTCTGGTAAACTAACATAGCCATGGAAAACCACCATTTTTAATAGGTAAATCAGCGATAAATAGCCATTTTCAATGGCTATGTTAAATTACCAGAGGCTACCCCCACATCATCCATTTTGGGTACCCCATTTATGGAAACCTCTAGGTTTCGCGGATGACAGGGCTCCGGACTGGCGACATGACAATACCCAGTTTGTATCCTGTGATTGGCCTGGCACCACGGCAACGCAAAGGTCAGCAGTTGGGGATGGATCTACTACTTACCTATTGAAATACCATGTTGACTAGGATGAGCATCCAAAGCATCCATGTTGACACCAGTTGTAATGTGAAAACCCAGGTACTGATCGGATAAATTGACCTATGGCCGCCACTTGGCGGCTGGCTTTGCCATACAACTGTGAAACCCCAATTATTTGATGGATACGCCACCTATTGCAGCATATCATACCTATCCTTAATGATTGAACATGGTTAGACCGTCCCCAAAAAGCACCCCAAATCTTCAGGGAATGTGCAGTTTACACCAACATTCGTGTTTATGCATGTTCATCCCCCCATCCTTATTGTATTTTATGGGTAACTTCATCGATTTGATCATTCGCCTAGTATCCTAGTATCCCACTCAATCCCATTTTCAGATGATTTTCCATACACTTTTCGCAGATGTACCAACTATCACTAAGATATAGTAATCCACAAAGATCGATATTTGTATTTGCAGCTTTGTACTTCGATGATGCTTCGAAACATAATTTCCAGATGTCCAACTGTTCAGGAAACTTTTTCGGACCTTATTTTTTTTGGGCGTTGCTACAAGATCAAACACCTCCACTATATCTGATTGGTGGTTGACCTACCGCTCTGAAAAATATGAGTCAGTTGGGATTACTATTCCAAATGTATGGAAAAATAAAATTCATGTTCCAAACCACCAACCAGATATGGTTCCAAATATGTGTTTTCTATCCCTGATCGATAGCTCCGTGGTTGCTGGGGGTGTTTCATCAACCTATTTCATAGCCGATTTTATGAACTATTGATGGTCATTGTATATTCATTATATGAAGCATTTATCAGATTTATCAACCTCTATTAGCGATCAAAGGTAATATAATGATATATAACGACTATAGTGATATTCTAGCAGTTCATATGTTATTATATATATATCATGTCATTGTATGTCATTATTTGTCATTGGTTTGGGGGTGTTATATCAACCTCTAATCATCGGCTATTATGAACCATTGATAGTCATTCGTAGTGTCATGACATATGAAGCATTTATCATTTATCACCACTATTAGCCTCTGGGAAACAGCCACATAACTATGGAAAGATCCACTCATTTTTAGTGGATAAATCAACTATTTCTATGGCCATGGCTTCAATAGCAGACTGTTAGTCATTACCAGAGGGTATATATATATGTATATATATATGTATATATATATGTATATATATATATCTGGTTGTTGGTTTGGAACATGGCTGGATTCTGACTTTCCATATATTGGGAAGAATCATCCCAACGGACTTTATCATCATTCATCCACCACCAACCAGCGATTCCCCATGAAACAACCACACCTGGAGTCGCCGACGACGGTCAGCCCCATCTAAGATGGGAACGCCATCGGCACGACGCCATCCAGTCGCGACGAACGGCGAAGGCGTCAACGAACGGTGCCCAACCGCAACAAACGTCCCTGTTAAGAGTGGGCTTGATGGGCTGGGTATCTCTGTGAACTGTCGAAAATATTGATGTTCAATGATGTTCATGGTTTCTGGGTATGTCTGAGATATGATTGAAATATCTTCATGTCAAAACGGATTGAGTTGGACGACCTTTGGACGTGCAGCTTGAGGTGTTGCTTGATCCTCATAGACCCAGGCCGAAAACTGCCGTGCGTGTTGCTGTGGGCCGGACCATGGCGCACCAAGTCAGAAGTCATGTCATGAAGTCATTGGGCTGTTAACTTCCAGTAAATCCCATGAAACCCCTATTAAAATACAATTGAAATGATGTTCATGATGTTTATGATTCATGAAATCCAATTTTAAAACCCTATTATTTTTTGGGCGATGATAAAATCTTGCCCCATCCTCAGGTATCCCCAGGTCCTAAAACCGAGACAAAAAAAGCATTGCCAATGACCCCCCAAATGATAGCTAAGTTGGATTTACGTAACTCCAATGTCACTATGGTTTATGAAATGTCTAACATCTAACATGTTATATATAACTAGAGTTTGAACTTTAGTATTCATGGGCTTTAACCAACAAACATTAAAAAATGGGGGGGGCCCAGTGAACAAGTTCAGTATTTCACAGACCAGGCCACAATCTGACGGGATCTGCGATGGGTTTGAAAACCCAGTGGTGGATAGTGATGGGAAAAGCCAGGCCATGGCAACCTGCTTCTTGAGTTTGTTCACCAGTCGTTCGTCCTGAGCTGAAGATGTAGCCAATTTTCTGAAAAACCCAATCGTGGGTACCATTCAAAATGGGGGGGGGTCATGTAAATTGTTCATTCATAGTGTTGGAAAATATATTACCCTCTGGTAATTTAACATAACTATGGAAAATCACCATTTTTCATGGGAAAATCCACTATAAATGGCCATTTTCAATAGCTATGTTAGTTTACCAGAGGGTAGGTGGTGATGAGTACTCCAAGTATGGTATGTTGATCAACGTTTAGCCTCAGACCGGTTTTCAGGGTGAAGATACCAGCACCATCTGGTTAACATACCAACAATGGCCCAATTTGTTGTAGCTATACCTCTTCTTGGGATGATGCATATTTCATCTCTCCTCGGCTGATGATTGGAGATGGTTTGCTGTCAATTTCCCTATGTATGCAGCAGTTAATAAACCCGCTGCAACTATCATTATCATAAAAATACTGTCAAGAATGGTTGGCTACAACAAACATCTCCATGTTTGTCCATCCCCGTTGCATTGTTATTGATCATGACTATGATCCGATCATTACGGATTGGTATTCGATCAATAGTTGGTTGACGTTGATCAATTCTCCTGTCTGATTCAATAATTCACCAAGCTGAAGGTCACTTCGGATGGTTCCCTAAACTAAAAATTTCTCACAGTGACTTCAAGAGGTGATGTCGCTTTAATTTACCTGTAGCCAATGGATAAATATGCCTATTGCTGTTGGAAAATGCATTATCACATATGATACCCTCATAGTAAACCATTGAATCCAAACATTCATCTTGTCAGAATCTACTATTCTGAAATATAATGTTTTGATATACATATCTGGTTGGTGGTTGACCTACCCCTCTGAAAAAATATTAGTCAGATTGGATCATCATCCCAACTATTGGGAAAAATAAAAAATGTTCCAAACCACCAACCAGTCATCCATATTAGTAGGATTTTCCCTTATACACCATCCATCTATTGGGTACCCCATGATATGTCAAATCCCCATGACGGATATCAGACCATACTATCCCGTGAAATATACTCTCTGGTTATTTAAGATAGCCATGGAACATGGCTCATTTATTTACCTATTAAAAATGGTGATTTTCCATGGCTATGTTAAATAACCAGATGGTACCCTTTAAAAATCCTCCTGAAATATTCCTATATTGGTGGTGAAATATCGCCATGACATACCCCCAAATTTGATAGTTGAGTCATATTCCCCTTAGACAAATTCCCAAATTTACTGGTGGTCAAATCCCCATCCATATCATAGTGCCATCAGCTATGGTGAATTCCAATTAAAGAATGGTAATATTGGCTGCTTATATCTATATCTACATAATTCTACATATACATACATTTATACCATAGAAAATAATAGAAAATACTCCCCATATGTCTTGCTTTCTGTTTCCCGTGTGTTTTTTTTGCTAAACTTTGGTTCGCCGTTCGCCTCAAGAGCTTCCTCAACATCCTCAACATCCGCTTTTCGCCAGGCCCTGACCCAGATAAAAATCGGTGGGCTATCCCAGTTAAAAGTCTACCCGGCCTGGTAAACATACCATTAAAACATAGTGAAAATCCATGGCTATGTTAAATAACCAGATGGATCCAGATGGTAACTATGGAAAGATCCACCCATTTTGAGTGGGTAAATCAACTATTTCGATTGGGCCATGGCTTCAACAGCTATTTGACACATTACCAGAGGGTTTTTCGGATTTTTGTTGGGGATCATTGGGATCAAAGCATCAAAATCGGGTGATCCATATGCTCAACACAACTCGAGTCGTCTGACTGTCGGATAAAACGTTGATGGATTTTTCTTCGATCAACACATTGGATTGGATGATGGTTGTCATCCATGGTCAGAGCAGGTCATCCCGATGGGTATTCCAACAAGAAAGAGACCATGGGATATGTGGAAGGCTGACCATCGATGGTCATATGGATACCCTCTGGTAAACTAACATAGCCATGGAAAATCACCATTTTTAATAGGCAAACCATCTATAAATGGGTCATTTTCCATGGCTATGTTAAATTACCAGAGGATAGTATCTCGGGAGTAGCTATAGAATGGGAAAAGTCAGAGCAGGTGTTCTTGAAATGAGAGACTTTATAACCATTTACCGCTATCGTGAGAATGGGGGAAATGACAATTCACGCAAACATATGAATCAAGGGGAAACAAATTCCAATATATTCTCTGGTTATTCAACACAGCTATGGAACATGGGCCGTTTATAAATGAGTTATGATTATTTATCTTGTAGAAATGCTGAATTTCGATAGCTACATTAAAAAAACCAGATGGTAATTACAAGGAAATCCACGGGAAAGGACTTGGACTTTCCAGAAACTGGGGGGAAACTGGGGCTTCCCGTTTTTAGACGCACACCGCAAACGGGTCGACCCGGCATCCAGAATAGAAAAGCCGGTTGTAAACCAAATATCGCAAGGTTTTTATGCGACTTCCACTGTTTTGCTGGTTATATCATGTTATATCCCCATGTTTTTCTCGATTCTTTGGGTTCTTCGGTGGTTAACATCCACGAACCGCCCGCCTCTTGGAGGGCTTTTTGCCCTGTTTCTGCACCTGGACAGACTAAGAACGTTCGCGAGTTACATTAGGTCCTTGATCCGGAGCGATTGCGAAGGCAGTCACTAAAGTGGCCTGGTATACCCTCTGGTAATTTGTCACATAGCTATTGAAAATGGCCATAGAAATAGTGAGTTTTCCCATGAAAAATGGTGATTTTCCATAGTTTTTTTGTATGTTTACCAGGCCGGGTAAGTACAACTTGTCATTTTTGGGCATGGATCAGGGGTATGGGGGCTTTATTTTGATCGCCTGTGGGTGTTTTCGGACAATTTTCAACCTCAAGTTCCAGTCAAGTGGTTAGTTTATAGGGGTTCCCCTATTGGATTATTATAATCCCAAATATATGAAGGGCGGGTAGTATAATCCCCCAACTAAACATCAACCAACAGAGGTTTTGAACACTGCTCAAGTGATGGTGATGATTTGTGGTATCAATGGGCAAAATGTTGTGACATGGTGTATCTGGGTCATGTGTCATGAGCATTCATGAACTGGAGAAAGACCGGCAAGGCAAATTAATTTGATTTGGAATTTAACATCCAGTTCAGCAACTATATCAAACTAATCATAAAACAATATCATACACCAATTAAACCAGTTAGTAAATATCTAACTTTAGTAACTATAAACTATATATATATAAACAGTCACTAAAATCTATCATAAACCACCTGTATTGCTGATGGTTTATCCCATCAACAAATGCTAAGTGCTTGGGGATGGTGAATCCTATTGCCTGACTAACATCTCAAATGGTAGGCATGGACCTCATGGGCCTCATGGATCAAAGTTCAACTTGCCAATCCGCACCAGATGGAGGTTTCCTATGGGGATACCCCCATAGCTGGATGGTTTTTTGGAAAATTTCTCTAGAAATGGATGAGAACTGGGGGGCATCCCTATTTTAGGAAACCTCCATATAATCATCTTGTATGACTTCCAATCATTGCCAAGTCTGAACAACATATTAATTATGTGAGTCATCACTAGGGAAATGTATGACTCTTTCCATTCTCAGAATTTCAGACATCCAGAAGATTGATTTCAATCCACATCAATCAGGGTGCAGTTGAAGTTATTTAAATGGGTTTTGGTATCTGTAAACATAGGATCTCTTTCATGATCGATAGCAACTCCCAACAAATCGAACCGTAAAAACAAACTCGAATCAACCAACTATAGAATAGTGAAAAACTATAACACATATGGGGGTTTCCATAAATGGTTAAATGGTGATGCCCCAAATGGATGGTTTATAATGGAAAATACAATTCAAATGGATGAAATGAGAACTGGGGGTACCCCCATGACTTTGGAAACCTCCATCATATGGCTATGGATCAATACCTATACATACCATTTTTAGGGGGATGAACATCCATTTTCCAGCTATTTTGATGTTCACCAGGGGGATAGGGTTTTGACCCATCCCCATATACTTGTTTATCCTTCTAGGGTTTGATGATGCCCATTGCTCACCCGGGCCCCGGCACCTTTTTTCCCTTCTCAAGCTTCCCCTTTTTGCTCCCCATGACCTGCTCCAGGGATCTTTGGTGGAAAAGTCACTGTTCTTCACAGAAGAATTCGACTAAAACCTCTGTGATAAAAATCACCTAAGATCACCTATATATTCCTGGAAAATTTAGCCATATAGCTGCGCTATATCCCATGTATTGTTGGGTTATATGGAAGTTTGAAGGGGTATTACCATCTTTGTCAGCTCTCAACACCACAAGCCTGTGCCTGGGAGTGCGACGCCCCACAACAACCCGGTGCTGAAGCGGTTGCGGTTTCAGATGGTCGCGGAATTGCGGGTCTCGGTCCATGGGTTTGGCCATAAACCTACCGTAATTGGGGATTGGTGAATCCCACATCATGCCCAATTCCAATTGCAAAACTCACTTTTTTCCAGTCATTTTGGAGATTATCATTATGAAAAAATGGGTAGATCCCAAGTTTTTTTCATTCCAATTGATTATCATTGACAAGTTGGAATCTACTGAATCTACTCATTTTTTTGGGTACACCATGGTATATCTCACTTTGGACACACCCGCACGGCCTGAAAAGCAAACAACAATGCACCAGGCAGCCTTGCGATGGTCTCTCAAATCTTAGATACCTGCCAAAACACTATTTTTTTGCCTGGTCAGTACATTTTACCATAGCAAAAGATTCAAGTATTAAAGTATCTGACCAGTCGGTTGACCCAGATGTTGTGCTAAATTCTTTGAGGCAACCAGAGTGCAGTTTGCACCGACTTCACGTTCTCCACTTTTTGCACGGGCAAGTCTAACGTGAATCGTCGCTTCAATGATTGCAACTTTGGCAGCTCAAAGAAAGTCCTTTTTGCTCCGTGCCTGATGGCTGAGGCTCACAAAGGTTACAAACTGTGGGCTTTGTGGGGACCTTGAGAATCCCTTTAAAGGCTTCAGGTTCTTTGCCAAATATATGCAAGTATATATATATATATATATCTGTGTGTGTAATGCATGTATAAATATTATATATTTTCGTAAATGAACTTGTGTATATATAGTATGCACAACATATATGATATACTCTATAGATCCCTCTCTCTCTATATATATATATATTAAAAGCGGACAAAACTACTTGTTTATTTTCATGCCATGCACAAATTAGGGTCGTTTCCTATCGGTAGTGAGGATTTCAGCAAAACTAAATTACTATTACAATAATTTTGTCGCTTACTCATGTATATATATATATATAATTATATATACACCCTCTGGTAAACTAACATAGCGAACTGGACAATCACCATCTTTAAGTTTGGTAAATCAACTATAAATCAACTATAAACTGGTTGGTGGTTTCAATCCCTCTGAAAAATATGCTCGTCAGTTGGGATGATTGTTCCCAATATTCATATATGGAAAAAAAGGAAAATTCATGTTCCAAACCACCAAGCAGCTATAAATCAACTATAAATGTGCCATTTTCCAAGAAATTCCCAGAGGGTGGCATCTCAAACAGCAGTTTTTGGCTGAAAAGTTCCGAGTAGGTCCCCATGATTTTCCGAGTGGTCCCCAGTCGGCCTAATAGTATCTAAAAACGTAACATTCATGTCATTCATGTACCCGAAATATATCAGCAATATCAGCACTCAGCACTATATTTGATTAAAACATATTAAAACCTCCATATATATATATATATGTATAATTATAGATATATATATATATAGTCATGATTCGAGTCATGATTTTCCGTCCAAGTTGATCCCCCTTCATCCCAAGGGTTCCCGCCTTAGCTCTGCCGGCTCTGCCGGCTCCGGGCGAAGAGGACAGAAGCAATGCCGCGCCCGGCATCTGCCATGGATTCGTCCCCATGGTGTGATGGAACACATTTTAGTTTAAATGGGGATCTGAATATGAATGGATAGTTTTTTTCTGATAAAAAATGGTTAATATCATTTAATATCCCATGTTTATAATATTTTATAATATCCATTATCCCATGTTTTCTACAGATGGCAATCAATTGTTGCAGTTTGTATGCCATCTGTAGAACTAAAATGCAATCAATTATTCATCTAAGTATTGTTGCGGTTTGTAATTATGCAATTATTGCAGCTGTTGCAACAATCAATACTTAAATTGGAATCAGGGAAACATCGTAGTAATTCATCGCAAACAGAGGCAGTGGTAGACCAAGACGGGGTGATTGATAGTCACGCTGATCTCTCAGGACCATCTGTTTGGATCTTGGGTGCGTCTGAAAGTGTAGCATATCCTTCTGAAATGTCCAGTTTTACACCGAAAAATGATGATAAACCGGTGAGTGGACTTGAGGTATACACAATTTTCAAACAAACCCCATACCTCAAACAAGCCCCATACCCTTCGGAAGTCAAATATGTTTAGCTGTATTTCGCTGGGAAAAACATTTTCCAGCAACCCATGTGACTGATGGCATGTGAGGGTATCCCTCAGATAAACCTGGAAACTCATTAATACTCCATCAATATCCCATTAATCTTCCTACCATGGAGTATTAATGGATTATTCAAGGAAACCATTATCTCATGAATATTAATTGATTATTCATGGACAATGATGGTTGGACTCTATTATTTGGTTATATGGGTTTGTCTGAAAATATTGTATCCCAAAAATGATACTTTCTCATCATTTTCCCTATTAAACACCATTTTCAAGGGATGCCCCATTTCCGGACACACCCATATCCTCACTCCTTCAGTATCTCCATTGATTGAAGATTAATAGTAATTATAATTGTAATACTCCATCCTATGAATATCCCATTAATAATCAGATACAAGTTCCATTATCTTCTTCTGATTATTAATGGATAAACATGGGATAATGGATATTATAAAATATTATAAACATGGGATATTAAATGATATTAACCATAATTTTATCAGAAAAAAATATCCATTAATATTCAGATCCCCATTAAAAAATATTAAAAAAAACGACCAGTTTCTCCGATCGCCTGCTGCATCTGCATCCAGCGTAAGAAGGGATTGCCTCGGATCTGATCCTGCAGGCTCCACGAGGCTGGTCAGGACTGTCAGGACTCGGGACCCATATATTGGTTATGACTAACATAGCCATGGTATAGATGGCCCATTTATAAATGATGTTCCCAGCTATAAACCTCGATTTATAAGGGATTTTCCATTATAACCCATGACGGATCCATGGGGCTGCTATTTGTTTGGTGACATAGATCCCATCCCATCAATAAAAACCCCAGTCCTGTTGGCTAGATTATGAGACTGGTTTATCCAATCCGATTAGTAACTTCAACTACACTTAGTAACATGTTTTGTAAATTCAACTATACTTAGTAAACGCATGAACCCAACTAGTAAACAGATCAATGGGAATTTCAGGATCCTAAAATGGAGGTACGTTAGTACTATATTTTCTGGCCATATGTTGTTGGGATATTCCCTTACATAAGCCAAAAATTACTTTACTTCGTGTGATCCCCACCATGACATTTATACATTTTCATACTGGCAAATCTTCTGGCATTCTATCTGACATATCTTCTGGCATTCTATCTGGCATTCTATCTGGCATATCTTCTGGCATATCTTCTGGCATTCTATCTGGCAAATCTTCTGCCATTCTATCTGGCATATCTTCTGGCACTCTATCTGACATATCTTCTGGCATTCAATCTGGCATTCTATCTGGCATATCTATCTGGCATATCTTCTGGCATTCTATTTTCTGGCATTCTATCTGGCAATATCTTCTGGCATTCTATCTGGCATTCTATCTGGCATATCTTCTGGCATATTATCTGGCATTCTATCTGGCATATCTTCTGGCATATATTCTGACATCTCTTCTGGCATTCTATCTGGCATTCTATCTGGCATTCTATTTGGCATTCTATCTGGCATATCTTCTGGCATATCTTCTGACATTCTTTCTGACATTCTTTCTAACTTTCTTCTGCACATTCTTTGTCCCATATCTTCCTACATGAGGTCCGGCAGGGAACACTTGGCATGGATTCCCGCGGTTGAGGTCCGGCAGGGAACACTTGGCATGGATACTCGCAGATGAGGTCCGGCAGGGAACACTGGGCGTGGCTGGTCGTGGTTGAGGTCCGGCAGGGAACACGTGGTTGAGGTCCGGCGTGGCTGGTCGTGGTTGAGGTCCGGCAGGGAACACTGGGCGTGGATGGTCGTGGTTGAGGTCCGGCAGAGAACACTGTGGATCGCGGGTCGCAGTTGAGCAAGGACGACGAGGACGACGAGGACGACGAGGACGACAAGGATGACAAGGAGGACGAGGAGGACGAGGAGGACGAGGAGGACGAGGAGGAGAGGAGGAGGAGGAGAGGAGGACGAGGCAGGAGGAGGAGGCAACTGACATAAAATCTAACAACCCTCACCTGGCAGGTGGGGAAAAAATAGGCCTTATATATGGTAGGTACCTGCAACTTAGGTTCCTGAAATTGCCATTGATTATAGGGAAACCATAATATGACCCTGGGGATACAATTCTATTCATTATTATGAATCCTTAAAGTTATATAGAATCTTAAGCATAATCCTTATTGTCAAATAAGTATTGGCAATGGTTTATACTAATCATTGATCATGGTTGATAAATCTCAGTTATTGTGCATAGTCAGTTGTTACATAATTATGACTTATCGGTACATAATAAATGACAATGGGTAATACAAAGAGCTTGGATTCACTAAGTATTTAAGATAGAAAATACGAGGTAATTATTTTGTTTTGTGATAATCATTTTCAACTATTGATATCAATTACATATGATTGTTGTTTCTCTACATTCAGTAATGAGCCCGCAAATAAAAAATAACCTTAGACTGGGAATACGATCCAACATTTCAGAGCCGACGCCCCAGAAGAGCACACTTCCTAATTGATCATTGATATACCAACCAACCCCATTGATGATTAAGCCATTGATTAAGCATTATTCCATTGATTAAACCCATGAGTTAAAGCCACTAAATCTTTATTAATGATCATGCCACACACACACACACATATATATATAACCTGTATGTCATTGATCACATACATCACACTCCCTAATATCACAGTCCATTAAAGTAAATTAACCATATATATATATATATATATTGATATTATAACCTCCTTGGTTTAGGCTTAAAATTAACCATATATTGGTATAGAAACCATACATTGATATTGATAAAATAAATATCCATTGGTTAATCATATATGATCAATATATATAT
This sequence comes from Cladocopium goreaui, assembly GCA_947184155.2. NCBI lineage: Eukaryota > Dinophyceae > Suessiales > Symbiodiniaceae > Cladocopium > Cladocopium goreaui. The sequence continues at coordinate 1,600,541 of CAMXCT020000002.1, forward strand.
ATATATGTTCAAACCATTATCCATTTGTTAATCGTATTCTTATTGATATTAATATATTATATATAGATATTGCCATATATTGATATTACCACATATCGGTTAGTTAAAATTCACTAACGGATGAATATCCATTCATCAAAACTATGAAGAATGATATACTATTAAATACAGATATACTACCATTTAATACCCTTTAGTTAATTAACCATTGATATTGATATTGATATTGATATATATATATATATATATTATGAGATGGTTAACCAATTAGTTTGTATGTATGTATGTATGTATATATATATTTGTTAATTAAGCATATATTGATTATCCGTTAGTTCATTAACCACATCCATTAGTTGATATTCACCATTAATACCAATGGTTGATGATACAAATTAGTCATTAACCAATTCGTAATCTTGATATATTTAACCATAGTTGGTTAAACCACAGTAATACGTGATATAAAGTAAATATCCATTAGTTGCTTAATATCCATTAGTTGCTATTTATCTACCATTAACCATATATAAAAACCAACTGATGAACCAACTGATAATAATAATCAACATTAATCCACTAAATCCAATGAACTCCACATTTATGATTCTTAAATCTCCATATTTATCATGGTTTATTATCCTGTTGATTTAACCATTGGATTTAGTGGATTTATGATTATTTATACTAATTATCATTGTTTAACCATCGGAAGTTATTCCATTGGAAGTTAATCCTGTTGATTGATAGTATCAAGAGCTATGACTGACGGTTTGTCAAAATGTCTTCTCCCGGTTTGGTTAAATAATGTTAAATACACATCATATATACACATAATACACATAATAGATATACCCATACTATGTACATATATATGTATATATGTATATATATATGTAATATATTGGTTAAACATGGTTAAACCATATATTCGTTGGTAAACCAACCCCCCCTCTCCTGCACCATCTTCGCCGCTGCTTCCGCCCGCCGCGCCGCCTCGCAACAGGCCGGCGGCTGCGCGGCGCAGCCGCCGTTGTCCTGCTTGGACGGACAGCCGCTGTAGTGGTTTCACTAGAAAAATTGTGCAATTTCACAATGCTTTATAGGGGTTTTACGGAAATTTATGGGGTTTCGTGGGATTTAATAGGGATTTCATTAAATTTTATAGGTTTGTAGGGTTTTAGAGCGAATTACAGGATTTTAGAGGGATCTAATGGAATTCTACAGGGATGTAATGGGATTTTGGAGGATAGAATGGAATATAACCACCAATTGATGATGCCCTCCGGTAATCAAACATGGCTATAGCTGAAAGATCCCCTATAAATGGAGGTTTCAGTGGAACAAATCATAAAAATTGTAGATTTGCTATGTTGGACTACCGGATGGTAAATCAATGATATATATATATATATTTATTTAAACAGCGGTTTTCTCCCACTCAAATAGGTGATTATGAACAAATGGGGGTTTAGACCAATGTAAGTTGGATTCAACTGCCCAACATGCAGCTTTAACCAGCAAAAATTGGGATCGGACCAGCAAAAAGTAGGAGCGTACCATAAACAAAAAATAAAAGGTTGGTGGTTTCAACCCATCTGAAAAATATGCTCGTCAGATGGGATGATGAAATTCCCAATATGATGGGAAAGTCATCAAATTCCATGGTTCCAGTCACCACCAACCAGGCATTAATCACCATTAACCAACATCATTAACCATTATTATCCATGATTATAGATGTTTACCACCATGTTTACCATTAACCATTATTATCCATGATTATAGATGATTTACCAATTATAGATGGTTAACCATCATTAACTATCATTTACCACCAACCAATCAAAAGGTTTACCATCTAAATCTTGGATTCAAGCTGCAAAAAATGGTGAAGGTTTACCCCATCGAAACTGATGGTTTAACCCGCAAACTGGTGGTGATTTTCGTGGTGATTCCATCAAGATGGGGACTACCTAAGGGGCTACCTAACCAGAAAACATCCCAGATGCAACCATATTACTTGGAGATTCTGTACGGATATGTGATTGGATATGCTTAAGCATCCACATTTGCTTTATATATATATAATATTGTATTATATTGTCATTTGATGGCAGATGCCCAGCTTGTCTGGCTTAAGCTGCCATATGTTTGTTCTTAAATCATCAAGTTTGATCATCAAAGCACCATGACTCCATGGTTAAACTGTTAAACCACACCTTTTGATAGTTAGATACATAATTTTTGTGGTTAAGCGTCAATTGTTCATGGTTCGATCCCTAATATATGGTGCCATGATATTCCTATGAAATCTAAATTTCCCACGGATAAAGCTTCATTTTTCACCGTTAAACCAACTTTTTCTTGCAACTCCAATTTTTTCATGGTGAAATCCCAAATTTCATGGGTAAATCCCCATATTTCATGGTGAAATCTATTTTTTTCATGGGTAAATCCCAATTATTCATGGTTAAATTCAAACTTTTCATGGTGAAATCTAATTTTTTCACGGTGAAATCACAATTTTTCACGGGTAACCAACCCTTTTTTGGTGGGTTCCCCCGCACCGCGCGTTCCACGTTCGTTCCGTCCTTCCCCAAGCCCTCGCGGCGGCGGATTTCCATTTCAGCTCCCACCGCCGGGCAGCTGGCGCGCGCCAGTTGAGCCTGAGAATACCATGAAAATATATTGCCATTGATCTACAATTCCCATAGGATCCATGGTGCTGCTATGGTGACATGGATCCCATCAATATACCCCAGTCATGTTAGCATATATACCAGCACCATGGATCCGTCATGGGATTGGGTAAATGGATCAATTCCATTAGCTGATGTCTGATGTTTGGATCTAACATGATCTAAGAATTTGTTGGATTTCAGACAGCTATAAATTTCACGATTCATCACGATTGTTGATGAAATCAGGCAGCTTCCAGTTTTCCTATGGGTTTTCCTATGATTTTCCTACGGTTCAAGAGTTTTCCTACGGTTTTCCTATGGATTGTTTGGGGGGCCTCACCTTTGTACCTCCAAAATCGCTTTGAAAATCACTGAGCATCTGGCTGGTCGTAGCTTGGGACAATTTCCTTCTGGAAGTGATGGAGCTGCCGCGGTCACGAAAATTGTTCAAGGCCCAAAAATCTCAGCAGTTTCATGTAGTTTTTTTCTGCTGATAATACATATATATATATATATTCATACATATTAATATTATATATATATATATAAGAATCGAGAATCGAGGATCGAGAATCGAGGATCGAGAATCGAGGATCGAGAATCGAGGATCGAGAATCGAGGATCGAGAATCGAGGATCGAGAATGGGGCTTGTGAAGCCGGGTCTGAGATATATATATATATATATATTTGTGATGGATATTCTGAAAATAAAGATGGATGTTCTGATCTATAAGAATCTCAACAGTTCCATAATATGATGGAGATTCTTAGGTTTTTTTTTCCGATCATATGGATATTCTTAGTGATTTTCTACAGTTTAATTCTTGTTCATCCGACATTGGTGAAAAGAATGTTTCCGGAACCATTTCCCTAGATGTTCAATGGATGTGGCCGTGTCCGAGCTACAAGAACGGAGAAGGCGTCGTCAAGAAACGCGAGCGTTTTTCATGTCATTGGATTATTTTTGACATCTTCATGAGATAGCTATGAGATAATTAACTATCCCATAGGATCCATGTATGCTATATATGGTGACATTTACCATCAATATACCCCAAATGTTAGCATATATACCAGCACCATGGATCCTATGGGTATGGGATAACTAATGTGCGATATTTGTATGGGATATGATAGGATGATGACTGACGAATTGAAGCCAACTCCATTTGTGATGCTTCATGTGATGACCACGAGAAAACCCGTTTTTTTCATAGATGACAAGGCCGAAGAATTCCAAATCTCTCTATATATGATGTACGGTATATACGTACTATAGATGATCCATTTGGTAATTTTTGGTAATGAAACACTGTTTATTCTATGGGATGCTCATGGGATTTTGCCCATTAACTGATGCAGGATTTCGCAACCATCCATAGTATGTTTTGATGTAGTATTACATGTCCTTTTTTTGAAGGTGTTTTCCCATGTTTTCCCATGTTTTCCCATCAGATGTTTCCACAACTGACAGGTAAAACCTAGATGTAGATGTGGAAAACCTATCGGTTTGCCTTCGGAACATCATCCACAAATGGTTGAAGTTTCCACATCTTTCTGTTTGTTCACCCATGTTGGTATCCAGCAGCAGCACACCTTGAGCTTCCTCTTCATGGGATCCACCCAAGCCCAGCGACCAGAAACTGCTTCGATGTCCTGTCGTACGAAACCGCGACAAGTTGGGGGCCACATAACTCCGTTATTTCACGACGGTTTATGATACGTAAATAACGAACTAGTTCATGGATGTTCATGGGGTTTATAAAGCAACAAAAATAACTGAGGGGGGGCCCACATTGTAGGAACTGCAACCATGAAAATGAAACCACCGGCAAATCTCTACTAGATTTCAAGAGATGTAGCTGGGATGTGTTAAGCTTGAAAATCCGATTGTTGTCCAGGCGCGGGGTTGGCATTCTGGTAGATTTTCCCGTTAGACAAATTCTGGGATTGGAGTTCTAGAAGTATGGAATGTGTTCACTTACCCTCTGGCAATCAAACATGGCAACGGGAAATCGCGCACTTATAGCCACACAAAAACATGTTTAGGGGATTTTCAATTTCTATGTGTTCTTACCACAGAGTAAATAAAAAATAGAGCATCATACCATTGTTGCTGGAGAAATCATGATAACAGTACTGAAAAAATCACGATTTTGTTGGATACCCTCTGATAAACAGCCACATAACTATGGAACATCACCATGTTTAATGGGTAAATCCACTATTTCTATGGCCATTTTCAATAGCTATATGTTAGTTTACCAGAGGATAAATCTGGCTGAATTGCAATAATTCAGCCGCTGGGGATGATTCCCCGCAATTCAACCATGCTCCAGTGATCCAGTGATCATCAGATTGATGGAGTAATGGATAAGTAACGGAGATTTTTCATTAATAACATTAATAGAATGGATTAATATAAAATATAGTTATATATTAAACTATAGTATAACTATCAAAATGAATAGAATATATAACATTAATTAATGGGTAATTCATGGTGATTAATATATGGTGATTAATCATTATATATCATTATGCAACCAAAATTAACCAACATTAATCACCAGTAATCACCCCACATTAACCCACATTACCCTCCAGTAAATTGACATCTGGCTGAATTATAATATTTCGTGGTCGTTGGGGCGATTTTTTAGTTTCAAAATTGAAATAAGGTCTGCGTCGCAAGAAATCTTGAAATTTGTTTTACGTCATAAAGGGTATTGCAAACCACACCTAATGTTGTGTAAAGGGTAAAAGGGTACAGTAGGCTACAATTATAAGAGACCCGCAAATAAGAGCTGCTTGAGAATGTCTGAGCATACCATCCTTTACCAATTTTTCAGTTCAAGGATTTTTGGGGCAAGCGTAATGTTTCAGCCATGCCCCGGCATGTCTTGCAATCGTGCGAAGCATGCCCAACTCACCCGTGCTAAAGGAGATATGGGACTTGGGCGCGCAATGATTTCTGAGGGCGTTCAATTTGAGCTTTTAACGGCGCGAAAAACTTGCTCCCTCAAGTGCTTCCTTTTATGTCTGGTTGCGTATCACGAATCTTATCAAAGGGTGGAGAAAGGTGGTTTTTTTCCTGTTTCTGCTCATTGAACATGGCCCATTTACTTCGTTGATTTACCGAACTTAAAGATGCTGATGTTCCAGTTCACTATGTTACCCTCTGGTAATTTAACATAGCTATAGAAAAACACTATTTTAATGGGAAAATCCACTATAAATGGCCATTTTCAATAGCTACGTTAAATTACCAGAGGGTATCCACTAAATTGGCGGCTTCTCCCCATTGGCACCTCTGGGGGCCATCAAGGCATCCAAGAGACCAGTGGAATGCCCCATTTTTGGCCACCTTGGAGCTGAGACGATGGAGAAATGATAGGATCATGGTTGTAAAACACCCCAAAGATGCAGAACAAATATGTGAAATGAGCTGGTTATGTGTGGTCCAATTTGATAGATATGTCCATTTCACATCATTTCACTGTTCTACCTATTTTTTGGGCTGCTCTACCCAAAAAATGCAGACTTTTGTGAATTATCCCATGACTTTTGGTGCTTATTATGTACACATGCGGAAAATCATCCAGAAATGATGGTTTGGTGGATCAGCCTTGACAAAAATATGAGTCAAATGGAGGTGACCAGAAAACAGTTGAAACCGCCAAGCTGTGTCATGTCGCCCCTCAGCAACTTTCAGTTGAATAATGGGGCTATGGTCAATAGAGCAGTGTTCAAACCTGCCACGTCATGAACATAAAATACATTGAAATACTGCTCGGTTAGTAGGAAATCACAGGTCATTCATTACCCATAAGATCCATGGTGCTGGTATATATGCTAACATGACTGGGGTATATGGTAAATGTCACCATATATAGCAGCACCATGGATCCTATGGGTTAAGGCTTTGAACACCCCTGGCACCTGGGATTTGCTGAAGGAACCCCAAAGAACAAAAACATCTTCCCTATAGATTCCTGGATTTCCAAGTGGGAATATGAAACATATCATCCACCTCAGCTTAAATCCAGGTAGCTTATGTCAGATGGTTGCGAAATCCGGTTATCACCAGTTCATAGGTGGTAGCCACATCCCATTGTTTATAGGCTTTTAACCATTCAAGATGGTGCAGGATTTCGCTGGCCCATCCACAGGTCATGTTCACCCTCCCATGTTCCCCGTCATGTTCAGCGACGCACCTCGCCGGGCCCGTAGGGACGACCCAGCGTGTCGCGTCAACTCATCTCGAACCAAATGGGCGCAGTCACTGACCGAGTGAAATGAGGTGTTTCTCTATTTCCGATGAGCTTGCTGCAGCAATGAGGAATCTACAGGTTACCAATTTCAGGCGATAAAATAGGATAAAAGCACATGGAAGCTTCAAGTGAACGTGTGCGAGTCTACTGGAACAAGATCGAGCAGGGCCTTTCTATGTGTCAAACAATGTGACCCAAAAGCCATCCGAATTCCTCGCATTGTGTAAGCCATCCGAATGTGGCTATCCATTTCCTCGTTTTGCGGATCAGACAGGCAAACGGGTTTGCATTGGGTTGGTGGATGCACCGAATTCATTGAAAAAACTCTGCTAATGTCACACAAGCCACGCAAGCCGAGCGATGTCATCTCTTGTAAAAATCAGCTGAGCATATGGATGGTCAAATGAAGGAACTGTTCAGGGTTTTCTCCAGATGTAGGAGACAGAGCACATCACCCTTGCAAACTTTGGCGCTTGTCCTCTGGCGCCAAGCATTTTGCATCGATTTTGCAGGGTCAGGGTGTTTCACGGTGTTTCCATTTTTTTTAACTTACAACATTCCCATGAGATTCCATGATATGGGTTTGTCTGAAAATGGGGTATATTCCCAATTATAGCCATTAAATAGGGATAATGATCATTGACCATTGGGTTTAGGGGTACACTATTTTCAGACAAATCCATATTCCCATAACCGGGTGTAGGGAGTGACCACATATCCTGACTGGGACCAGAGACGTCGATCACCGGCGCGGAACTTCTCAGCGGAGGGGCGATCCCCAACCTGGCCGTCACCAGCGGAGGGCCCCGTCAATGGTGTCCCAGCTTTCCCAATTGAAAACTGTCCGATAGGGTCACTCATGGAACATCTAATTCAAAAGGGTCACTATTGGAGAATTATTGGATTAGATTATGTTCGATCAATGGAATATGCAATAACCCAAAGGATCCATGTATGGTATATATGCTAACATGACTGGGGTATATTGATGGGATCCATGTCACCATATATAGCAGCACCATGAATCCTATGGGGGTGTCAATGGTGTCCATAATTTGGGGGGATCTCATTTTCAGCGAAGGGTCTGGCAAAACTGCTGGTAAAAAGCTCGGAAATCTGATCACCATCAATGTTTGTCCAGAAAGGGGATATATGATATACTAGTATACCCTCAAAAAATGCTATTTACTGGTCAACATGATCATCAACCAGATTATATTTTTGGGGGGTGGTCATAAATTTTCGGGAAAAAAAAACATGCCAGGTAGATCCTAATGGAAATAAGAAAATGTGAGGCAAAACCAACAGCCAGCAGGAGTTCTCAAGTTGGGATCATCATGACTAAGCAAATAGTTATTCATTCTTTAGGTTAAAAAATCCCATCGTTGTGGCAGGATGTTCTTTGATCCCTGAAAAATATCATGACATTAATTCATCTTTTATGATTGTTGGTTATCTTACCATGATTTCTTGGTTGCTTCATGTTAATTCTGTCCTCTCGAGATATGCTCGAATGATTCTTCCAAGTCCGATATGAGTTGGTTCTGAAAGCTGGTTTTTGGATGTTGAGCAATCATTGGATTTGGGTCAAAACCGACTCCCAAAAGCATGGGTACAATGGTGGGGCCCCCCAGTGATGTTTGTTGGTTTATAAGCCCCATTAACTATAGTTAGAAGTACCATAAACCATAGTTATTGGAGTTATAAACCAACTTAGCTATCTTGGGGGCCCCACATTGTATGTGAACATCACCAACACACTCTGTTCTCAAAGGCGGCAGGGTATCTCAAGGATTGAATCCGTGAGAAAAGAACTTGCTTTCCGAAACAGTCAGACTGGCATCCTTTTCGGAAAATTGCAGGGGCCGATTCAGTATACCATTACATATCATTAGAACATAATACAATTCGTATATCATGAAATCAATAATACCATGCATTTATTGATTTATTGGGTATACCGTTCAACCATTTATTATGATGGCTATACCGATCTATAAATGGTTCAATAAATATGGTTTATATTAGGGTATTAGTTAGATGCAATTTTGTGAATTAAACCAACATATGCAGGATGGGGGCCCCATAGTTGGCTAAGTTGGTTTATAACTATAGTAACAAGTTGGTGTATGATACTTATAACTATATTAAGATGGGGCAGTTGGTTTATAACTCCAATAACTATGGTTTATGGTACTTCTAACCATAGTTACTGGGGCTTATAAACCAACTTATAACTGGGGGGGCCCATCCTGCATGAATTCTTCCAGTGGTTGACCTTCGCTGCGTCGCGGCAAGCGTGGCACCCTGGCGGCCTCGGCCACTCACCGAAGATGGTACCCGGAGTCGTGGCTGGTATAGCTGGATAGTAATATATATAATATGTATATAGAAATATATATAGTAATATATATATATAATGATAAATATATATTTATAGTAATCTATATATAGTAGTACATATAGTAATATATAGTAATACATATATATATATTTATAGTAATCTATATTTAGTAGTACATATAGTAATATATATATAGTAATCTATATATAGTAATATATATATGTATAGTAATATATATATAGTAATATATATATATAGTAATATATATAGTAATATATATAGTAATATATATAGTAATATATATATAGTAATATATATATATAGTAATATATATAGTAATATATATAGTAATATATATAGTAATATATATAGTAATATGTATACTAATATATATAGTAATATATAGTAATATATATATAGTAATCTATATATATATATAGTAACTATATATAGTAATATATATAGTAATATATATAGTAATATATATATATAGTAATATATATAGTAATATATATATAGTAATACATATATATATATTTATAGTAATCTATATATAGTAGTACATATAGTAATATATATAGTAATAAATATATATATATAGTAATCTATATATAGTAAAAAATATATATAGTAATCTATATATAGTAATATATATAGTAATATATATAGTAATATATATAGTAATCTATATATAGTAATATATATAGTAATATAAATAGTAATATATACAGTAATATATATAGTAATATATATAGTAATATATATAGTAATATATATAGTAATATATATAGTAATATATATATATATAGTAATATAGTAATATATAGTCCTATATATATATAGTAATTCCCCCAGTCATATGATAGTAACAGTAATATGATAGTAATAGTTTTTGACCAATCCCTGTTTGAATTCTCCTCTTCTTATGAGAAAATTTGGCTACGTATATCTAATTAGCCTAATATCCACATATATTGGGGCTGTTGGGTTCTTAATCATCCAACATTTACATTTTGATGATTACTTTAAAAGATTTTCAGGCTTTTAGGATGTTTTATCATCCATATTTTAGGGATTGGATTTCCAATGCGAGCATAACGAGAGGATTTTACTGTCCTATTTCACCCGGGAATCTCCATCTGCAGCATCAAGCTCTGGTTGGTTCAATGGCAAAAAATGTGAAGGCCCATCCTCCATTTTCTCACTACCCACTTGCGTGATCCAAGTAAGGATGTACGGTTGGTTATACCATACATATACATCCAGGCAAAATATCTGTATATGTATGTATCACATAGTATATATATAGAGCCATACATGTATATCGATAGGCAATCTCTATAATATTCTATAATTAATATACAGCACAAGCGCCAAACAAATGCCAAAAAAAGGTACGAGACCAGGATGTAAGTTCGACGATATTTACCAGGAACATTTCCAGAACTGTCCAACTTTTCGGCACGGATGGAGGTTGGTATATCCTATACAACTCCTTTTTTTACCCCCACGGTTTAGATATACATACATTTATACATGTATGTATATGTATCCCATTGTATCCCATTATATCTTCATCGTAATTTTGGCCTCATTCCATATAGTCCATTACATGATTATTTATCTCCTATATATATATATCCCATTGATAGTATATTCTATTGATATTCCCATATTGAAGACTATTATATAGATATATATCCCATTAGTACTATATTACTATATCCCATATTCCCAATGTATATATATATATATCCCATCTTCCCAATAGATATAATATATCCCATATTCCCAATAGATATAATATATCCCATATTCCCAATAGGCCCAATAGATATAATATATCCCATATTCCCAATAGATATAATATATCCCATGAATATCATAAAGCCATTGATATTCCCATGTCAATGGCTCTACATTCGGATCGGCGCCAGGTCGTCCGGACCAAGCTTTCAGGCACGCCGAAGCCTGCTATTCACCGCACTGATGCGGGGGGGGGGGGCGTGGATGCACCGAAAATCCCCAAAACATGAAGAAAATTGGAGAAAACGGAAGAAAATGCAAGAAAATGAGGATTTCTGTCAACCAAACTTGGGATTGATGTTTGATTTATGAGAGGTAAGTTAGTTTCTTTCTCAAGGCTGACAATTGGATTGACGCTTGCTATATCTACTTTTAGATCGGCTAACAACCAAATCATAACTGGGTATAACTGGTTCTCTAGCCTGGGAGGACTTTATGTAGCGTTTGGAAACGATCGTAAAAGCACGGCCATTCAAGAGGGATCACCTATTACCCATCATTAGAATCATTGCAATTACCCATTATTAGAATCAATCATTTGGCCCAGATATATGGGTTTGCCTTTTCAATGGGATACCCTGTTCACTGTCAAAAACATGCATTTTTTGCAATTTCGGGGTTTCCAACCCATTTTCAGACACCGAAATCATCCATTGGAATCGCTGGCTCTGTATCCCATTCCGCCAAAAGGATTTGCTCTTCCAGGGAACTCCCCAAAAGTCGTGGAGATCCCAGTGGGAAGATCAACATCCGCAGCAAATCATCAGCAAATCCAGGACATGGATGTTTCAATATGGCCATTTATTAGTTATAACTGGTTATTGAACAATGGGATTATACATTCTATAAATGGGCTTTTCTTAGTACTTATAACTGGTATAACTTGGGCCATAACTGTGGAGCTTTCAAGTTGTCATGGGACCCCCCATTTTTTTCCAGTTGTTGGACCATGACAACTCGTATTGAAACCCATGGTGACGACTGGGGATTCCCCAGTTTAAGCAAAACCCTATACCCTCTGGTAAACTAACATAGCCATGGAAAACCACCATTTTTAATGGGAAAACTCACTATAAATGGTCATGTTCAATAGCTATGTTAAATTACCAGAGGGTACATTTCTATACTAATCAAACCACTGAATATTTATGTGTAGCAATAATAACACCATCATATCCAATCTTAAAATCCCAGTCTATCCCCGTGATGGTTGGTTCTCTTATCCATCTGTTGCTGCCAGATCCACCATGATCCACCGACAAATCCTGCACGGCATCGAATCGGAGAGGTGGTCCTGGGACCCACCTGAAAAACCCGGTCAGGTTGAAGAAATTGTCCATTGAGAAACCACGAAGAATCGCAAACTTAGTATAAACATCTATGATCATCTATGGCAATAACTAAGAAATTGTCCATTGGGATACCAATACTTAAGTATTAAGTTTGCCAAGTTTCCCAATGGACAATACTAGGTATCATCTATTGCAAACTTAATACAAGTTATTGGTATCTGATAGTGACTAAGTCAATGAGATAATCATCTACAATTCCTGTATGAAATAACATGTATAATAATGGTTATGATATCTATTGGGGACGAAGCAATGAGAATGGTCGATTGTGGATTAATGTGGTAAAGCGACTGCCATAATCCTCCTGAAATTTGGGATGGTTATGTACCACTCATTTTTGACAAAATTGAAGATGGTCTTCCTGATAAGTGTTACCACATTACTTGATGTCTCTGGGGAATTTATGGATAATCATTAAATGTTTTCGATTTGTATCGGGTACATGCAACGTCTCTTCATGAAAATGTGAAGGTACACCATGGTTGGAGGACTTTGCAACTGCACACGCTGGAAAACAGCATGAGACCCAGGCACTTTCAAGAGTGATGATCGAAAGAGGGCTATGTTGTTATTATTGTTTATTATAACATAACATAACATTGTTAAGTTGCTTATCGAGGGGTTTCCATATCCCCCCTGGTTTCTGTTTTGGAAGAAGAGTTTTACACTTGGAGGGTCAATGTTAAAACCCTTCTTGGGTAATTGTGCCCAAATAACTGGGAAAAACCCTTCTTCCAGATTTGAGGGTTGCCCAGGCACCTGCTGCTCCTTCAAGATCTATATTATTTATATTATGTATATTGTTTAATATATATTGATTATATATATATTATATTGTATATCATTTATATAATATATATATGTATATATATATATATGTTTTTTATACATTATAAAATATCTTTATTATTTAGAGCATATATATATTATAAATACGTTCTAGCGTATACAAAAAGTATATTAAATATTCAGAATATTATAGATATATTTGATATATGTGATATATTTTTTTTTATTTTCTAGAGTATATTTAAATATTATGTATAGTACCGGATTAAACCTTAGAAGGGGCCCCCAGTTTCCAAACCCGTGTTAGAATGGGGGTCACGGAGAACAACTTAGAATGCAGCATTCTAAGTTTAGGGGGTAAGGTGGACGAAAACGTATATATAAATCTCACTTGCCGGAAAAAAACAACTTTTTTGATTATTTGTGAAATGCATGCTAAGTTTACACCCGAGGATGTTTTTTTACGTGTATATATATATATATATGTGAACTCCTCCATTTCTGATGGCGCAAAATAAGGAACTTTATTATAGATAAACCCTGATGTCTGTTCTTGTGAAACGATGCTGCTGGTTTTCTTGTGTGTGCCTGGCAGTGCGCACAAAGCTGGGACAGCCATGCATCGTGCTGCATTTAGCGCTGGCGGTCGGAAGTTGAAAGAACACAAACCCAAAACAAGTATATATTTCTATATGTATACATAGATAAATAGCTACATATATATATAGTGACACACTGAAACTTAGAATGCCGCCCAGGTTGTTAAAATTTTGATTTTTGAACTTAGAATGCCGCCAAAAACCCTGTTTTTAAGGGTATTTTAGAATGCCGGCGTGTGAATGTTTCAATGTGCCAGACCCCGAACCACAGTATTGCCATACAAAATGCATATTTTAGGTCTAAAATGGCATTCTAAGTTCTCTCCTGCCAGTGTTTTTTCCTCCATAAAACCACCAAAAAAACAGCAAACAGAAAAATAACTCCACTCCGTTTGAAGCACATATGCAAGAAACAATGCAATTTACTGCATATTTACAGGGTTTTGTGAACATATAGGATCCAAGGCACCTCAAGATTCCTTTTTTTCCTCAAACGTGTCTCTCATTTCTTTCCCCATTAAAGATGAAAACCTCGAAAAAACAGGGACCAAAAATCCCTGGCAAAAGGTAACTTAGAATGCTGGCAAAGTTGTCTTTGGTTTTCCATTGTTTTTCATTGTTCCTTCTTTGGTTTTTCATTGGTTTTTCTGTGGTTCTCTTTTGTTTTTCCTTGATTTGTTCATAATTTTTTCTTTGGTTCTCAATAATGTTCATGTGTTGTTCTTTGCTTATCATTGGTTTTGTTCATTGGTTTTCATTGGTTTTTCTGGTGTTTTTCTTTGGTGTTCGTGTTTGACTCCAAAAATAGACACCTGAATGCAATTGAAAATTGCCTAATTAGGATTCCCAAATATTCCCAAATATTCCCAAATGAATTGCCTAATTGAAAACGAATACATGAAGTGAACTTTCTTGGAACTTTAGTATTCCCAAATGAATTGCCTAATTGAAAACGAATACATAAAGTGAACTTTCTTGGAACTTTAGTATTCACGAATTTGCCTACTTGAAAACGAATACAAAAAAGGGAACTTTCTTGGAATTTTAGTATTCACAAATGAATTGCCTAGTTGAAAACGAATACATAAAGTGAACTTTTTTGGAACTTTAGGATTCACAAATGACTTGCCTTATTGAAAACGAATACATAAAGTGAACTTTCTTGGAACTTTACTATTCCCAAATGAATTGCCTAATTGAAAACAAATACATAACGTGAACTTTCTTGGAACTTTACTATTCCCAAATGAATTGCCTAATTGAAAACGAATACATAAAGTGAACTTTCTTGGAACTTTAGTATTCACAAATGAATTGCCTAGTTGAAAACGATACATAAAGTGAACTTTCTTGGAACTTTAGTATTCACAAATGAATTGCCTAATTGAAAACGAATACATAAAGTGAACTTTCTTGGAACTGTAGTATTCACAAATGAATTGCCTAATTGAAAACGAATACATAAAGTGAACTTTCTTGGAACTGTAGTATTCACAAATGAATTGCCTAAATCCGCCATAAATCCTCCGTAAATCCTCCATAAATCCTTCATAAATCCATCATAAATCCTCCATAAATCCACCATGAATCCTCCATAAATCCTCCATAAATCCACCATAAATCCTCCATAAATCCCTCAAAAATTATCCATAGAGCTTCTATAAACCTTATTTTCAAGTGGCCAGGCGTATTTTCACAGAGCCGATGAACACCTGTGATCATATATGGACATTCTAAGTTTGCCAGATGTGGTCTCCAAACTACATAAGGGTGCTCAAATATGATAAACTCCTTACGGTGTGTTGGCGGCATTCTAACTCTAGTATGAAAATCTATGGGGTATAAAGCGAACATATGTTCACAGAGCCCATGAACACATATGATATTTTATGATCATATGTACACATTCTAAGTTTGCCGGATTTGGCCCCAAAACTACATAACGGTGTTCAAAAATGATAAACTCCGTACGGTGTGCTGCCACATTCCAACTCTAGTATGAAAATCTATGGGTTATAAAATTGCCATAGATAAACCCTGATGTCTGTTCTTGTGAAACAATGCTGCTGGTTTTCTTGTGTGTGCCTGGCAGTGCACACAAAGCTGGGACAGCCATGCATCGTGCTGCATGTAGCGCTGGCGGTCGGAAGTTGAAAGAACACAAACCCAAAACAAGTATATATCTATATATGTATACATAGATAAATAGCTACATGTATATATATATATATATAGATAGTGACACACTGAAACTTAGAATGCCGCCCAGTTTGTTAAACTTTTGATTTTTGAACTTAGAATGCCGCCAAAAACCCTGTTTTTAAGGGTATTTTAGAATGCCGGCGTGTGAATGTTTCAATGTGCCAGACCCCGAACCACAGTATTGCCATACAAAATGCATATTTTAGGTCTAAAATGGCATTCTAAGTTCTCTCCTGCCAGTGTTTTTTCCTCCATAAAACACCCAAAAAAACAGCAAACAGAAAAATAACTCCACTCCGTTTGAAGCACATATGCAAGAAACAATGCAATTTACTGCATATTTACAGGGTTTTGTGAACATACAGGATCCAAGGCACCTCAAGATTCCTTTTTTTCCTCAAAAGTGTCTCTTATTTCTTTCCCCATTAAAGATGAAAACCTCGAAAAAACAGGGACCAAAAATCCCTGGCAAAAGGTAACTTAGAATGCTGGCAAAGTTGTCTTTGGTTTTCCATTGTTTTTCATTGTTCCTGCTTTGGTTTTTCATTGGTTTTTCTGTGGTTCTCTTTCGTTTTTCCTTGATTTGTTCATAATTTTTCTTTGGTTCTCAATAATGTTCATGTGTTGTTCTTGGCTTATCATTGGTTTTGTTCATTGGTTTTCATTGGTTTTTCTGGTGTTTTTCTTTGGTGTTCGTGTTTGACTCCAAAAATAGACACCTGAATGCAATTGAAAATTGCCTAATTAGGATTCCCAAATATTCCCAAATATTCCCAAATGAATTGCCTAATTGAAAACGAATACATGAAGTGAACTTTCTTGGAACTTTAGTATTCCCAAATGAATTGCCTAATTGAAAACGAATACATAAAGTGAACTTTCTTGGAACTTTAGTATTCACGAATGAATTGCCTACTTGAAAACGAATACATAAAGTGAACTTTCTTGGAACTTTAGTATTCACAAATGAATTGCCTAGTTGAAAACGAATACATAAAGTGAACTTTTTTGGAACTTTAGGATTCACAAATGAATTGCCTACTTGAAAACGAATACATAAAGTGATTTTTTTCCACTTTAGTATTCGCGAATGCATTGCCTAATTGAAAACAAATACATAAAGTGAACTTTTTTGGAACTTTAGTTTTCACAAACGAATTGCCTAATTGAAAACGAATACATGGGGTGGGCTTTCTTGGAACTTTAGCATTCACAAATGAATTGCCGAATTGAAAACGAATACATAAAGTGAACTTTCTTGGAACTTTAGTATTCACGAATGAATTGCCTACTTGAAAACGAATACATAAAGTGAACTTTCTTGGAACTTTAGTATTCACAAATGAATTGCCTAGTTGAAAACGATTACATAAAGTGAACTTTTTTGGAACTGTAGTATTCACAAATGAATTGCCTAATTGAAAACGAATACATAAAGTGAACTTTCTTGGAACTGTAGTATTCACAAATGAATTGCCTAAATCCGCCATAAATCCTCCGTAAATCCTCCATAAATCCTTCATAAATCCATCATAAATCCTCCATAAATCCACCATGAATCCTCCATAAATCCTCCATAAATCCACCATAAATCCTCCATAAATCCCTCAAAAATTCTCCATAGAGCTTCTATAAACCTTATTTTCAAGTGGCCAGGCGTATTTTCACAGAGCCGATGAACACCTGTGATCATATATGGACATTCTAAGTTTGCCAGATTTGGTCTCCAAACTACATAAGGGTGCTCAAATATGATAAACTCCTTACGGTGTGTTGGCGGCATTCTAACTCTAGTATGAAAATCTATGGGGTATAAAGCGAACATATGTTCACAGAGCCCATGAACACATATGATATTTTATGATCATATGTACACAGTCTAAGTTTGCCGGATTTGGCCCCAAAACTACATAACGGTGCTCAAAAATGATAAACTCCGTACGGTGTGCTGCCACATTCTAACTCTAGTATGAAAATCCATGGGTTATAAAATTGTCTTCTGCGGTGAGATTTTGGCCGCGGTGTCGTTCCGTAATGGCCGTATGTAAATTCCAAAACGGAGTTCTAAGTTTCAATCCGTCACTATAATATATATATATATATACATCATATTGAATATAAAAATATTTTTAACATATATAATACATTACATATATATATATACATATCAGTAGTATGAAATGGTCACTAGGTTTACAATGTTCACCAAGTTTCACCATGGTTTTACTGGGATTATAAATTTTCACCAGGTTTAGGGATATCACCAAATTTTAGACTAGGTTTTCACTAGGTTTACGGATTTCATCAAGTTTTCACCAGGGTTTCACCAAGTTTTTAAATTTAAGCAGGCTTTTAAACAATCACCAAGTTTTCACCAGGTTTTCACCAGGTTTATGTATTTCACCAAGTTTTCACCACGTTTTTGAAATTCACCAAGTTTTCACCAGGTTTTCACCAGGTTTATGTATTTCACCAAGTTTTCACCACGTTTTTGAAATTCACCAAGTTTTCACCAGGTTTTCACCAGGTTTATGTATTTCACCAAGTTTTCACCAGGTTTTCACCAGGTTTATGTCTTTCACCAAGTTTTCACTACGTTTTTGAAATTCACCAAGTTTTCACCAGGTTTTCACCAGGTTTATGTATTTCCCCAAGTTTTCACCAGGTTTTCACCAGGTTTATGTATTTCACCAAGTTTTCATGACTTTTGTGAAATTCACCAAGTTTCCACCAGGTTTTCACCAAGTTTGATGGATTTCACCAAGTTTCACCAGGTTTTCACCAAGCTTTTGGATTTCACCAAGTTTGGAGCAAGTTTTCACTAAGTTTATATTGTAAGCAAAATTTCAAAAATTCACTAAGTTTTAACAATTTTTGTTTTGTTTTCGACATTTTTTGACAAAGTTTATGGAATTATTCGAGGTTTCACTAAATTTTCACCAGGTTTGGGAAATTCACCAAGATTTCACCAGGTTTAAAAAATTCACCAGGTTTTCACCAAGTCCAAGTTTTTCACCAAGTTTTTGAAATTCACCAAGTTTTCACCAGGTTTTCACCAGGTTTTCACCAGGTTTATGTTTTTCACCAAGTTTTCACCAAGTTTTTGAAATTCACCAAGTTTTCACCAGGTTTTCACCAGGTTTATGTATTTCACGAAGTTTTCACCAGGTTTAAAAATTTCACGAAGTTTTCACCCGGTTTTCACCAAGTTTCGAAATTTCACCAGGTTTTCACCAAGTTTTGGTAATTTCACCGTGATTTCACCAAGTTTATGGATTTCACCAGGTTTTCACCAGGTTTTTTTTTCCACAACATTGCATCCAAATTTCACCGTGAAAACTCTTCTTTTTCACCAAATTCACCATGAAAACCCTTCTTTTTTTGATTTTGAACGTGTAAAACTCTTCTTTCAGTTCATTTCTTTACAAACTTCGTGAAATTACAAATTTCACCAGGTTTTCACAAGGTTTTCACCAAGTTTATGGATTTCACCAAGTTTTCACCAGGTTTGGGAAATTCACCAAGTTTTCACCAGGTTTAAAAAATTCACCAGGTTTTCACCAGGTTTTCACCAAGTTTATGGATTTCACCAGGTTTTCACCAGGTTTGGGAAATTCACCAAGTTTTCACCAGGTTTAAAAATTTCACCAGGTTTTCACCAAATTTATGTTTTTCACCAAGTTTTCACCAAGTTTTTGAAATTCACCAAGTTTTCACCAGGTTTTCACCAAGTTTATGTTTTCACAAAGTTTTCACCAAGTTTTTGAAATTCACCAGGTTTTCACCAGGTTTTCACCAGGTTTATGTATTTCACCAAGTTTTCACCAGGTTTAAAAATTTCACCAAGTTTTCACCAGGTTTTCACCAAGTTTCATAATTTAAGCAACTGTCTAAATTTCACTAGGTTTTCACCAAGTTTTCACCAGGTTTCAAATTTCACCAGGTTTTCACCAGGTTTATGTCTTTCACCAAGTTTTCACCTCATTTTTGAAATTCACCAAGTTTTCACCAGGTTTTCACCAGGTTTATATATTTCACCAAGTTTTCACCAGGTTTTCACCAGGTTTATGTCTTTCACCAAGTTTTCACTACGTTTTTGAAATTCACCAAGTTTTCACCAGGTTTTCACCAGGTTTTCAGCAGGTTTTCACCAGGTTTATGTATTTCACCAAGTTTTCACCACGTTTTCACCAGGTTTATGTCTTTCACCAAGTTTTCACTACGTTTTTGAAATTCACCAAGTTTTCACTAGACTTTCTCCAAGTTTTATAATTTAAGCACGCGTTTAAATTTCACCAGGCTTTCTCCAAGTTTTATAATTTAAGCAAGTGTTCAAATTTCACCAGGTTTTCACCAAGTTTTCACCAGGTTTTCACCAAATTTTCACCAGGTTTTCATCAAGTTTATAGACTCCAGTAGGATTAAAAGTAAAGCACCAAGTCTTCACCAGGTTTTCACCAGGTTTATGTATTTCACCAGTACCTGAGAAGGGGGGAACGAAAGCCAGCATCCCATCTATCCCTATGTTCCCCAATACTTTTCACCCAGAGACTCTTCACCCAGAAACCCTTCTTGCACATACTTTTCACCCATATACTTTTCACCCAGAGACTCTTGCACATACTTTTCATCCATATACTTTTCACCCAGAGACTCTTCACCCAGAAACTCTTATTGCACAGACTTTTCACCCAGAAACTCTTCTTGCACATATTTTCACCCATATACTTTTCACCCAGAGACTCTTCGCCCAGATACTCTCCTTACAAATACTTTGCACCCACATATTTTCACCCATAGACTCTTCACCAAGAAACTCTTCTTGCACATACTTTTCACCCATATACGTTTCACCCAGAGACTCTTCACCCAGAAACCCTTCTTGCACATACTTTTCACCCAGAGACTCTTCACCCAGGAACTCTTCTTGCACAGACATTTCATCCTATATACTCTTCACCCAGAGACTCTTCCCCCAGAAACTCTTCTTGCACATACTTTTCACCCAGAAACTCTTCTTGCACATACTTTTCACCAATATACTTTTCACCCAGAGACTCTTCACCCAGAAACTCTTCTTACAAATACTTTTCACCCCTAATTTTCACCCATAGACTCTTGACCCAGAAACTCTTCTTGCACATACTTTCCACTCACATACTTTTCACCCAGAGACTCTTCACCCAGAAACCCTTCTTGCACATACTTTTCACCCAGAAACTCTTCACCCAGAAACTCTTCTTGCACATACTGTTCACGCACATACTTTTCACCCAGACTCTTCACCCAGAAACTCTTCTTGCACATACTTTTCACCCAGAAACTCTTCTTTCACATACTTTTCACACCCGCATACTTTTCACCCAGAGACTCTTCACCCAGAAACTTTTCTTGCATATGTTTTTCACCCAGAGACCCTTTACCCAGAAACTCTTCTTGCACATACTTTTCATCCATATACTTTTCACCCAGAGATTCTTCACCCAGAAATTCTTCCTGCACATACTTTTCACCAATACCCCTTTCACCCAGAGACTCTTTACCTAGAAACTCTTCTTGCACATGCTTTTCACCCATATACTTTTCATCTAGAGTCTAGAGACTCTTTAACCAAAAACTCTTCTTGCACATACTGTTCACCCAGAGACTCTTCACCCAGAAACTCTTCTTGCACATATTTTTCACCCAGAAACTCTTCTTGCACATGCTTTTCACCAATATACTTTTCACCCATAGACTCTTCACCCAGAAACTCTTCTTGCACATACTTTTCACCCAGAGACTCTTCACCCAGAAACTCTTCTTGCACAGACTTTTGAACCATATACTTTTCACTCAGAGACTCTTCACCCAGAAACTCTTCTTGCACATACTTTTCACCAATATACTTTTCACCCAGAGACTCTTCACCCAGAAACCCTTCTTGCACTAATTTTTCACCCATATACTTTTCACCCAGAGACTCTTCACCCAGAAACTCTTCTTGCAAATACTTTTCACCCACACACTTTTCACCCAGAGATTCTTCACACAGAAACTTTTCTTGCACGTACTTTTCACCCGTATACGTTTCACCCAGAGACTCTTCACCCAGAAACTCTTCGTGGACAGACTTTTCACCCAGAAACTCTTCACCCAGAAACTCTTCTTGCACATACTTTTCACCCAGAAACTCGTCTTTCACATACTTTTCACCAATATACTTTTCACCCAGATACTTTTCATCCAGAGACTCTTCATCCAGAAAATCTTCTTGCACAGACTTTTCACCCATATACTTTTCACCCAGAGACTCTTCTTGCACATACTTTTCAACCATATACTTTTCACCCAGAGACTCTTCACCCAGAAACTCTTCTTGCACATACTTTTCACCCATATACTTTTCACCCAGATACTTTTCATCCAGAGACTCTTCATCCAGAAACTCTTCTTGCACATACTTTTCACCAATATACTTTTCACCCATAGGCTCTTCACCCAGAAACTCTTCTTGCACATTCTTTTCACCCATATACTTTTCACCCAGAGACTCTTCACCCAGAAACTCTTCTTGCACAGACTTTTCAACCACATACTTTTCACCCAGAGACTCTTCACCCAGAAACTCTTCTTGCACATACTTTTCACCAATATACTTTTCACCCAGAGACTCTTCACCCAGAAACTCTTCTTGCACTAATTTTTCACCCATATACTTTTCACCCGGACTCTTCACCCAGAAACTGTTCTTGCAAATACTCTTCACCCACATACTTTTCACCCATAGACTCTTCACCAAGAAACTCTTCTTGCACATACTTTTCATCCATATACGTTTCACCCAGGGACTCTTCACACAGAAACTCTTCTTGCACATACTTTTCACCCATATACTTTGCACCCAGAGACTCTTCACCCAGAAACTCTTATTGCACAGACTTTTCACCCAGAAACTCTTCTGGCAAATACTTTTCACCCATATACTTTTCATGGAGAGACTCTTCACCCAGAAACTCTTCTTACAAATACTTTTCACCCACATATTTTCACCCATAGACCTTTCACCCAGAAACTCTTTTTGCACATACTTTTCACTCATATACTTTTCACCCAGAGACTCTTCACCCAGAAACTCTTCTTGCACATATTTTTCACCCAGAGACTTTTCACCCAGAGACTCTTCACCCAGGAACTCTTCTTGCACAGACATTTCATCCTATATACTCTTCACCCAGAGACTCTTCCCCCAGAAACTCTTCTTGCACAGACATTTCACCCATATACTTTTCACCCAGAGACTCTTCTTGCACATACTTTTCAACCAGATACTTTTCACCCAGAGACTTTTCACCCAGAAACTCTTCTTGCACAGACTTTTCAACCATATACTTTTCACCCAGAGACTCTTCACCCAGAAACTCTTCTTGCACATACTTTTCACCCATAAACTTTTCACCCGCAGACTCTTCACCCAGAAACTCTTCTTGCACATACTTTTCACCCATATACTTTTCACCCAGAGACTCTTCACCCAGGAACTCTTCTTGCACAGACTTTTCACCCATATACTTTTCACCCAGAGACTCTTCACCCAGAAACTCTTCTTGCACAGACATTTCACCCATATACTTTTCACCCAGAGACTCTTCACCCAGAAACCATTCTTGCACATACTTTTCACCCATATACTTTTCAACCAGAGACTCTTCTTGAACATACTTTTCACCCATATACTTTTCACCAATATACTTTTCACCCAGAGACTCTTCTTGCACATACTTTTCACCAATATACTTTTCACCCAGAGACTCTTCACCCAGAAACTCTTCTTGCACATGCTTTTCACCCATATACTTTTCACCCAGAGTCTCTTCACCCAGAAACTCTTCTTGCACGTATGTTTCATCCATATACTTTTCACCCAGAGACTCTTCACCCAGAAACTCTTCTTGCACATGCTTTTCACCGATATACTTTTCACCCGATACTTTTCATCCAGAGACTCTTCATCCAGAAACTCTTCTTGTACATAGTTTTCACCCAGAGACTCTTCACCCAGAAACACTTCTTGCACAGACTCTTCACCCAGAAACTCTTCTTGCACATACTTTTCACCCAGAGACTCTTCACCCCGAGACTCTTCACCAAGAAACTCTTCTTGCACATACTTTTTACCCATATACTTTTAACCCAGAGACTCTTCACCCAGAAACTCTTCTGGCACATACTTTTCACTCATATACTTTTCACCCAGAGACTCTTCACCCAGAAACTTTCTTGCACATACTTTTCACCCAGAAACTCTTCACCCAGAAACTCTTCTTGCACATACTGTTCACCCATATACTTTTCACCCAGACTCTTCACCCAGAAACTCTTCTTGCACATACTCTTCACCCAGAAACTCTTCTTTCACATACTTCTCACCAAACTCTTCACCCAGAAACTCTTCTTGCACATACTTTTCACCCATAAACTTTTCACCCGCAGACTCTTCACCCAGAAACTCTTCTTGCACATACTTTTTACCCATATACTTTTCACCCAGAGACTCTTCACCCAGGAACTCTTCTTGCACAGACATTTCACCCATATACTTTTTACTCTGAGACTCTTCACCCAGAAACTCTTCTTGCACATACTTTTCACTCATATACTTTTCACCCAGAGACTCTTCACCCAGAAACTCTTCTTGCACATACTTTTCACCCATATACTTTTCACCCAGATACCCTTCACCCAGAAACTCTTCTTGCACAGACTTTTCACCCAGAGACTCTTCACCCAGAAACTCTTCTTGCGCAGACTTTTCACCCATATACTTTTCACCCAGAGACTCTTCACCCAGAAACCCTTCTTGCACATACTTTTCACCCAATGTCCTTCTCTCTCCAATCTCGTCTAACTAGCTGGCCCATCTATCTGTCCATTGACTGAGCCCAGAAACCCCCAGAAAACCGGACCTAGGGGGAATCGATACCCACCGTCACTGTTTTGCCGCCTGGTACATTACCCTGCAAAACCATACTAGTGGCCGGCCATTTTTACCACCTATTTTCCCGATTTTCGGCCGGGTTTGGCAACTACCCCCCCCCAGCCCCCTATTCTCACTTCGTTCGCAAATAGCAACTAGCCAGCTTCCCGGCTGGCTTTCGTAATCTCACCAAGTTTTTAATTGTAAGCAAGTTTATTTAAAAAAAACAGCAAGTTTTCACCAAGTTTTCACCGGTGAAAGTTCTAACTGGTGAATGCCTGGTAAAATCTATAAACTAATCTAAGTGAAAACATTGTGAAATAACAAGATTTCCTTTCAAAGGGGTCCTTCATCTTGATAATTTCATAAGCCTGGTGAAAAATGAAACGCTCTAAACTTTAAACTCCAGATTCTTTAGACACTTTACACTTAAAACTTTGACGCTTGGGGTTGCGTCTAAAAAAGTGCGTGTGAGACTGCTTCATTTTTTTGAAAGAAGAGTTTTGCATTTTGGAGTGTTTGTGCAAAACCCTTGTTGCAAACTGGACCCAAACTTATTGCTTCAAAACTCTTCTTGGGTACCCGAACCTAACAAATAAGCAACTTAACACATAACATCATAGTATATCATCATGAATCATCATAAGATTCATATGGTCAGCCATGGATATCTATCAGCTACAGAGATCAACTGTACGAAAGATCCCTTCCAAGCTCTCCACGATCACTCTGGACCTGAGATTGGCTGTGTCATGGGATACGAGAGGATTCTCGATATATACGGATGTAGTATGATGTAATGGGATATGATTCGATATGATGGGATAGAAACCCTCAACTCTAGGGATTCAACGAAAACAAACATATAGGTTTTACAATGGTTGTTTAGCTATCATGAAATGATTGAAGTGTCAGAAGTCCGAATTTAAGCATCAGGGATGTACAATCTGGATAGTTGATCGTGGAACCTGGAACTAACAAGACAGCCAGCAAGGCATGCCCAAACAAGGCAAGCCATGCCAAGCAGTCCAGCAAACAAGCAAGGACTAAGCAAGAGCCGACAAGCCATGAAAACAAGGAGGATGAAAACAAGCAGAATCAAGAAGATAACAAGCTTTGCCTTTTTTGATTCAATAGACTGGCCGTGACGACATGCCGGAGATGCAAAACATCTTGGGATTCTGGATTTCCACACAAGTGTTTTTCTGGAATGTCTATTATAAGTACTCATATCCGACATGAACAAGGCCCCAGGCATTGACATATCTACAGACTCAAGATTTTTTCCGCAGAGCATCGCAGAGTGCCATCTTTCCTGTGAACAAAATTGGGACTTCCAACCATGTCATCTTCAGTGGCGTGCCCACACATCAACATGGAAGCCACAGCCCAGAAAGGGTTCGATGATTTTACCCCAAAAAAAAACTGCAGGTTTTCCATAGCTATCTTAAATAACCAGAGGATAAATGATATCAAATCATATCAAATCCCCATGAAAATCCATTTAATCACTATAAAATCCAATGAAAGTCCCATGAAATCCCTAATCCCACGACCTCACCGTGAACATCCAATAAAAACCACAGATTTTGGAAGCGATTTCGGCTCCACTTGGACACCATAACATCCGAATCCTCTGGGGCACCAACGGAGAAGGCAGGAAATCACCTTCAACCTACAAAAAACAAGGAACGCTCTGCTTTCGAATTCAAAGGATAAGGCGGAAGTGAAGAAACGCGATTGTGATCATAGTGACATTTTTGTTTTTCCGTTGTGTTTTTTTGGGAGGATTTTCATCATTCAACAGGTGTTCAACTGGAACATCCCAGTGAATCTTAGCCCCGCCAAGCAATGCATACGCGTTCTGATGAAGAAAATACAAACCAGGAATGAAACCTCTCTATAACACACTTATATATATGGGATAATTATACCGTATGATACACCAGAGTAATGTAGGGATCTCCAAACTACATATGGGCTTGTCTGAAAAGGTGGTACTTCCTGTTAAATTGGCATTTCGGAAGTGAGACAAACTCATGTCACACCACAAATCAAGGCTGATCTTGGATGCCGAATTCAAGGTTTCCCCAGATCAAATTGCCATTGGGGAGTAACGGAGTACCCCGATTTCAGACACATATCATGCCTAAAAAACAAGTCAGATATCCCATGCCCATATCACACCATCCATATCACACCAGACACACCACAGAAAGGTATAACCCCCCGGTGTCATCAAACATGGCAATTGAAAACAATACATTTACAATCATTTACAAATGATTTTTCCCAGCTATAGAATGCATTTTTCACTTCTATGGCACTCGGAATTAATAGGGATCTCCATAATCTAAATGGGATTTTCCCAGCTATAGAGCATAGTCGTTTTCCATAACTTGTTGCTTTGATTTTGCCCCGGGAGGGTGATGTTTCCCAACCCCCCCGTTCCACCCGTTCCACCAAAACCTGCGCACGCCGTGTGGGTGTTCCCAGTTTTGGACAGCGGCGTGGTGAACTGCCTGCGAGATCCACAACCGAGGATGAAAACATGGGCTATTTATATGGTGTTGTATGGAATATTCATGAGAAACTATGAGAACGTTCCAATTTATGGGAAATTAGAAAGGATACTGTAATAAGTAGATTTATATATATATATAAGTATGCAGTAAGTATCGAGTATTTATGGGACATATGGGAAATGACCGGATAACTATAATGGTCACCATCCCCAATTTGTGGTTGATTTTGGGGTTACCCCTACTTGAGATAGTTCTGGGCTGGGGTTTCATGTTTGGAATATGGGAAACTCTCGTGTGCTCGAAGACTGTTGCAGCAAGGTATGAAGAAAGGGACTCCAAATAGTACCTGGTTGGTGGTTGACCTACCCTCTGAAAAATATGACTTCGTCAGTTGGGATGATGACATTCCCAACTGAATGGAAAGTCATTAAATTCATGTTCCAAACCACCAACCAGTATTATATATATATTATATATATATATATACATATTGGTATTTAGTTGTAAAATTCCAATATCCCTAATTTAATGGGCATATAATGGGCATATAATGGGCATATAATGGGCATATGATACAGATACAACTTGATTCAGTGGGAACCTCCACCATCAAATCTGCTGTCCGTGAGAGTTGTTGAAGTCACCAAAGAGTACAGGCACCGTACAGGCAAGTGTTCAAGACCCCATTTGGTTGATGATTACAATGGATTATATATTACAGTGGGGATAAGCTTATGTATTGATTGATAGTATAATATATTAATGGTTATAATATATACTAATGGTTATAATATATATATATAATATATTGATGGATTATATATTACAGTGGGAATATCACAAATATATATAACTGAATATTGATGTTTATTAATATATTACAGTGATGTTATTATATGATATTACAGTGGATTATACTAACCTTATATATTGGGGAATATCACAATCCACTAGGGCCAAAGGGCAAAGTCCACGAGTTGCCAGTTGCCAAATGTGCTTTCATGCAGATCACTGCCAGAAGACTGCAGCGTCGAAGACTGCAGGTTTTTTTGATGTCGATCTTGCTGACCGTTCCTCAAAAATTATGAATCAGCTGTACTGTCTAATATGTCTAATTTTTGGAACAAACTACCCCCTGGTAATTTAACATAGCTATTGAAAATGATCATAGAAATAGTTGATTTTCCCATAAAAATGGTGATTTTCCATAGTTTTTTGTACGTTTACCAGAGGGTATATGGATTTTATGAACCCAACGCAGATCTCTGCCTTCCACCAAGCTTTCTTAAAGAAATAGATTTTTGTTCGTCTGAACATGGGAAAACCCAAAACGTCAGACGGCCATGACGCATGGAATAAATGGCCCATATTCTCAGGGCTGCTCCCGGGAAAATTTGCTCAATAAAGTCAATGGATTGGTTTAAGGGGAAATTTACAGGAAACCTCCATATTTAATGGTAAAAACCATGGTTTCCTGCAGATTCTCCCTCAATCCAATGACTGGATAAAGAGGTAACATGACCTAACCCCCCAAAAGTGGCTATCATTCATGATGATGATGGGTTGGAGCAAGCCTGATTCTTGAATGAACAACTCACCAACAATGGCAGATCTTGGCTTTCGTGTGCTTTCCCTTGAGGATCTCTTAAAACAAAGCTCACGTCAACAAGCTCCACCATCTACCATCCGCCTATGCCCCACTTGCGGATGGACTTGGAGGAGTTCGAAAATAGCATGGCCCTGACGATGTGCTCAGGAGAACCGTGACATGGCTATGGATCAAAAAAGTGTTTGGTGTCCCTGGAAACCACAGATTACCTGTGCTATGGGATCATCTGAATTCGTAGAGATAGTTTTCAACCTACGTGATTGATCCGTTGTCAGAGCCCCATTCAGCTTCCATTGGAGCAAAGACATACCTCTCCAGTTTATAAGAGAATCGCAGACTCTGAAGCTTACAAAGAATATAATTAATCTATGTATATATATATATACATACACAATTACATATATATATATATGTATACACATACATATACAGCACATATATATATATATATATCACTTACACAGTTTCATATATATCTATATATAATACATATACAATGTATCTTTACTCATATCCACCTGTTTGATACTTTCTGTACCATGTCGGCACCCCAACAGGGTGTAAGTTGCCCAAAAACGCGTTGAAGAATCTGAGATTCCCACGGCATGGAGTGGGTACTGGGACATGGTGAAGGGCTTTCCTCGGCACCTGATGCGAATCATTCTGAAGTAGAAGAACATATCGATTATATGTATACAATAGGTGTATAAACAGGCCAGAATGATGTATATATATATATACTGGTTGGTGGTTTTAACCATCTTGAAAAATATGAAAGTCAATGGGAAGGATTATCCCATATATTATGGAAAATAAAAAATGTTTGAAACCACCAACCTGTATATATATATATATATATTGGTATTTAGTTGTAATATTCCAATATCCCGAATTTCATGGGCGTATAATGGTAAGATTATGGATAGTTAATCAGGATATAAATCCATCCATCATAGTTTTTTTTGGTGATATAGATGTATCACCAACAATATGGGGATACATACATATATATATATATACGTATATATAATATTATATAATGGGGATTTCATGGAATACCACAATCCCCAATTTCTAGTATGATGGGTATCTAATGGGTATATTGTACTGATGACATGATGGATATAAAGAGGATACAATGGTGATACTGATTCAAAACAGGCATGTGGGCTTGAATTTGCAGGTCACTTGATTACGGACCTCATCTTAGGTACATCAACGACTTCAGACAATGGCATCCAAAAATCAGGGTCAGTCCAGTTTGCAGACTTCTGTTCACGGCTACTAAGGCTACTACTAGGCTGCTGAATATTCTCCATCCAATCTGATCATCTGATCCACCTTGAAGTTGGGAACTATTCCAATGTCCCAGAAGTATCCAGAAGTCATTGGAAGGCCCGCGAACGATGGACTGAAATTTCAGAAAACAATCAGAAAAATCAGGCGTTTTGAACATTTAAAAAAACAACATTTATCATCACACAAACCATGAAATTAACCACCATCACCATCTATTTATCATGATTACCCATGGTTTTCAGAACCCCCAAAGGTTTCTGTGACAGCTGAGGCACAGGTTCGTCGATTCGGTGTCCTTTTTTTGGGGGATTGGAAGCTTAGCAGGGAATTTTCGGGAATGATCCCAGTCATCACTAGTAATTTCATCATCCCAGCAACCCCAGCAACCCATCCAGCAACCCTACGTTTAGCACCAGTAAGCTTTTGTTCGGTGTTTGTTCTGTGTTTGTTCAATTTGTTCTGTGAATCTTCCCAAACTTGGGGAGAGCCCACTGCGCAGGGCCATAAACCACTCGGTATTTCGTCTGTGCGTTGTATTGGATTTTTTGGAGGAGGGTCGCCCGTCTGAAAGTCAAGATGGAATCCAACAATAGCATGAATTTCAAGTGAGCCATTAAGAATAATTACCCATATCATCCCATATCCCATCTCATTACCCCGGTTGATTGATAGGTTTCCCAAATATGAATAACCAAAAAGCAGGTAGTATAATAGCTCCTTATAAATACCCGATCAACAACGGCATGAACAATGGCATTTTAGTGGCTTAACTAACTTGAGCGTGGTAACATATTATAGTAACCCCCAAAAAACATCGAAACGTGAGAAACCTGGAAACTTGAAGTGAATCAAGTGACTCAATACCCTCTGGTAATTTAACATAGCTATTGAACATGACCATTTATAGTGGATTTTCCCATTGAAAATTGTGATTTTACATAGTTATGTTAGTTTACCAGAGGGTAACATCCTGGAAACACTCTAACACGTGGGTATGACTGGTAATATCAAAACTGATATAACTGTAGGATATACAAGATACAACCAGTCATATCGCCTTTAAATTAAACAGTAGTATCCTTTTTGCGAGTTCCTTTAACGTTTAAAGGTATCAAAAAAAAACCTCCTCATCCGCAGTCCTGGCATCCACATCGCGGCCTGGGCCGGGAAAAGATGACGAATGGGAAGTCAACCAAGAAACATAGCATATAAACATGTTTATACTTCAATTGGTATGTTGGTTTTTACTTCCATACTAATAATATGCATATAATTGTTGATTGGCTTATAATATTATATATGTTTATACTAGGTATGTTGGCACAAAAAACAAGATTTAACGGACGGATTTGTGGTGGATCTAGGCAGTTTGCATCTTTGGGTCCTATCAAGTTACCCTCTGGCAACTAACAGTTTGCGATGGTGATGGCCCATTTCTAGATTATTTACATATTGAACCTTGTGATTTTCCATAGCAATGTGGGTCAGTGGGCCCCCCTAGATAGCAAAGCTGGTTTATGACTCCAAGTATAGTTTATGATATGGCTATGGGTCAAAACCCTGGTACCTAGTGAACCCCAAAATAGCTGGTAAATGGATGTTCATCCCCCTAAAAATGGTATGTATAGGTATTGATCCATAGCCATATTTATAACTGTGGTATTCATGGTGGTTATAACCCAACTATACCCAATTTCTAACTGTGGGCCCCACAAAAAGTAGCTATGTTAATGATATTACAGCCAGGGGAATCTGCAGTTTTCCCCGCCCTCCAGTGGTGGCCTTTGGTCTTGCTTGGACTGAGATAAGTGGCCACATTCTCTTTGCCCTGGGCCGAAGGGCGATCCCAAGACTTTCTGTGATTTACCGATAGCTATCACCCATGATGCCACCGTGAATCCACGAAAAAAATCGATATATCGCCACCGTCCAATTTTACCAAAGTGCAATTCATTGTGGAATTCAAATTCCACAAACCCTCTGCGAAATACTTGGATGATACTGATATAGTATACTGATATAGTATATTGATATAGCATATTGAGTAGGAAAACACCTAGATTCTGGAAATGGTTTTTCTGTTCCGCTGCCAGGATATCACTAAAATGGGAAATTCCGGCACTCACCTTCTGAAAAATATGGACAGCCTGCTGATCACAGCAGGCTACATGGCCACCAGAGATAGCTTGGATGGCCATTTGGGTGGCCCTTTTTTCATAACTATGGACCAAATGGCCATGACTCAGGAACCGATTGACTGGAGGCCTATTTTTTTAGGGCTATGTAAGGGAATCTCCCCACAAAATATGACCAAACAACG
Organism: Cladocopium goreaui; assembly: GCA_947184155.2. Taxonomy (NCBI): domain Eukaryota; class Dinophyceae; order Suessiales; family Symbiodiniaceae; genus Cladocopium; species Cladocopium goreaui. The sequence continues at coordinate 1,633,301 of CAMXCT020000002.1, forward strand.
TCAAAAATATGGTACAGTACCTCCAATTTAAGATCCTGAAAATTCCATTGTTGATCATTCCAAGTCATGCACACCCCCTGCTTTGTCAAAATTTATGCGGCCCTTGCCAAAGCATCTTTCACTTTTGGAATCCGATATGTCACTGTTCTGATCTGTTCAATTCTGACGTCCACTTTTTTGGGGAGTTACCCCGTAGCTATGGAGCTTCCAGGCCCATTTCATTCGATGATTTATCTACGTTTTTAATGGGTCTTACCCTCCAGTAAACTAACATAGCCATAGAAAATCACTATTTATTTCGATGATTTACCATTTAAAAAATGCAAAATGGTCCATTAGCTATGTTACCCTCTGGTAAACTAACATAACTACGTATGGAAAATCATCATTTTTAATGGGTAAATCAACTATAAATGGACCATTTTCAATAGCTATGTTAGTTTACCAGAGGGTAGTTTACCAAGCAGTATCAGGGCATTTGATCTTCCTCAGTTCCTTGAACCCTCGCCTCCGCTGTCTTCCCCTGCTTCTGCTGAAGCACCTGCACCGGTGGCGATGCTTTCTCTGGTGGTGAAGCAAAATTCCAAAAAGACCCGAAGATCAACAGGAAAAAACGCCTATCTTCCGAGTAGATCATGTACCCTCTGGTAATTTAACGTAGCTATTGAAAATGGTGATTTAGTTCGTGGATTTACCCAGCTAGAAAATGGTGGATCTTTCCAGTTCATTATGTGGCTGTTTACCAGAGGGTATACAAAAATGATGTTGTCATGACGGTAATCTCCAACTTTCCAGCGCAAGGGAAAGTTGCCGTTGCCGTGTTTGCTCATGACGAAGGCTTTTTTCGGGGGACATCTCTGGTGATTCCCCCCGTGTTTGGTCATCGCAAGTTACTTCTGTGGAATCATTTCAGCAAATTCATCCACTTAACCAGTTCACCTGCATTGTTTGATGGCTCTAAATGTGGTTCAAAATGTTGCGTCCCCTGCAGTAGATATTTCAGACATGCTAATCTAAAACATAATCTATCAAAATCTATGGCTCCTTGGGCTGGGCCTTAATTTCTGTTCTATACCTTTAAGTATAAATACCTGCTTTTGATGGCTGACATATATTTTGGTATGGCGAAAAATATCCAACTATAATTGCAATGGTTCCCTGATTACCCATATCATTGTCATATCAATGTTTCAACAGATTTTTTCGCATCCGCCTAACAAATTGAACACCCCCCATTTCAACCATGGTTTAGTAGGGATTTACAGCTTTTTGGGACCATAGGCGATGGGGGTGTTTTTCCATATTGGCTGTGATGGATTCTGGGATTAGACCATTAACAATCCTTAACCATTCTTAATTGTTTCCGAAGCATACTGTACTAGTTGGGTAGTTTTTTTTAATTAAGTAATGGTTAAGCTTATAAGTTATATCAAGTTATCATATCTATAATTATCTATATCAAGGTTAGTCTAATCAGTATTAGTCATCCTTAACCATAAATTGGGGGGATGCGTCCTTGGCCGCTTCCACGGCAGCGCGGCGTAAGGCTTCACGTGCATCACTGGGGCTTGCCACCTGGGAATCATAAAGGGGATGCGGAGAAGATGAGATACCACATAACTATGGAAAATCACCATGGGATCCATAGGAAAACCATAGGAAAACCATAGGAAAACCATAGGAAACCATAGAATAGTATAGGTTTTGGTAATGAACATGGCCATAGAAATAGTGGATTTTCCCAATAAAACCTCCATTTATATCATTTATCATGGGTTTATGATGATTATACCCTCTGGTAAACTAAGCGAACTTGAACATGACCATTTAAATATAGTGGATTTACCCGGCTAGAAAATGGTGATTTTCCATAGTTATGTGGCTGTTTACCAGAGGGTAGATTGGTTGAGAGGTTAACCAACAGATCTGGTTGGTGGTTGACCTACCCCTCTGAAAAATATGACTTCGTCAGTTGGGATGATGACATTCCCAACTGAATGGAAAGTCATTAAATTCATGTTCCAAACCACCAACCAATTATCAACTATAATCAACTACATCCCCATATCTTTGGTGCTTGAATGCCCCAAAAAATAGCTAAATCCCCTATATTTGGTTGGTTGAGATAGAAGATGAGATTTTTTTTGGGTTGATGAGGATATCAAGCAAGAAATTTGGAGATACTTCAGAGAGTGGCTAGATGGCTAGATTATATATGAGACTGGTTGGTGGTTTCAACCCCTCTGAAAAATATGAAAGTCAGTTGGGATGATTATTCCCAATATATGGAAAAAAAATGTTCCAAACCACCAACCAGGAGATATATCATCAACAATATGGCTTAGGCTTTTGTGAACGGAGATTTTAATAGGGGAAATGGTGATGATTGCTGTCTAATGGATACATGTGGGGATGTATCGGTATATAGGCAAGAGAACAGGGAGAAAAACAAGCGCTGATGAAGATATGAACATACATATATGCATATTATATGTGTATATATATATTATAGAGAAATGGACATTGTATTTATATACATATTATATATATATATGTATAGAAATAGAATAGATAGATAGGTAGATAGATAAGATTAGATTAGATTAGACTAGATTAGATTAGATTAGATTAGATTAGATTAGATTAGATAGATGGATAGATAGATAGATATATAGAATAGGATAGGATAGGATAGGATAGGATAGAATAGATTAGATTAGATAGACAGATAGATAGATAAATGGATAGATAGATAGATGGATAGATAGATAGATAGATAGATAGATAGTTAGATAGATATAAAATAAAAGTATTGCTGAACTAAACGGTTTCACATATTTCTTCTGCGAACTTAACGTTTTTTTTTAGGGGTTTACCCTCCGGTAATCAATCATGGCAATGAACAAATAAATAAATCCCATTTATTGATAATTTTCCCATCAAAGAATCTCTATTTTTATGGGGGATTTCCCATTGCCAGGTTTCAATACCACATGGTACATGGTATTCGTCAAGAACTGGGGTGTTTTCAGTAAATTTCCCCATAGATATTCCTATAAATATCCTACAACAAAAATCCTAGCTAGCCATGTGAAAAATTACAGGAGGGCATCATCAATTCTTGCTTACAGAATGGGTATCTTTTAGGGCATTTTGTTTCTTTTTTGGGTGATTAAACAATGGTTAAGCATCATCATCACTACTATTTGTTGGTTTCATTATCAAAGGCGGAGGTTGGAAGCTTAGTTTCCACTAGACATGGGCTATTTTCAGGGTCTATGTTAATTTACCAATGGGTACCCTCTGGTAAACTAACAAAACTATGGAAAATCACTATTTTCAATGGGTAAATCCACTATAAATGGCCATGTTCAATAGCAAACTGTTAATTTACCAGAGGGTAACCTTTCTTTAATCACCAAAAAAGTGATGTTTCAGCACCCATCGGACTCGATTGGCTCGATGGTTTTCGGCCACCATCGACCCCCAAGTTCACCATTTTTGTTATTCAACGCCGTTACTTGAAATTCCTGCTCGAAACCATTTGTTGACCCAAAACAATCTCAATTCTCAATTCAATGGATTGGTTTAAGGGAAAATTTACAGGAAAACCCCATATTTAGTGGGAAAATCTATGGTGTCCTGTAGATTTTCCCTTAAACCAATCCATTGATCAATGGTTCATGTCCAATCTTTGCTAAAACTTCCATGTTTCATGGTGAAATCCAGCTGAAATGCCCCATTTTTCCCAGCAATCTGCACCTCTAGATGTGGTGTGGGTTCCGGAGACCAAGCTCCATGGGGCTTGGGCATTGCTGGCGACTCGGCCTCACCCATGCGTTTTTTTGGGGGATATTTCAATGGGGAAGATATTTCAAAGGAAGAAACATATATGATATCTGGGATTATTGGCATAGATGGATTTCCCATATGAATTTTCATATGGATTATCTCCAATATCCAATATACCATATGGATTTTTGATGATTATTGGCATATGGTATATCATACTATATCATTACATTAATGATGAAACATGATATGGATGATATTTGTATGGGTGACATATTTCCAATATCATCCATATATTTACATATCCATATGCCAATATTTGCCAAATATGATATCTCATTCATTCAATGGGAATTTCAGGATACTAAATTGGAGGTACTGTACCATATAAGGCCAAATGAATTGTGGGGATATCCCCTAAAAATAGGCCTAAAAAATAGGCCTTATATATGGTAGGTACCTCCAATCAATCGGTTCCTGAGTCATGGCCATTGATTCATATACGGATTATTGGCATATATTGGCATATGGTATAGGTATATGTCTCCCGTGATATTCCATGATGATGTTGATTAGATGAGGCTATGATATCTCATGAAATCTTTTGGGATATGATATGGATACAAATAGTGGGGATAAGATATACTGGCGATGTGTCAACTATATATATAGTATAATTGGGATATATGTCATACATTAATAATGTGATATGATATAATGGGATATAGTTGGCATATGGCATATATGTGTCTGAAAATGGTGGATTTACCTCCAAACACGGTTGTTTGAGTGGGGAAAATGATGATTGACCATGATTGACCAGTGAATGGAAGGTTTTTTCCCATAATTTTCAGACAAAACCATATTGCTATGCTGTTATTAAAGGGTATCAATCAACCCTCGAACTAATCAACCAATTGTTTTCTTTTGAAAGCTGCTCAGATACTACTGGGTCGGAGTGGGTCCTGGTAGGTGAAGAAGGATCCACTTTTTGCAATGGGGTTTCTACTAAAAACTGCCCACTTGTTTAATTATGCTCATTGTTCTTAGATGTTCTACTTTAGTTTCATTATCATTTTTATTAATATTATTATTGCTGTCACCATATGGAGTTGTCTGAGAATAAGGGGATACCACCCAAATTCCCAAACTACAATTTCAAGAGGGAGAATGATAAGTTATGATAAGTTACAGTATCAATGGATTCTTGAAACAGCTACCCTTTTTTTCAATCAAAACCATATTCTTAAACAGTTCAGACTTGGTAAATACCCAACGTTTTGGATCGGTCGGATCATTAGTATCTCCAGTTGCCACGAGGCTCTCACAGGCGCGCGTGATCCTTCTGCCAGGGATTGCCAATAGACCTGGGTGCATCGTGCACACTTCATTGACGATGACGGGTGTAGCTAATTGCTAAGCCACTTAGTGGAGGATCTGGATAGTAGTAGATTTAGATGTAGGCATATAGGTATTGGAGAAGTTTCCTAAAATGGGGGTACCCCAAAATCATCCATTTTAATAGGATTTTCCATGATAAACCATGCAGCTATTGGGTTAGTCCCATTTTAGGAAACCTCCATAAGCCACATCAACCGGTCCGGCGGTTGATCCTCTTTTGGATGCCTCAGATGGGAAAAACTGGGAAAGCCCTGGGCACGGAAATTCATGGCTCATGGGAAAATCCATCGGGAAAACTATGGTGGTTTCCCATCTACAACTGGAGGTTTGATGGGAAAATCATCAAGCCCGGAGCTAGCAGAGCAAAATCCAATGAAACTTCAATGTCCAACCAGAAACAAATCGGGTTATAAGGTTTAAATCCAAGCAGCTTGTAGTCCATTGAGTGGAAATTCCCATTTCCCCGTAAACTGGGCGATAAAACCTTTTTGTTTCTTAGTTGACCCCAATTGTTTGATAGGTCAATGTCCAAATTTATGGGTTTCATGTCATCCTGCTGGTATACAAACGGGCTGGGAAATCCCAAAATGGAGGTTTTAATGGACCAATCATTTATGAATGGTGGATTTTCCGTTGCCAACTTAGATTACCTGACATATTCCCCACTTTGATTTGTTGTTATCCCATTGTATGGTTAATATCTCAATTTTGTAGGGTAAATCACCATGTTATACGATAAAAAATCCCATTAAATCCCTATACAATCCCGATAAAATACCATGAAATCACTCCCCCTATAATTCCCTATAAAATCCCTCTAAAGTCACCGTAAAATCCACATAAAACTCCTATAACATCCCTATAAAAACCCATGAAATCCCACAAGAATCACCATAAAATCTCATTATATTCTATAAAATCCAAACTCCAATAAATTCCCTATAAACTACCCAAAAAATCACATGAAAATTCCTAGTAATTTTCTCAATTTTCCACGAAGCCTAGTCCGGTTGGGAAAATCTGGGCTTCGTGACTGCATCAGCTGCCACCTACAGAGTCAAGACATCAAGGAATCTGAATTCCATCCCTGTTCATCTAATTTCATATACTTATATAATATAAATGTAAATGTATATGTGTGTACATGTAAATAGTAAAAACAAATACATATGTATATTAAATAATGCATGTTTATAGGTGTATGTCACTATAATTGAGTATACATAAGCCAGATGAATATCAGTAGTAAGCAGCCATTATCTAGAGTACAGCTAGAAATGACAGTATGAAATGATGGCATACAAAATTGGAACCCTAAATTTGGGCAGAATTATTACCTCGTACCCAGGTTGGGAACTGCAAGCCAGTAGCCAAGTTGGGGTACAGTACTTTATCGATTGAATCCAGCCAATTGATCAAATTGATGATGTTTGCAAGATGGTCGATCAAATTGATCATGTCCGCAGTTAGTATCCATCTAATTGATCCATTGATCCATTGAATCCACGTTTTCTTGAGGTTCTTATTGATCTAACTAGGCACCATGGTGATCATGAGTATAGTTGGATGGGGTGACATAAACCAACCAACAGAACTACGGAGCACCCCATTGCAATCGATCAACTTGAATATCCATTGAATCCATCTAAATTGCTCTGTTGATTGTGCCATTGTCATATTGATGATGGGGTTAACTTTCCATATGATATGGTTAACTATAGACCAGCCATACGCATCATAATGAGGCCGGTATGGAGGTTTCCTAAAATAGGGGTACCCCCACATCATCCATTTTAGTAGGATTTTCCACCAAATAAACCATCCAGCTATTGGGGTACCTCCTTTTATCTGGGTAAATTACAATAATTCACCCACCTGAAATAAGATAAATAAGGCTATTTGGGGATGATTTCCCTTACTAACCATGATTCCAGGGCTCGGTCGTAGTGAGGTCGTGATGAAACTTACCAAGATTTATGATCATCCATTTTAGTAGGATTTTCCAGCAAACCATTGGTGTACCTTTTATGAAACCCCTATATCATCATGATCCTCTCAAGAAACGCCTCACGATACTGACGGTGCAGCTCCTCATACGCCTGTTGCCTCGGTCGAATCGAGTGATGTGCTGATCCCCTGTTTTTTTTTCATGCTGATAGCGGTATTTCATGGGATAACTACGAGATATGAATGGAATGGTGATGGGATATTCCATGGGAATATTGATAGAAATTACTGGGACATCTCATCAATAGGATATTTAATCATATTTAATCATATCCTATTGATGATTGATGAGATATTAAATATGGGATGTTTTCTAATCATGGGATGTCCCAGTAAATATGATTAAATATGATGATTTACCTATGGGAATAGTCCCATGATTTAATGGATTTTCATGGGATAACCAACAATGATTTACCCCTCATGGAGATGTGAAAACCAAAAAAGCATTTTGATCAATGCAATGGGATAACCAACAACGAGTAAGTACCATCTGGTTATGACTAACATAGCCATGGAAAATCCCTTATAAATGGAGGTGTTAATGGTAAATTCATCTATAAATGGGCCATTTTCCATGGCTATGTTAGTCATAACCAGAGGGTAACACAAAAAACCTCTGGTGATTTAACACAGCGGAAAGTGGGCTATTTAGTTCGTTGATTTACCCACTAAAAAATGGTGATTTTCCATAGTTATGTTAGTTTACCAGGTGTAACAATGATGATTTACCTATAGACTAAATAGACAGTTGCAATTCTCCAGTTTGCAAACCAGAAGCTAGTTTTTACAACCACCACAACCATTTGACTTCGGCCCTTGACAGGAGTGCATCATCCATCTCTTTGGGGGTGTACTATTCTTGGTACTTGGCATAAATACTAATAAACAAATACAATTATATACACATATTATAATATATATATATATTATATTGTATTGTATTATATTATATTATATTATGTTATATTATAAATTATATTATATGTTTATGGGATCCTTTGCCGTCATTATAGATGATTTATATTCAGCGTATCTCTTGGCTACAGTTAAAATCCTCGTTTCATGGCCATAAATTACACAAGTCACATATCAATAGCTGGTTGGTGGTGTACCTATCCCTCTGAAAAATGATGGAGTTCGTCAGTTGGGATGATGACATTCCCAACTAAATCGAAAGAAAAAGAAACATGTTCCAAACCACCAACCAGAATATAGTTATACAATAACTGATATAACTGGTTCAAATCCAGGTTTTTCTTCTTGCAGATAAACAATCTGTCCATTTCTTCAAGGCCCAATGGGCCCAATGACTTTCGCCCCATCCGGTGGTGCCAAGTAACAGCCGATGTCCGGCTTCATGGAGCTGTGCAAGCTCCTCTCGCGAGGCCTTCAAGCCCCGCGCCTGGGCGGTGTTAGTTGGACTACCAAGTACTTAGAATTGATCATCTGCAAGTTGGAGTATATATATACATGTATATATATATGTATATATATATGTATATATATATATATATGTATATATATATATGTATGTAATGTATATATATATAATGTTGTTAATATTTTGGTTCATATATATATATATCTACCATACGGTTCATATGGTTCCAAATATTCCATAGGATTCCCAAAGAAACAGATGTAAACCGTCCTGGGACTCCATACCAGCACATCGCCTCGGTGTCGCAAGTAGTGGACCTGGCTCAGCAGAGCGTGGAACGTGGCTAACGTGGCGCCCAGTGGAACAAGAAAACGACCCAAAACAATGGTAGACTCAGCATGATGGTGAAAATAGTATCAGTATATATGGTTAATAACATTATATATATATACCACATGGTTCATAGTATATATGGTTAATAACATGGACACCACCAAACAGTGATTCAGTCGAGACTAAGTGGATCTAAGCGGGGGCTATTGGATGCTATTGTTTCTTTTCTTCCCCAACTGCCAACTCCAAACAATTGGCTGAGTCCTGCATTCTCTTGTCTCTTGAAGTGAAGCATTCCCGGGGCTCATGACCAGACCATGCCGGTTGTAGATAAAACTACGGTTATATAAGCCACTTATTTGGGGGAACTGCACCTCCAAGTGGTCTATAATCCATATATAACCCATATTTCATCCCATGTAGATAAGTGAGATATTGCATGTATATATATATATATATATATGTTTTCCATATATATATATAGGTTTTCCATATATATATATATGTATATGTATGTATATATATATATATATTATATATATATATTATACACACATGTTTTTTTTGACCCATTTACTAAGTGGGAACTGCACCCCCCAAATACAGCACTGGATATTTGACCCGTGGAATGAAAACCTCCAGACCGATGCAGGCCTCATCTTCGACGTCATCAAAGGTCTTCCAACCTCAACGCAGCTCAGCGGGGCAGGGTGGATTGGCTTACCCAAAACAATGCGGATATACATAAAATTGGTCATGCGTATCCAGATATAATCTGGAATAATTACTCACATCCATCATCATAATCATCATCATCATCATAATGATAATGATGACAATAGTAATATAGTACTAATTCTATTCATAATAATCACACTGTAAATCATGATAATTTAAGAGTTAAGTTATGATAGTAATTCATCATCATCTAATGGAATTTACATTAATTATGATGATATTAAATATTCGTACTGATCATGGTATGAGAGGAATTCCATTATGATAGTATTAATCATTCACATACCCTCTGGTAAACTAACATAACTATGGAAAATCACAATTTTCAATGGGTAAATCCACTATAAATGGTCATTTTCAATAGCTATGTTAGTTTACCAGAGGGTATATTCCACCATTAGAGTGGACACCCTATATTCCACCATTCACACGGTCGGAGTCACAGGTCTAATCAAAGCCAGGGCGGCGCGAAGTGTCTTGAAGATACTCATCCAGCTCCATACCCGGCGACCTGGACAGGATGGAGCAGACTCGGCGTATACGATACTCCATTTATACATATATATATATATATATATATTATATTATGTATGTATGAACATATATTTATGTATATATATATATATATGTTCCTTGATCTATGCCTAGATAACAAGCCACTTGCCAACTGGGGTGCGTATTCCCATTTCGGAAAGTGAAACCACCTTCAACGAAGCCAGAAAAATAGCCAATGATATACCATAAACATCACCTTAACATATCTTAATATACAAAAAGCACAATGAACATATGAAAATCACATGTCCCATTTGATCCCTTTGATCCTACTAGAAAGTAAAATAAGATTTCATAATTCACCCTATACTTCTATCCCAGTCCAAATGATTCCAAATGTATCCAAATGTATATATATATATATGGTATACCATTAACATCGTTGTTCCTGGGTGTCCGGCTCGTTGGTTGGAGGCTTTGGAGTTTCCGCTGTCTCCACGTCCATGCTGCTTGACAAATCCGCGCGTCTCAGCGCGGTGACGCGGTGCGGTTCTTTTCTGCCAATGGAAGGCCAGCCATGTGAAAATTGATTGAGAGGTATTGAGAGTTTGGTGATTCTTCACAAAGTCATCCATACCTTGAAGATGCAGCTTCCAAACAACCAAAGTTTTTTTCCTGGAAAGGCATCTGTGTGGTGAGTTGACATCTGAAAGATGTGGACCCTTTCTGATTCATGAAACCTGATGTGTTCCCAGCCAAAGCACGGTACGTTGTATTGCGTGGAGTGCATTGGCACCAGCAAATCTAGCAGTAAATTAGCACTGCCCTGAATGCTGCAAACAATCTGTCAACATCTTTCAATCCATTCACATCTCATTATTCATAATACTTCTTGCATGTACTACATTCATATCCTTTCATATCATCTAAAATTCCTTCATATCCAAATCCATCCAAATCTATCTCCACTTAGGCTTGCTGGTTGATTCCAAGCCAATACTGGTTGCAGGAACCTCCGGACTTTTCCGCGCAACGTGCCAAGTGGCCATTTGGCCATGGCAAGATTTTTCCATGGCTTGACCATGGATTTCTAACCACGCAGGTGAGAAATGCTTGATTCAACTATCAATACATGGTGGATTTAATGGGACAAGCATCAATACATATGGAAAATTAGTGGGGTATACCCCAAAAATAATGGGATATTTCAGTCAATATTGGGGGTGTTATGATTGTTTGTTTCATGAACCAGTATGAATTTGGGACATCCATGAAACGACATGGCGAATCTGAGGTAATGGGCGTATGGAGTATGGAAGTTGGGCTGGTTAGTCTATTTCTCCATCAAAATCCTTCATGTTTTTCCAAACCCATTAACCTATCAAACCCAGATTTACCCAGAACTCTACATGATTTTCCGATTTTCCGATTTTCCAGGAGGATTCTGGGTCGGCTGGGTTACCTGTCATCTTTTTGTGTATCCGTCTCATGAACCATGATGGAGTTAGAGTATTTCCTATGGGGGACACATGAAAATATCAGCATGGTAATTATGGCATGGTATTGCTAGCTAATGGCATCATTTCATGGAGCGTAGATTTGGAGTGCCTCAGCAATCGCAGCTTTACACCAACATCCGCCACAGTCCCAACATGTCCTACTCCACGTTTCACGAAGTTCCAACTGAGACCTAATAAATACCTAAGGTATTGTGATAGGATTTGATGATGACAGACTCTCGCGAAGTCATGAAGTTGTAGAGGCACCAAAGAAGGTGGAATTGCTGCCTCGAAATCATGGACCAGTTTTTCTTGGTTCCATTTCCCCAGCACCTTCAGTGGTTGTTGGTGAATGCCAGTTTTTTTTTGGGTAGTAAAATCCACATCAAAATGGCAAAATGGTAGCAGAACCTATCTTTGTTGGATCAATCTCAATTGTCATTGCTGAAGTCGTATTTTGTTCGCTCATGTCCAAGTTTTGCATCAACTCCATATTTCTCATGAATATCATGAAGAAATCACATGAAATCTTGCGTGTTCTTTTCACCTTCCCATACTTTCCCATCTTGCTGAAGAAATCGCCACTTTTCCCAGTGTATTTCGGTGCGATTTGGCAATTTTTTCCGGTGACCTCCCCATTTTGCCCAAGGTGCTGCGGACGCTGCGCAGCTCTTCGCGGGTCGTCTCCCGCGCCAGCTCCTTTGGGATGAGATCACGGGGATGAATGGGATACATACTGAGATATCATGGATATCATCTACTTGGTGGTTCGGAATCGCTAAGTTGGTGCAAATAGCTATAGTAGTGTATATAATAACAATAGTGTATGATAACTATGATATTAAAGAGGGTTATAAACCAACTAGGGGTTTATCACTATTTCATAACAAGTTGGTGTATGATACGCAAAATAACTATGTTTAGATGGGGTCATAAACCAACTTATAACTGGAGGGCCCCACCCTTTGGGATATCATGGATATCATGGATTCTGGTTAGTGGTTGACCTACCCCTCTGAAAAATATGAGTTCGTCAGTTGGGATTATATATTCTTCCCAATATATGGAAAAATAAAAAATGTTCCAAACCACCAACCGGGATTTATTGATTGTAATGGGATAAATACACTCATGATCATTGATAATATTGTAATGTTCTATTGTAATGAATGGGATATCATGGAATCTTCTGAATATAAGTTACAATATTATTAATGATCATGGGAGTTTTTTTAGATAATGGGAATGAATGGCACTATATGATTATAAACGGGAAGTAAAGTGATTATAGCCCATTCATATCCCATTCATGTTACCATTCATGATGGGAATATTTGGGATTACCAACCATTTGGTATTTTTGGTGGGGAAATAATAGGGATGGTTAATGATGCTAAAAAGGTTGATTGGCATTTGGCATGTTTATATATATAGATATGTATATGTATATGGAAACCGCGACATGGTGATACGTATAACCATTTACTATGTAATTGGCACGTTTGAATTAAATTAAACCCTTGTTTTTGAAGGGAACATCAGTCATCAAGCTGGATAAATAGGAATACAATGCGAATATAATAATAGAAATATAATCTGAATATCATGGGAATATATCATTGTTACTGAAGCAATGAATCATTTGGTGGTAGTCGTTTTTAAAAACATTTTATTACCATGCCTCATTGTTCAAACTAATTGGCATGTCTTAAATATCTTAAATTCAATCAACATATGCTAAAAAATGTGTAAACATGGCTACCATACCACCATAGTTTGCTCCTTTTGCCCCTCATATCTCCTCATAGATTGTAGTATGTTCTAACATGTTCTAACATGTTCTAACTTAACATTAAACCAATGGTATGGTGAAAAATTGCCATCCCCAAATTATCAAAGACCCTGCCATGATTTGTTGATTTTTTCAGGGTTTACATAATTTTATTTATCTTAATTTGTTGAAAGGTAATGGGATTAGCCAGGAAAATGGATTTATCCAGTAACTTTTGTAATTTTACCCAACCATGGAACATGTTTGATGGCAATAACATGACCCGGTTCAATGGTTCAACCCATTGATATTGCCATATAACCTTGGTACTTCTTTCTCACCATCTTAAATAACCTCCAAACAAAACCTTGGTTTCGTATAGGATAGTATTATATAGGTCTATTTGTTTTCAGGGCCCGTTTATGGGAGGTCTTGTTCCTATTGTTACTTAACATTGGCAGACGATCAAAACCCATCATCAACTCCCATGAAAATACAATGACAATGATGGGATTAATCACATAATCATGAAATTGTGTTATATGATGTTATATGATCATAAAATGACACTGATCACTGTTCCATTATGGGTTTAAATGATGACCAGATTATTAATATTTATCAGTAGTATTAAAACACAATGCTTATTATTATTATTATCATGTTTTCCTTAATGAATGATGATAAATATAAATATACGGTGTTTGAAAACACCATGATGAGTAAAACACCATGTTTATCATTTTTTCTTCATGATAATGTTTATTCATCATGGTGATGATCGCATAAAATTTTGATATCATAAAATTTACCCTCTGGTAAATTGACATAGACCCTGGCAGATAGGGGTTGGAAGATTAGTTTCCATTAAAACTAGGCTATTTTCAGGGTCTATGTTAATTTACCAGAGGGTACCATAGTGTTCATCATGTGGTTATCATCATGGTTTTGAAACAGCATATATTCTCCCATGATCGCATTTCACCACTGAGCGCCTTCTTCAAGCCACTACATCCGCGAGGACAAAGCATGGCCTGCGTCGGTAGAACACCGGGGAGGGTTGAAATACGGTGGAAATACGGTTGAAATGGGTACCCTCTAGCAAACAGCCACATAACTATGGAAAGATCCACCATGTTTAATGGGAAAATCAACTATTTCTATGGCAATTTTTAATCGCTATATATCTGACAAATTACGAGAGGGTAATTGACACACATTTAAATAATTAATGTTCTATAAATTCTGACAAGACATAGATTCTTATGGATTCTTCGTGCTCGGGCTGTCTATCTTGACATGTCTGTATACGGCGAGAAAAAGACGCCTGCAGCTCTGATGTACAGCACCCGTCCAACTATACAATGCTATTGATATATCTTGCATAAACCAAACAGTCAACCCAGTTTTGCTTGCCTTAAACATCAATCAATTACTGGTTGGTGGCTTTAACCATCTTGAAAAATATGAAAGTCAATGGGAAGGATTATCCCATATATTATGGAAAATAAAATTCATGTTCCAAACCACCAACCAGTATATATATATATATAAATTGGTATTTGGTTGCAAAATTCCAATATCCCGAATTTAGTGGGCATATAATGGTAAGATTATGGATAGTTAGTCAGGATATAAATCCATCCATCATAGGTTTATTTTTGGTGATATAAATGTATCACCAACAATATATATTACCATATATTACAATATATATTGCCATATATAACCATATATATTACCACATATTACCATATATTACAATTATATCACTACCATAATATATAAATATAATATTATATATATATATATTATCAAAGGAAGTTGGGAAGCAATACTTCCGAGTTACGAATGACTTTTACTTGATGGAATTGACTATGATGAAGGGTGGTACGTGATCTAACAATACATAGCATAACAATACATAACAAAAGAATAAGAAGCGGTGGAATTGACTTTGATGAAGGGTGGTAGATCACAGAACAATACATAGCATAACAATATAATAACAAAAGAATAAGAAGCGGTGGAATTGACCTTGATGAAGGGTGGTAGATCACAGAACAATACATAGCATAACAATACATAACAAAAGAATAAGAAGCGGTGGAATTGACCTTGATGAAGGGTGGTAGATCACAGAACAATACGTAGCATAACAATACATAAGGGAAGTGGTGACGAAGGGAAGTGGTGAGTTGGGGAGGAAGCCGGAGCACGAAACCTTGTGTTTTTCCGTGTAAAGTGGCTGCAGCCGGCGATGAAAGGTACCTCGTCTGTGCGGCGGTTGCGGCTGGGGTCGTTTCTGTCGCGAATTGTTCCTTCTATGTGTTTTGCAACGAGTGGTTGTTCCTGTGTGCGTAGTTCTATGCGTTTCTTGAAGCTGTGGTTGCAGATCGCATTGTAATGGCTGCATGAATGTTGCATGGGCTTTGTTTTGGGGAGGAAGCCGGAGCACGAAAC
This sequence comes from Cladocopium goreaui, assembly GCA_947184155.2. Classification (NCBI taxonomy): domain Eukaryota; class Dinophyceae; order Suessiales; family Symbiodiniaceae; genus Cladocopium; species Cladocopium goreaui. Next base: position 1,649,184 of record CAMXCT020000002.1, read on the forward strand.
CTTGTGTTTTTCCGTGTAAAGTGGCTGCAGCCGGCGATGAAAGGTACCTCGTGTGTGCGGCGGTTGCGGCTGCGGTCGTTTGGTTCCTTCTATGTGTTTTGCAACAATGGTGCTTCCTGTGTGTGTAGTTCTATGCGTTTCTTGAAGTTGTGGTTGCAGATCGCATTGGAATGGCTGCATGAATGTTGCATGGGCTTTGTTTTGGGGAGGAAGCCGGAGCACGAAACCGTGTGTTTTTCCGTGTAAAGTGGCTGCAGCCGGCGATGAAAGGTACCTCGTGTGTGCGGCGGTTGCGGCTGCGGTCGTTTGGTTCCTTCTATGTGTTTTGCAACAATGGTGCTTCCAGTGTGCGTAGTTCTATGCGTTTCTTCAAGCCGTGGTTGCAGATCGCATTGGAATGGCTGCGTCAAGGTTGCTTGATGCCGCGCCTGCATGCGTAATACTATTGTCTTTTGCAGCTGAAGATCGTAAATCGTATTGGAGTGGCTGCATCCAGGCTGCGATAGTGATGTATCAGCAGATTTTCTCAATTTTGGCGCTAATAATTTTCCTTTAAAAATTCCTTTTAAAAAGTGCTTCAAAATCGTCTTTTTGTCGCTTTGGCGTCGAGATCTCGGTTTTGGAGCTGCAATTTCGGATGCCATTGCACGTAGTTCTATTGTGCTTTGCAACTCAGTCTCTGCAGATCGCATTGTAGTGGCTGCGTCAAGGTTGCTTGGTGCAGCGGCTGCATGCGTAATACTATTGTCTTTTGCAGCTGAAGATCGTAAATCGTATTGGAATGGCTGCATCAAGGCTGCGAAAGTGATTTGTCAGCAGATTTTCTCAATTTTGGCGCCTAATAATTTTCCTTTTAAAATTCCTTTTAAAAAGTGCTTCAAAATCGTCTTTTTGTCGCTTTGGCGTCAAGATCCGGTTTTGGAGCTGCAATTTCCGACGCCATTGCACGTAGTTCTATTGTGTTTGGCAACTCCGTCTCTGCAGATCGCATTGTAGTGGCTGCGTCAAGGTTGCTTGGTGCAGCGGCTGCATGCGTAATACTATTGTCTTTTGCAGCTGAAGATCGTAAATCGTATTGGAATGGCTGCATCAAGGCTGCGAAAGTGATTTGTCAGCAGATTTTCTCAATTTTGGCGCTAATAATTTTCCTTTTAAAATTTCTTTTAAAAAGTGCTTCAAAATCGTCTTTTTGTCGCTTTGGCGTCGAGATCCGGTTTTGGAGCTGCAATTTCCGACGCAATTGCACGTAGTTCTATTGTGTTTTGCAACTCAGTCTCTGCAGATCGCATTGGAATGGCTGCGTCAAGGTTGCTTGGTGCAGCGGCTGCATGCGTAATATTATTGTCTTTTGCAGCTGAAGATCGTAAATCGTATTGGAATGGCTGCATCAAGGCTGCGAAAGTGATTTGTCAGCAGATTTTCTCAATTTTGGCGCTAGTGATTTTCCTTTTAAAATTCAGTTTAAAAAGTGCTTCAAAATCGTCTTTTTGTCGCTTTGGCGTCGAGATCCAGTTCCTTTGTAGAAGTACTGGGAAGTGATTCATGAAAGCTTAGATGACATATGAGAAGAGATGAGGTGAGAAGAGATGAGCTGGGATAAGGTGAGAAGAGCTCAGATGAGATGAAGTGTGGAGTGTGAAGAGCGCAGTGTGAAGTGTGGGGCGTGAAGAGTGCAGTGTGAAGTGTGGAGTGTGAAGTGTGAAGTGTGGAGTGTGAAGTGTGAAGTGTGGAGTGTGCAGTGGGAAGCGTGCAGTGAAGTGTGAAGTGTGGATTGGGAAGAGTGCAGTGTGAAGTGAGAAGTGTGGAGTGTGAAGTGTGAAGTGTGCAGTGTGGAGTGTGAAGACTGTAGTGAGAAGTGGGAAGGGCGAAGTGGAGCTTCACATGTGACATGTGAAACAGGACACCACTTTCGCAGAGTGCACGCACGCACGGGCTTGGCTGGCGCACGGCGCATGCAAGTTCTATAGATGAGAAAGGTCTTATATATATCTTTAAGGCAACTTCCGCCCCGCCTCGTGCGGGTACTACTGGTATATATTATATATAAATAAATCCCAAGTCCTTAGATTACATCCTCGTCGCTGGTTTCATCGCCCTTAAGTTTTACGGTCTCGCCTTGGCTCGCAATGCTCTGGAAGCTTTTCCTTTCAAGGTACCTCCCGATGCGGCTGCCATGCGAGATCCTTACAGCATGGGTAGCCAGGATGAATGATGAATGGTGTTCCACACAGCCTCAAAGCCACGAAAATTGGGTGTTCCTTACCAACGCGCCTTGAGAAATTCTACCAATTTTCAATAGGTACTTTGAGGCGCAATGGTCAAGCATGGTCAAATTATGCCTGAACACCAAGCAAACTGTTGTTTTTAGTCCGAACAGCAGTTGCGTCCGATGAAAGATAATTTTAAATAGTAATCGCATGTAATCGCTTGCTCGCAGTATTTGATCCACCCATTCCAGGTGGCCCACAAAACGAGCATCCGGCTTCTACCCCCTGGTAAACTAACATAGCTATTGAAAATCACCATTTTAATAGGTAAAACTGGTAAAACATCTATTTCTATGGTCCATTTTCCATAGCTATGTAACAAATTACCAGAGGGTAGATCATATGATGATCATCATCGGATCTGACTCATCTCGGCAGGATCTCAGCACTCCGCCTCCGGGGGGTTCCTTCCAAAAGCTGGTCCGTTCCGGATCTCCCACAATGACGTCGCGCTTGAAACTGGGCGGGGGAGCAGTTTTTTTGGATGATTTGAATCTGTTGGGAGATATGATTAGTGGATGTTAATGGTTAATGTTTCCGTGAGGGTTCATATATGTTCATATAGGCCATCAATGATGATCCCCGCATATTGATGGTTAATATTCCGCTATACAATATATTTTTTCATGTAGGTTTAGTGGATGTTGGTGGTTGATTAACCATCAATTTAGATATGACAATATCACAATGGGGAGATTTTCTTGGATCTAATGGGGCAACCCCAAGCGATTCCAACTCAGATAATTTCGGAAACCTTTCATACACCGTCTTCAAGTGGCTGGAGGCATCCTTTGTGGGTCTGATTTTTCTTAGGTCTGTTGGATTTTTCTTGGGTCTGTTGGATTTCTCTTACAGGCTTCCAACCCACATCATCCATGGGGGTCTGTCCAAAGCTAGAAAGTTGCAAACCCTTTGAAAGTAGCAAACCATCCGAAAAGAAGAACATGGGTTTGTCTCAAAATTGGGATGGGCCTCTAATTTACCCTCTGGTGACATGGTGATTTCCTTAGCTATGTTAATGTACTGGAGGGTATGGCCATTACAAAATGGAAAATGATCATCGACCCCCACAGTCAAACCCATAAGGAGCCACATCCAGCAGTAAAGGCAACTCTAGTGGCATGTTTTCGGAATTTGGATGAATTTGGGCATGTTTTTTCTGGGCTGCGTCAATTGGCAACTCCAGTCCTGGCCTCAATGCTCGTTCGGACTGGGTGATGTGTTTGTCAATGCCAGTCTCGTAATAGATGTCCTCGCCGAGTTTTCCAGTCCCATCACATCTGAAGAGAACACCCAAAATGGACCCCCAAAAAAAACACGCAAAACCGACAGAATATTGCCCCTCAGTTATAAGTTGGCTTGTAAACCTCATTAAGTATAGTTATATCTACCATAAACCATAGAATTCAGCCACTTATCTCAACTGAACGTTATCTACTACTTCTCACCCAACCCGTTTCCACAATGAACAAACGCCCAGCTGTCCCCAGGTTTCGTGCCATTGGGCTGCGAGAAATATTCGTGCGTGTAGACTCTCTGTTCTGTCCAGGCCTCGTCAGGTCATGCGAACTGTTCACTATTTATGTGATTCAATATGTGGTTAATATACTGTTAATAATGGTTAATGATGATGGTTATTATATTGTTATTATATGGTTAATGATGGTTTATACGTATATATATATATATATATATATGGTTGGTTAATTCCTATCATATTAATAGATTACTATCATATATACCTATCATAATTATCAATAATTATGGTTTTTGGATAGATTACTATCATTATACCTATCATTATACCAAAAACTGTAATTACTATCACTGGTTGGTGGCTGACCATTGAACATGGTGGATCTTTCCATAGTTATGTGGCTGTTTACCAGAGGGTAGATTGGTTGATAGATTAACCAACAGATCTGGTTGGCGGCTGACCTACCCCTCCGAAAAATATGAGTCAGTTGAGATGATGACATTCCCAATATATGAAAAAATGAAACATGTTCCAAACCAGCAACCAGGACTTTATGTGTTGTTTAATTCCAATTTTATGCCCATTCAAACTCATTTAACATGGCGAAGAATGGGACAGATATGGAAAAATTGCGAAACTACTTTGGAATTGGATGGAATTGCGGTATCTGAATCTGCCATTTTCTTGGTTGTGCAATGCTATCGGACAACCGTTGCAGACTGGTTACCCAACAGCTTTTGTCAGCAACCAGAAAAAAAGAGCCTACGATCAATTGAACACATTGAAGCTTAAAAAGGGTTGAGTACATTCTATCAATCACAAGAGAGGACAATCGTGGTCCTTTCGTAGCCAAACTCGCCAGAACGAGCCACTGCAATGGAATGTCACAGCCAAATGACGTTCTGAAGACTCATTGCAGCTGTTTCCGTCAACTGATAGGTGGTACATGGTGGGACCAGAGGCTCAAAGGGAGCTGTTACATATGGATCCCGAGAAGAAACAAGCGACAGCCAAAAGGGTAGAGAACCTAAGGCTCTTCTTATCAAACATAGGAATATACCTATAGGATCCTATAGGACTAATATGGAATAATTACCAGACATAGGAATATACCAGGTGAGTGTTCTACACTTCTATATTTGAACATCCAAAGCACATTATTTGAAGGATGTCATCCATACAGGATGGGGCCCCAGTTCGTGAACGCTAAGTTGGTGCAAATAACTATGTCATAATAAGTTGGTGTATGATACGCTTAAATAACTATATTTAGATGGGGTTATGTTCACAAACTTATAAACATAACTAACATATAGTCTATGACCCAACTATATTTCTATGGAAAATGACCAACAAACATTTCACTGGGTGTCATTTTCCATAGAAATCCAGCCATAGACCCAGCCGTCTACGCGGCTGGGCGGGCCCCACGGGTTTTTCTCGCTTCAGACAGGAGAACTCATCGGCATGCTCCTGGTCAACCAATGGGGCTGGCAAGAACGGGGCAAATGAATGGCAAGTCTTACTGGTGCTTAGTAGGGAATGGATGGGAATGGGGGTTGCTGGGATTATTATTGATAGCTATTGTGGATAATTTCCTCATTCCCTACTAAGCACAAGTAAGAAGTGAATGGGAATTCACCACAGAATGGGAATGTAAACCAAGCATGTTTGGGATCAAACATGAATAGATACAATACTGAACCATACTTAACCAGGGTTTAGAGGAGGTTCTTTGATATTGGGGAAGGGATTGGTATGTAACCACTGCTGCAAAACATGGTAAATCAAAACAACTGTAATACCCTCCCACTAATACATACCCACTCAGACTGGTGGAACGTATCAGACATGATTTTCTTTCTAGGGTCGAAATGGGAGAAAGGGCAGGACTTGACAAGCCCAGCGGCGCCTCCAGTCACCACCAACCAGATATGTGTTCCATATATGTTCCATATATTTTCCATGTATTTTCCATATATCTGGCCAAATTATAATAATTCACTAATCTGAATTGTTCGGCCATAAAAGGGGATGATTCCCCTAACATAAACCATGATTTCCAGGGCTCGGGAGAACAGTGAGGTCGTGATGAAATTTACCCAGATATATTTTCCATGTATTTTCCATATATTCCATGTATTTTCCATGTAAAATCCCACCGAGTTTTCATGACAAGCCATGCGAGGCGCCTCCAAGTGTTTCTTTTTGTATCTTCCATCTGTCCTGGTCCCGGATGCACAGCTTGGCCACGGTTAGAACCCCCATGAACTATGTACGCTATATAGCTATACATATGTATATATATATATAATTAAATACATAATATTAACTTATATTAATATTTAATATTGTGTGTATATATAATATTGTATATATATAATATTATATATATACATATGTATCCACCAAACCCTATAGTGATATAACTTATAAAGCAACTAACATAACCAACCTTCAGCTGGCGCATTCGCAAAGCTCCCCGCCAGGCCGCCAGGTTCCCCCAGGTTCCCCCACTTCTTCAGTGCATCAAGACGTTCCAGCTCCTTGGCCTGTTCCGACCGGTGGGACATCGACTGAAAACAGCCCGAGGGGATTCATGGGGATTTTTTTTTGAGCTGCGGGATGAAAATTTTGAGAAGGATTAAATATGATTAAATCACACCAGACACATTGAAAAAAAGCACACCAGACATACCAGAACGTATTTACCAAGCTGAATCATGGCAGAACAAGAAGTCATCGAGCTAAGAATTGCTGAAATCTTGTGCCCTTTGGGGACTCGTAATTCATGATAGCAGGATAGAAGAATGAATTGGAATGAATAAAGCCTACCCATGGGGACTTTGTTTGGGACGTAAGTAATCAGCTATATGGGATTTAAAAAAATGGTTGTGTCTGAAAATGGGGGTTTTCAATTTTCAGACAAACCCATATTAACCACGACGACACGAGTAGCAACGAGAACATAAACATTGAACCATGAAACACATGAAACATGGTTGGCAACTATCTACTGAAATTCTATGAAATTTTGGTACATAGCTACACTGTGTATCCCTCACATGTTTGAATAGCAAAACATCGCCAAACGGGCAACCGTTAACAGTTCGATGTGGAAACCTCGTGGCTTCCCTAGGGCAAATAATCTACACATGGTGGGTTTTCCAGATAGAGTATTTCTGGTTGGTGGTTGACCTACCCCTCTGAAAAAATATTAGTCAGTTGGGATGATTATTCCAATACATGGAAAAATAAAAAATGTTCCAAACCACCAACCAGATTTTGGTTTACAGGATTGTAATTCTTGAAAAATGACCAAACTCTGCGATCCACTTAATCCACTTGGTTTGAAAAATCCTATTTCGTAGCCATGTCGCTCGGTTTCCTGCCTCCTTGAGTTTCCGCTCCAATCCTTGGCATCTCAGCCGCATCGTCATCATCGAATCATCGCCATAAAATTTCCGCTGACCGCTACACAACGTTGGAGATGGTGAGTGAAAGGTCCGCTTTCTTAGAGCGAATGCGGACCGTATTCCAGGATGTTCTCAATGGAAGAGCTTATCAATATTACATGTGTAACTATATATAGATGTAACTGTAGTTATATTATAAATGGTGATATGTAACCATATAGGGATATATGTAAATATATATATATATCTCACTAACCATACTTAGGAATATATCATTATGAATGGATGATCCTGTTATGGATTCTTGGTCACCCATCGACCACCGAAAACTCTCCGAGAGCCCAACTCTCTTTGTACATCTTCTCTTTGGGATCTATCGGTCGAGCCTGAGTCCATGGCTGGAAACAGGGGGCCGGATCCACTGACGACTCATCATCTGACCAGCAAAAAATACATATACATATGCATATATATATATACATATACGTGCGTTACATCTATGTATATGTAAAATTATATATGTATAATTAAATTTGTATAATTATATTTGTATAATTATATTTGTATAATTATATATGTATAATTAGATATGTATAATTATATAGATATGATATAAATGACAATTTATTGGAGGTAAATCTACTATTTTGGGACACTCCCATGTGGACAGCTTGATCACAAGGTATTGAGCAAAGTGGTGCCAGTTGGAAGCCTGGAAATATCAACAGAATCATATCTTTCAAGGGATTTCAACATTGCAGCCATGCCTTATGGCCACCCTGCAGTATGACCCCAAAAAAAAACATGGTCAACACACAGCAGAACAATCACTTCAGCATAGTTTTGGTACCAATCGTGCAGCAAAACAAACCCATTGGCTAGTCGCTGATGGTTTGATCCATCCGTAGCCATAGAATATAGAAGTCGTAGTACAAGGTGGTGCCCCAACGAAATCACATCACCAAGCAAAACATGTTTCGTAATACTTATATACATCACTAGTAGTTATAAACCTAACCCTTGGTTATATCAGTTATGTCAACTAATCCTAGAATAGAATCCATTCTAATTTCATCCCTTCTAGTATAACTAATAGTACTGATACTTCCCAAGAATAGTTATATTGATCCATCAATGCCTTTCTAATGCTAATACTTATTAATATTGGTTCCAATATTACAATCCCTTCTAATCCAGTCTAATATCGATCCATTACACTGACTATTAGTCATATTAGTCTTCATCCGTTGTTCTAATCCGTTATTCTAATACATTGCACTTACTATCCAGTCTTCTACAGTTGATCCATTCTAGTTTCATCCCTTCCAATGTAACTACTATTACTCATGATCGAAAGTTGATCCATTACCCTTACCGTTACCTATATAATCTGATACTGATTGGTGGTTTCAATCCCTCTGAAAAATATGAGTTCGTCAGTTGGGAGTATTATTCCCAATACATGGAAAATAAAATTCATGTTCCAAACCACCAACCGGTGAAATTATTTGGTAAACAAAGATTTTCTATATAATACACTAATAATATATATATATATATTACAGATCATTGATCCATGTCAAATAGTGTATATATCCATGACATCATCAGATTATCCATTACATTATCCATCAACTAATTATATACCAATCATCCATTCTCAGATTATCCAGTACTAATTATATATATACCCAAAATTAGAAGGAACTCGTTGCCATCAACTCGTTCGGTCTTCACAGGTCCCAAACCCGAGCATCTCTGGCCAAACTTTCAGCAGATGCAAAAGGAGCCCTGGAAGGCGGTGGGGACATGGCGAACGACAGGTGGCATCTGTGTTCATCTGTGGTTTCTATCTAAAATGATATCAGATACATGAGTTGTGATATATATATATGTTTAGGCATAGATACACATAAGTGGAGAAAGAGAGAGAGAGGAAAAGAAACAACTGAGTCATAGACACAGATCTATATTTATCGTTCTAGATGGAACACGCCAACTGTATTTATATATGTATATACATATTACACTCTACATGATTTATATACACATCCTGAGAGATGGAGGAGTAATGTGATACAGGTTAAAACACGGAAAAGTGTAGTTTGCATGGATTCACACTGGATAACTGGTACCCAAAAAAATGATGGTCATTTAGATGGTATACCCAATTTGTTTGAGGATGGTGCAAATTCATAACAGAATTGGCTGATTGAAAAACACACCATTGTTGTAGCATTCCCAGCCAAAAGCAGCATCTCGATCGAAAATCAGCCAGATTCAGTTGGTTGATGTTGGTTGACAGTATACTCAGATATAGAATACCTATACATACGCAAAACATTAAAACATATACCCTCTGGTTATTCAACATAGCTATGGCAAATGGCCTCATAGAAATAGATGATAAAATCTTCATGACTTTCCTAAGAACATGGAGATTTTCCAGCAGATCCCATAAAATCCCATTAAATCAATGGAAATTTCAGGATCCTAAAATAGAGGTACGTTAGTACCATATTTTTGGCCATATGAATTGTTGGGATATTCCCTAAAAAATAGGCCTAAAAAATAGGCCTAAAACATAGGCCTTATATATATATGGTAGGTACCTCCAATTTAGGTTCCTGAAATGGCCATTGACAGGAATGATATAACTACTGGGATGATAGTTAGGATGATAATTATTGGGATGACAACTGGGATAGTTATTAGGATAGCTTAGGAGAACACACATCTGTTATTTTTTTACCTGAGGGATCCCCAAGTCACCATATTGTCCAGTTCGCTAAACCCTTAAACATCACCAGACGCTATGCCACTCTTCGTTTCGCTGAAGCGTCGATGGACTCTGGGCACGCGGGCCAGCCACCGAAGGTGTCGTATTCCCAATGCGCTGGCTTTCCATCGGGCGTATCGAAGATTCCCCTGGCGGACGTTCATAGAATCATACATCTGTATATTTAATATAATGTATGTATGTGTATATATATATATGCATATACATATATATATATATACAATTTGTGATATTTAAGAATTCCTATCATCGAAGGAAGTTTAGAAGTGAAACTTCCGACAATATGGACAGTTGAAAACCAGAGGTGAGAAGAGTCAGAAGAGACAAGATCAGAAGAAAGAAGATGCAGGCGCGCGAAAAGGTAGGAACGTCGTGAAACACTGAAAGTCGCGAAACACTATGTTTTTCCAATGATTTGTGGCTCCGGTGGGTCGAAAAGTAGGCTTGCTAAAGCGGCGGGTGCGGAGCCAGCTGGCCAGATGAGAGATGAAAAAGTGCACGCCGTTGTGGCGCGAAGCACATTTCCAAGTCAAAATGTACAAAGCACACCAGCTTCGGACCACTTTTGGAAGTTGAGATGTCGAAAAAGTGCACGCCGTTGTGGCGCGAAGCACATTTCCAAGTCAAAATGTACAAAACACCAGCTTCGGACCACTTTTGGAAGTTGAGATGTCGAAAAAGTGCACGCCGTTGTGGCGCGAAGCACATTTCCAAGTCAAAATGTACAAAACACACCAGCTTCGGACCACTTTTGGAAGTTGAGATGTCGAAAAAGTGCACGCCGTTGTGGCGCGAAGCACATTTGAAGTCAAAATGTACAAAACACACCATGCTCGGACCACTTTTGGAGGTTCAGATGTCGAAAAAGTGCACGCCGTTGTGGCGCGAAGCACATTTCGAAGTCAAAATGTACAAAACACACCATGCTCGGACCACTTTTGGAGGTTCAGATGTCCCTTCTTCGTCGCTTCACTACACTTACTACAACTACACTACACTCCACTAACACTTACACACTACACTACATTACACTACACTACACTTCACTACATTACACTACACTACACTACACTACAACTACACAACTACACTCCACTACACTCCACTACACTCCACTACACTACACTACACACTACACTTACACTACATTACACTACACTACACTCACACTACACTACAACTACACTACACTACACAACTACACTCCACTACACTCCACTACACACTACACTACCTTCCACTACACTCCACTACACTAAATTACACTACACTACACTACATTGCACTACACTACATTCCACTACACTCCACTACACTACATTACACTACGCTACATTACACTGAATGACACTGCACACAGACAGACAGGTAGACAGATAGACAGATAGACAGATAGACAGATAGACAGATAGACAGATAGATAGATAGATAGACAGGTAGACAGATAGACAGGTAGACAGCTAGACAGATAGACAAATGAAAGCGAGAGAGAGATAGATAGATAGATAGATCGATAGATCGATAGATCGATAGATAGATAGATAATCGATAGATCGATAGATCGATAGATCGATAGATCGAAGATCGATAGATCGATAGATCGATAGATAGATAGATAGATAGATACATACATACATACATACATACATAGAAGATAGATAGGTAGGTAGGTAGATAGTCAGAGAAAGAGAGCGAAAGAGAGGAGACCTCAAGCACCTTTCGGTCCATCAGTGGATTCGCTCTGCCATCCCTGATTCACAAAAACGAACCTCTCCTATAGGTTTCCTATTTTTGAAACTTCCGCCACCGCCTTGTGCGGTACTACTGGTAAATATATGATAGATTGAGAGTATAGGTCAAACTTGGGTAACTCAATAATAAATGCTTATGACTAAACAGAATCGAACATCTGTGCTCCCATAGGGTCAAGTCCTTCAGGTAATCCTGGCTGCCATTGATTGCTCTGGTGATGACTTGGGGAGTGTTGATGGCAGGTGAATCACCATCAGTGCTAAGCACATGAAAGTAGAAGTACTTCTCCTAGAAGAGCAGCAATCTGTTGACTTTTTAAACACCATGCTTCAGGGAAACAATTCAATGGCGTTTATGACCCCCCATGGAGCGGAAACTACCACACGCATGTGATCCACAAACCATCATTTGCACAACCTGTGGATAGGTTTTATTAAATAAAACCAAGCAAAAATCTCTGGTGTTTAAACCACTATTAATTTGGGTAAATCCACCTCTTGGCTTCCCAAAGATATGGAGATTTTGGTCATGAGCTATGGAAAATGGGTGTATATGGGTGATTTATACCCTCTGGTAAACATACAAAAAGCTATTGAACATGGCCATGGAAATAGTTGATTTACTAAGATTTACCCATTAAACATTGTTTAAACATGGTGATTTCCCATAGCTATGCTAGTTTACCCTAGAGTAGAGTAGACCACCTTCCCAGGAACCCTCCCAGCGGATGTTCGGTGCCCGACATCAGCATGTCGTTCTTCATGAAGGTGTTGGAAGCTTCCCTCAGCAGTGGAGATCAAAGTGGAATGCTAGCTGGGAATATTTATGCATATATATATATAGTACATTATATACGTAACTGGGCCATAAGTTGCACATCCACGTGATTCCCCCATATTCATCATATTCCCCACGCATGATTCTGAATAAATTGAGGTACCCAATTTCACTGCTTCCCCTATTTAAAATCAATACCTTGGATGAAACATGTGGTTGGTGCTTGATGTTCCCTTAATCCAGTCCATGATGAATCAATATTTCTACATCGTTATTCATGATTACTATACATGCCAACATATGCTAATCACTAATCACCAACCATAAATCATAGTATTGCCATGTATTACCCATAAAATGTTTATCCATAAAGTTGGTGTTAAATGGTGTTAACCATCGCGCGCTTGCTTTTAATATCTTTTCATAGCCAAATGTTCATTGAAATCTGCGCCAACCAAGGTCTTCTGGTGGAAATCCACCGTCCAACAGTTTCTGGAATGCCGCTTGCAACCGCCGAAGTTCCAGTTGCTGAAGAGTCAAACCTGCTTCAGCCAGCTGTTGAACCCTGAATCCAGCATCTTTCAGTTCCTGCAAGGAGAAGCCCGCCTCGTGCAAGCACGAAAATTTCAGCCCAGACTCTCGAAGTTCCAAAGCCCCCACTTCGAACACTTCGACAAAAAGGATTGCAAAGGCATTGCCAAAGTTCGGGTGGTCCACCCCCTCTTGCACTAGCTGTTCAAGCTCAAAGGTCACTCCATCCAATTGCAGTTCCTGAAGCGTGAATCCACGTTGCCATAGCTGCAGGGGTGTGAACCCTGCCTCCCTAAAATGCCTCAATTCCATCCTAGCCTCGCGAAGTTGTGGAACTGTCAGGCCGCCCAGGGCCAACTCTCGAATGTTCAACCAATCATTTTGAAAGTCTTGGAATGTGAATCCACCCTCTATCAGCTGCTGGGCTTCGAAACCAGCCTCTTTCAAGTCAGCAAAAGCCAATCCAGCTGCCCGCAAATGCTCAACTGTTAGCCCTCCTTCCACCAGCTCTTGAGGTGTGAATCCCTCCTGTCGTAACTCCTGAAAAGTAAAGTGGCAGTCCTGGAAAAGACGGTCGGCTGTGACACCAGCTCTCCGTATGTCTTGAGCCCTAAACCCAGACTCTCGAAGTTGTGGAGGGGTCAAGCCTGCCCGCTGAAGCTCTCTTAGCAAGAATCCGGCACGTCTCAACTCCACCAACGTACATCCACGATCCAAAAATTCTTGGGGTGTAAAGCCGGAACTTCGCAACTCTGAAAGATCGAATCCCGCAATTCTAAAATCCTGCAAGGTAAATCCTGCTGCAAGCATCACTGGCAATGTGACTCCAATATCTCGCCACTCCTCAATCGCAAAGCCACCATCAAAGAGCTCTTGCAATGTAAAGTGTTCAGTCGCCAAGGTTTCAAGAGAGAAACCAGCTTCTCGAAGTTCCAGAGTGGAATATCCAATCTCTACAAGATCTCGCAGAGAAAATGCTCTGTGTTGCTTCCGTTGCTTCAGAAGTTCTGTTGCTGTGAAACCTGCATCACGAATCACGTTGGCACAACCGCAGTCGCGCAGCTCTTGAGGTTTCACACCCGCCTTTCGAAGTACCTCTGGATGGAAGGACATGGCAGTGACCATGCGTATCCATGCCCTTCGACAAGACGGAAGTACCACCACTGGTGCTGCTATGTCAGGCTCCGAATCTCGAACCAAGCGTAAAAAATCAATCAGAGGCAAAAACACCTGAGCCCATAGGATCCATGTATGGTATATATGCTAACATTTGGGGTATATTGATGGGATCCATGTTACCATATATAGCAGCACCATGGATCCGTCATGGGGAGGTCCTCATAGTCAACAAAAGAGGTGTCCCTCTGCATCCAGTTGATGCCATCGCTCCGAAAACATCGAGGCTAGGTCTCACTTGGATGATTTTTTCACCATGCCGGGCTTCCGCGGACGGCGAAGGACAATGGTCATACAGTGTAAAAATGTCTGTGACTGTGTTGAAACAGAAAAGGTCGTATGTGGTGATGAAAATGTGGATGTGGGAAATGGATGGAAATGGAACACGGAACCTAGCATCAAGGCTATAGTCACTACTTTAATTGCGGTTGAAAACGTGACATCTCCATATGTCTTGGGTGCTGGTCTCTATCCCTCCTACGCGCTTTGACGTTTGGGCCGACAACGATTTAAGTAGGGTTGTTGATTAGGATGGTCATCCAAGCAGCAAGCACTCGCCGCCAGACTGGTGTGAAGGCATTCAACGATTTTATCCTCAAGGAGACCTGGAAATTTTGCCAGCCTAGCCGCTGCTATATAATATACCTTCATTTGTCAAACATAGTGATCACAAGTTTTTGTTCCAGTGGTTGATAATTATGTGTGTGTTCCTGAATGCTCGTTATTTTCACATGCATTCTTCATAGGATAAGTTTCGAATAGATTCTTTTCCTTGAAGCCAAGCAAACGTTGTTCCTGGCATTGTTCGCAGCGGATCACTTAAAGAAAAATTGAGATGCAGCAATTGGCGCCTTAAACCCAAGCACCTCCTCCTGAATTTCTGTGCCACTCAACCATTTTCCACGATTTTAAGGTTGTTGCTCAATTTTGGGAGCAATGTGCTAGCTAAAGTTAGAAAATTCGTTCGTGGTAGCGGAGGTAGTTGCTCCAGGATTATAAATAGAGCCCATGACAAGCCTTGGCTTACGATGATGTTCGAGGATGGTTCATGGATGTTCGTGGAACCACTATGATTCATATTCAATGAGGAGTTCTACAAAAGCACCAACGCTGCACATGACACAACAAATGACGACTAAGATAGCACCCTCCCACAATGGAAATTCTTTTGAAGATGCCGTCGATGACTAGGTGGGAGGGAGCACGAGGGGAGGGCGCAGCGCCTCCTCCCCAACCTACATACAGTACTTGTTCTGTTTCTTCTTGTGCTGCTTGTTCTTCTTGTTGACCTTGCGGTTCTTGCTGTTCTTGTGGTTCTTGCTGCCCTTGTTCTTGGAAGATGATACTGCTGCTGCTGCTGATACTAAGGAGGAGGAGGAGAAGGATATTGTCGATGAATGTTTGGTGTCCGATGAGGGCGACTACCCCAAGACTGTTTGAGAACGAGATGCAAACCCAATGTGATGTTATAGGATTTCGTGTGTTTATTGTCTCAACGAGTAATGGCTCGAGATCTGTAATGGTTAATAGAGATTTTTTCTGCGATTTTTATGTTTCATTGTCTCTTATACTGTGCCGGAAATCGAATGAAGACTAGAATTTCAAAATGAAAAGGGTGTTATGAAATTTTTGAGTCAGGTATACGGACTGAACTGTCGTCGCGAGTCATTACTACACCTAGGCGCTTAAGTATGTTTGATACGCGCAACAAATGACAATAATTGACTGATGCTCGGATGTATAGTTGTGCGATCGTTGAGCAGGGCTATATTAGGCTGAAGGGGAGGTTCGTGGGGCCAAAGCCAGCGCAGCGTAGTAATTACATGCGGCTTAGTGCGTACGATCCATTTTATATCTAAGTGAGGGGGGGTGCGTGAAAAATGACACGTTTGGCGTTTGGTCCCCCTCATTCCTTGCTAAAGCAGGAAGAAACTCCAGCGAGCTACCGCTTTCGTGACATTTCGTGACTCGATTTTATTGTAGTATCGTATCATCCCAAGGACCACTGAATTATCAGTGGCCGTCTCCAAGACTCCAAGGCTTGCCTCGATCCAGTCCACCACACTGGTTAAAACAATAATCAACCATCCATTTGGGAATGGTAAACATACCACCTGTTGATGGTGAAATTGGGGATGGTTTATTAAATGGCATTGGTTTAGCATCATTACTAGAGTACCCATCCAAATGGTTTTCTCAGTACCCTCCGGTAATTTAACATAGCTATTGAACATGGCCATTTATAGTTGATTTACCCAGCTATAAATGGTGGATCTTTCCATAGTTATGTGGTTGTTTACCAGAGGGTATATAGTGTTATCTTATATATAGGATGATGAAAGTATGATATTATAGATATAATAGATATCCCATCTATACATTTTATCATAGATCTCTCCCTTTCTTGTTGCTTCACTCGCAGTTTTTCTGGGTTCCATCCCATGAAACAAACCATCGAATCGCCGCGTAAAAGCGAGTGACATGAGCAACGCCGGACGAGGCCGTTCAAAGTACTCCATGGGTTCAGGATAGGTCCACGGGGGCCTAGGCCGTTGGGCAATCCGAGTCGTTATGACTCTTCAAATATGTGTATAATAATATATTACATGTCTATGTATATATATATATACATTGTTTTGTAACTAACTAATCTATGTTCATCTGGTTGGTGGTTTCAATCCCTCTGAAAAATATGAAAGTCAGATTGGATCATTATCCCAACTATTGATGGGGAAAATAAAAGTCATGTTCCAAACAACCAACCAAATAATATATGACATGTATATATATAAATATATATATATTGTTTTATAAGTTAACTACAGTAACTAATCTATGTTCATGGTATTGTATGGACATGTATGGATGTGAATCCTTCACTAATCTTCCCTGGCTTTCCCAGCCCGTTTTGCTGAGCGCGACCCGCTTTTCCGACTGCAAACTCGCCGCTTCCTCCGAACGGCGGTGTGCTTGTCCTTGATTTTTTGGGCGGAGCCTATGCTCATCACTCTATCATTAGCGATTCCTGTGGGCACAGGATACAGGGGCGGAGTCAGAGTCAGGATACAGGGTATAAACAGTTGTGATTGGTATATCATATATACCCATTGGTTACTTAACATAGCCATGGAAAATCCCTCATAAATGGAGGTTTTAATGGGAAAATCATCTATAAATGGGCAATTTTCCATGGCTATGTTAAATAACCAGAGGGTAGTATAACTATATTCATAGGAGGATGCTGAAGGATGAGTATCCTCCGAAACTTATGGGAAAATTAACCATCTGACTTGATCATGGCACATAAGTATGAGTCAATGATAGTCAATGCACCTGCTATTTTCCCAGGGCTGTCAGGAATTTTGCTGCGAATCCGAGTGCTGATCAGCTTGCGATTCAGAGCATTTCAGAGCCATATCATCCAAATCAACTAAACTGTAGCCGCTGCAGCCTTTATCTGGCCATCAATGTAGCCGTCACTAAAGATCTGATAGCCCACTGAACAAATGTTACAAACCGATGAGCCGATGAACCCACCATCATCTTTATTCTTTTTGGACGCGATTTTAATGTTCAAATTGTGTATCTATCTATTGATAGCTATCTATCGATCTATCTAGCTCTCTATCTATCTATCTAGATAGAGATGAAATTGTCTGAAAGTAGGGTACCAAATTCCATCCACTCGTAAATCATCAGTTTCCTCATCAAAATATGATGGAAAACAGCCATAACTTGGGAAAATCCAAGCGAATTTTCAACAAAATCCAGGTGTGTCGTGGTGCCGAAGAAAGCCCAGCGACGTGCTCTCAGCAAAGCTACCTCTGTCTCCAACCTCGGAAGATCTCTCAGATTTGGGGGTGTGGACCACATATTTGATGGGATGAACATCTACAACTGCTTGGTGGATCAAATTACATATGAAATAGTATATTAGTATATTTTGGGGAATGTACATCCATACTTTTTTGGCTTTTGGGGAGATCTCAGAGACTTTTTCTATGCACAGAGCTCAAAAATTCACCAGCATCCAGGATATGTCAAGGGATGGATCCATAGTCCACCAGTTGGTGGTTGAGCCATCTTCGCAGGGTGAACTACAGAGTACCTCAGTGTCAACTCACCCTTTTTTGGGTGTCTTTTTGCGGCAAAATCATGGTCGAAAAAAACCCACTGCGGAACATGGATCTGGGAAGGGTGAAATGTGCGCTTGTGGTCTTTCTTCCTCTGCTCAATCTGATCATCTATGCCATGCCTTAGTGCCGTGTTCCCGGAACGGTGCTGCGTGAAGTTTGTCGCAATTGGTGCTAATGTCTGATGAAAGCCATGGCTTTCTGTAGATTTTGAATGCAACTCATCCATCCAGGGAGTGACATGAAGGAGCTACCCCAATCAACTTCTCATATGACAGTTACTGAATGTTAGTGATATGGAGGTTTTCATAAATGGGGGTACCCAATTGCTGGATAGTTTTTATTGGAACATCCCATGAAAATGGATGATGACTGGGGCTACTTCTGTGAATGGGAAATGACCTGACAGAATCTTGGGGAACTGGATTATCCACACTTGACTCGAAAGTGATGGGAAACCCAAAACAGTCTGAAAAGGCCAGTTGGACTGTTTCGGTGTTGTAAGCCGCTGCAAATGGAAATTGTTGATGCGTGTGTTTACCACATTTGGTTGGGTATTGAATGATATCAAACGGGTCATTATCCATCCTGGATCCATATAGTATCATGTTGTCATATGTTCCCAATAAACAATCCGACTATCATACATAACCCAACCAATATCAATAAACATCAACCAACTGGGTTGTCACAATAACAACCATGCCCACTATAAGAGTGATGTCATAATATTTAGTGACTTTGCCATATTTGACCATATAAATGATTTGACCATATTTAACATCGTTTAACCATATTAGTGATTTAGCCAACCATATTGTACGTAGTTGTGCATTAATTTAAGTGATTTAGCCATATTTGACCCGCAGGGTTTTCCTAGAATGGGGGAGCGTGGCTTTCCCTATCTATTGCCAATGTTGGCCGATTTTGGGGGTTCATTGGAAAAAAAACACATAGTATATGTATATAGTATACACATCCAACTATAGATTCTATAGATACATCATAAATGTCCACCATGTCAACATGTAACCGCGTTGTTTTCAGAAACTTAGCTAAGTATGGGGTACCACCGCACAGTATCCCCATATTCCAATGGTTGAAGCTCCCTATCTCCAAGGATTTTCCGACAGCGATCCACTGGGATTCTGGAGTTTTCAGAAAATGGAAGTGTTAATGGGAAAACCATAGGACAACCATAGGAAAACCATAGGAAGACCATAGGAAAATGGAGGTGTTAATGGGAAAACCATAGGAAAACCATAGGAAAATGGAGGCTTACCCTCTGGTAAACGTTTACACAAAAGTTGTGGAAAGATCCACCATTTTTCCTGGGAAAATCCACTATAAATGGTGATTTTCCATAGTTATGTGAAATTACCAGAGGGTATATATGGTCCATTATATCTTCCATATGATATATATATATCCCCATGATACTCTTATATCCCCATGTTTCTGGGATTTTCTGGGTATATTATAGTAATTTACTGACCTGAAATTTCCGGTGATCTTGGGATCATTCCCCTTAACTATATATTTTTCCAGTGAGGGAGAACCACGTGAGGTCATGATGAAAGCCAAATATATCAACGGGTTATATCCCATGTATCAATATATATATATATATGTATATAATATGTATATGTATATAATATGTATATATCAATGGCTTAAAACATATGAAAACCATGGTTACTAACCATTTGCTAAGCATTTACGAAACATTTATTCTTATATCAACCTACATTCCCATGCTGGTCATCCCCAGAAACCGCCCATCCGCCGAGCGACATGAGCTTCATCCAGTCTCTCCGGTACTGCAAGCGATCCCCTGTAGCCTGGCCAAGGGCGGGGACGAGGTTTTCCCATCTCATTTTGAGTGATAAACCGTTAGAGATAGATGCTTATAATATGTTATGGGTATCATTAATGATTATAGATCGGATTAATGATTTTTGTCACCCAGGTACATTAAATTATTACTGATTTTGAATATAGATGGGTATCATCATCAATGATATGTATATATATATATTACTTATGATCATAATAATGCTAATCATTATTATATATAATGATGACTGGTATGATCATGATTTATATATGAATATTATAATAAGTATATAAATCATTATGACACTAATATGATATATTATCATACCTGATAGTGATTATTAGTGTATAATACTATCATATCAACAAGAATCATACTATTAGTGTCAGAATATTATCATATCTCTTCTGTTGTTGTCTGGGAGGGGTGGTTGACTTCGCGGGTTCCTTGACTCCCTTCAGTTTGTGCTCAACGAGCAGATCGAGTTGGGCATGTCATGTGAACATTTGGGGGATCAGTTTGCTTGCCCTCTGGTGTCATCAATGAATGTTTTAAGTGGAAGAGTCAACTACAACTGGGAGATTGTTCATTGCTATGTTTGATTGCCCAATGGTATTTTTCGCAACGAAATCTTGAACCATGAACCAACCCAGACCGTCCAAGTACAGAAAACTGCTTAAAATGATTGGAAAGCGTGGTAAAAATAGACCCTGTGATGTGTCCCCGCAAGTTGGGTAGAAACTTTCGTACTTGGCATCGCACTCCAGTTGGTAAGTGTTTGTAACCTACCATCTGGTTATGACTAACATAGCCATGGAAAATCCCCAACATAAATGGAGGTTTACAGCTGGGAAAATCATCTATAAATGGGCCATGTTCCATGGCTATGTTAGTCATAACCAGAGGGTATATGAAACTGTGGCTTGTCACACTTAAACATGAGTGAACCAACCATGGTTATTAACCATATCTGCCATGGTCATCCCGCCATGATTCGAAATGCTTCTATGAACATGTCCCAAGGACCGGTTTATATAATCCTATCCAACTTTTTATGTTGATCTTGTGTCTGAATATTGAAAAAAACACACAACTTTTTGTTACTTACCCTTGAGTTACTGAGCATAGCGATGGAAAATGTCCCATGGACATAGATGATGATTTAGAATGATGTTCCATGATTTTCCTTCTCAAAAATGATGAAATCATCCAGTTCCCTACGTAGATCACCAGAGGAAATCCAACGAGCTTGACCCAAATTCAGCCGCGGAAAAAACCCGATGGCTTGACGCCTCGTGCTGATAGAATTCCTTCCGCAGATCCGGTTCGCTTAAGACCTGTGAAAAAAAACCGGGCCGGTTCTTTTCGCGCGACAGGATAAGACATGAGAAGACATCAGTCCCAAAAGAAATGGCAGAACTAATCACTAGATTTCTTTATCTCATCTTGTGCTGTCATCTTAAACTTTTGCTGTTCACTCTCACCAAGAATAAAACTTGAAGATCCCAGGAAAAAACGTTTGGGAGAATTGTCCTAAAGATTGTTGGCCAAAAAACAGTCAAAAAATCGCCATTAACCCCAAAACCCATCCACAATCGCCCATCTGCATTTCTGGCAAGCGCGGGATCTTGTTTTCCTCGACTTCTTCATCCCAATTCACAGAGAGACTCAGCGAAGAGGCTCCTGGACCTACCGGTAAAGATCTGCTGATCCCCAGTCGCGAGGTCAATTTGATACCAGGGGGTTGTCAGTAATGTCAACCCTGGATTAATAAACCCCTAGGCTGTCTAATTGGGAGCGTACCATTTAAGTATTGGATTATGACTATTGGAGGAGTACCCCCTAATTAATAAACCATGGTTTATTAATCCGGGGTTGTCAATACCCAAGATCTTGAAGGTAGAATGGACATATTTCTAGCCAACAATACCATGGTAACCCCCATTTTTTACCAGCAAAATAGGGGATAATGAGGATAGAATGGGAAAATGATGGACAAATGAGATATCTAATTGGGGAATATACCCTCTGGCAATGTCTCACAGTTTGCGAACTGGAAGCCACTGGCAGCCATGGCCTATCTGGTTCGATGATTTATCTGGAAACAATGGTGATTTTTCAAAGCTGTGTTAAATTGCCAGAGGATATGCATCCCTATTCTTGATTTGTCAATTACCCTCTGGTAATCAAACATGGCAATTGGAAAACCCCTATTTATAGTTAAGGGATTTTCCAGCAACGTTTGACCTGGCCGCTTGGATTTGACAACCTCAGAATATGGAAAAACCACGGCCCATGAAATCCAACGTGGCGATCAAACATCCATTATAAATGAAGGTTTGCTGGGAAAATCGTCTATAAATTTGCGGGATTTTCCAGCAAGCCATGGTTGAGTACCCGAGGGCAATTGCATGATCTCACAAACTCTTGGTTGTACTCCTAGAATTCTTGGGTGTGGTTGGTCAAATCCCAATGGTTCCTGATGATAATTCCAAGTTGTGTCACGTTTTTGCTGGTAAAATTGAATGTGTTGCTTTCCAGAGATCATATTGTTGCTTGTCCAATTCTATTCCACTAATGTGGTAAACATTCCATTAATCTGGGTAAATTAAAATATTTCACTAACCTGAATTGTTGGGCCATTTGGGGATGATTTCCCTATAAAAACCATGATTCCCAGGGCTCGGTCGCAGTGAGGTCGTGATGAAATTTACCCAGATTAATGTGGTAAACCAAATGCCCTAAAAATGACCCCAAAGGGTTGGTCAATAGGATGGTTTATGATTGGTCTACCACTTTTTATGACATAATGTCTATCCCTAAAATGGTAAGAATCATCAACCAGCCATGATTCCAGATCATCTCCGTGTTTTTGGCAATATGTTTGATGGTTGAAAACTCTATTAATATAGACCCTATAGATGAAGGTTGAAACCCCATAAGTAGAGAAACACATAATCAAGGTGTGGGTTACATATCTCGTTCATATCCCCATTGTATCCCCATAAACTGCTAATATCTAGTCAACCAGTCGCAAAACTCAATATGGTTGGTGGTTTCAACCATCGTGAAAAATATGAAAGTCAATGGGAAGGATTATCCCATATATTATGGAAAATTAAAAAAATGTTTGAAACCACCAACCAGATATGTATATATATATATATTACCATATATTACCATATATTACCATTATATCACTACCATAATTAAGGGATGAATATTTATAAATCCCAAGTCCTGTGGATTACATCCTGGTGATTCATGAAATTTAAGTGTCAGCGACAAATCACCATTGCTGTTGGTGAAATCCGACGCAACCTGCGTCAGTGAAACCAATCTAAATCCGGCCCGCCTGGGCCCTGAAGTTCCTGGACCTTGAAGGCCTTGGGCTCCTGCTGGGATGGTGTCATAGATTGTGATCATATAAATAATATATATGTTTGATATGTATATATACATATATACATATATACATATATATATATACATATATATATACATATATATATATACATATATATATACATATTGTATATATATATGTATATGTGTATATATATATATACACATATTGTATATATATATGTATGTGTAAATAAGTATATATATATGTAAATATATATATATCAATATGTATATATATATACATATTGTATATATATATATATATATACAATATGTATATATGTAAATATAAATATATATATATATATGTATATATATATGTATATATATATATATGTATATATATATATATCAATAAATATATACATATATGTGTATATCATTCTTATACTAGATATTGTATATAAATTAAAATTATGATGGTTCCGTATTATGATGTAGCTAATATATGGTACATCAGATGGTGTCTTGCTGCAGATGGTCTGCCGGGAAGTTGCCTCCTTGCCTCTCCATTTGGCACAGAATATTGATACCCACCACTGGATAGCAAGTAGAAACGATGCCATCCGATCATTTTAACAAGGTCACGCCACCTGCCTCAGGTTATATTTTCAAAGCATGTGCTCGACATGGCTCGACACATGTTCCACCCTTGTGGATCTGAACCGTCCATTTGGGCGGAAAAACATCATCAAGACGCTGGTGAGGAAACATGTTGGTCTCAACATCTTTTAAATATCCCCAACATCAAAAACATCCTAACCTACCCTCTGGTAAACTAACATAACTATGGAAAATCACAATGTCTAATGGGTAAATCAACTATAAATGGCCATTTTCAGTAGCTATGTTAAATTACCAAAACCTATACATGACGGTAGCACCAGGTACGACCGACCAAAAATGATCCGCGGCAGTCCGGATGTCTTTCCAAACCTGGAACGGCTCGGGGGAATGGTTCAATGTACCTGGTAATTTAACCGTGTGCGAACTGCGGAGACCATTGAAAAAAAGTGTGAAATCAATATAAATAGATTAATGAACAATAAATGAAAATTATGATTTATATAATATAAATCATGATTTTCATTTGTTTTCATAATCTATTTCTATGGCGTTATATGGCATTCTATACTATTTTCTGCTGTGTTAATGCTATCTATAAATGGTGGACCAAAAACCTCAATTCACGATGCTGGATGCACTAGACGCCCCGCCCAAAAAGCACTCGTAGCGGCGGCCGTTGCTCCGTAGCGTATCAGCACCAGTATATCATACATATATATATATATATGATTATATATGGAGGTTTCCTAAGTCACGGGGGCGCCCCAATATGGATGTTTAATATGGTCTATTTGCTGGAAAATCCGGAAATAAAATGGATGATTCGGAGGTACCCCTATTTTAGGAAACCTCCATATAAATACTGCTGTGTATCAGGCATCATGTAATTACATAATATCACAGTTTGTATGTGTATGTATATAATATATAATCTATGAATATACAATAATACACATATTGAATTGATTGCATACAAAACTGTATCTACATCACTTTTCCAGCGCTACCCAAGCGCAGCCCTGTCGCATTTCTCCACCAAGACACTCCAGAGTTTCAGCCGACTTGAGTCCTGACCACTTGGACCGGCAATGGTCATACCACCAGTAAAAACAAAACATGTAAGGATTCCCAATATAATTGTGGGATGAGCATAACCCATGTGTATCATGGATTAAATATGATTAAATATATTGGTTTGACCATGGCACCATTTCCAATCATCATATCAAATATCTAATTAATGCGAGGGACCCAGGAATCGCAAGCTGCTCATAGTTTGCCCAGTTGTTTTAATGGGATATATATATCCCCAGGTGTATGTACCCTAGGCCCTAGGGTAGACATACCAAAAAATCTGGAAACCCAACGGTTCCCCTAGGATATTGATCTACATTCATGGTGGGTTTTCCACATCTACTTAAACACTTACAGGAGGGTATCATAGCTAGTCGATATATTATCCCTATTCAGTATAATATATATATATTGATGAATATATCAGATCCTTATCTCATTATAAGTAACTACCAAAAACTTCGGGTTTTTTCTGACCCGTGGCCACGTGTGATTGCCAGTTAGTCAATTCTGTGTGATTGCCGGTGTCATGGAGATCTCCAACGTGGCGATTTTGGGTCAAAACATGGGATTTTCGTCATTTTCATGGCTTTTCTCGTCATCCATCCCATTTCATGATACATGGGAATCAGATAAAATGCGTTGTTGGTTGGAATCGATATATTTCATGCAAAATCAGATAAAAAGCCCTGATAGATTGTGTAAAACTGATTGATGGCCCCTCCTATTTCCAGGGATCAAATGCTTTGACCATCCTCCAAGGACTGGGAAAACTGGGAAAACTGACAGCACCTGTTTGTTCTTACAACTCACCCAATGTTGCGGCTTAATTTCACTTCACCAATTTCCTAGTGGAATCAGAGGTGTCGTATCGTGTTGCTTAAATTTTGACCTGGTGAAATTCCATGTTTTTCCAGTGAAAACCACATCTTTCCTTGTGAAATCGACATTTTTTCATGGGTCAAATCCATTCAAATCCTCATTTCTGCTGAAAAGAAAACAGGGTAAATCCCCATTGTTTGGCCCTCTGGTAAACGTTTACATAACTATGGAAAATCCCCTTTTTTAATTGGTAAATCCACTATTTCTATGGCCATTTTCAATAGCTTTTATGTATGGTTACCAGAGGGTACCCATGTTTGGCGCCCTTGCCTTTGCTGTGACGAAAACATCACCACCACTTGTTGGCACCTCGCCACTCAGAATTCGCCCGGAAGGCCAGTGGAGAGATATGGAGAGCACCTGGCAGATCTCCTCAGCTAGTGGTAGTTACAACCATAAGAAACTGGTATAGTTATATGGATAAGATAGTTATAGTTATATGGGGATAGTGATATTATAACTATCTTACATCCACTAGTGGTAGTTACAACCTGGCAGATATGGATCTGATGGAACTTATAATAGTGGTAGTTATATGGATCTGATAAATGGTGTATATGATAGTTACTGATAGTTAACTTATTCTTATATTAAGATACTTATACTGAGATAAGGATCTGATAGATTCATCAATATATGGAATTTATAGTGGTAGTTATGATAGTTATTATAGTCTATATTCTAGTTATTTACTGAATAGGGATACCCATCAGGATACCATCGACTATATTATAGGGATAATATCATTATATTACTATCCCTATTCAGTAAATCCTATATATTATACCTATTATTATCCCCATATTCTAGTTATTACTAGTGGATACTATGATACCATCCTGTAGATCATTTTCTGACCGGGAAGCCCGGAAGCCGGCCTGGGATGTATCTTATACAATGGTCATTGTAGTTGTGATCGTTTTGGTAGTTGTGATAGTTATGATTGTTATCAGAGGTATCATCATTACTGGTATCTATTAAAATGATTGTTTGTATATACTACATTAACTCACTCATGCAGAATGCTTATCTCTTATAGAATGCAATAGTTACGAGGAAGTGCTGGCTATCTTAGTTGGTTTATGTTACTTCATCCAACTTTAATTAGTTTATGTTATTTTATCACCATAAACCCTAGTGATATATGAGTTGTACACAAACCTAGCTAACTTTGGAGCACCAACTTGTATGATAAATACTATATACTGTACAATATATTGTATCCAAATATGAGTTCTTCTCATCGTTGGTGTCCATCATATATTAAAGCTACGGATGTTCTTATAGGGAGGATGTGATAATAGTATCATTCGGATCGTATGGATTCAGGTGAAATATACACTAGTTGATGCTACATCCATATCTTCTCGTATAGCACATATGAGACACAGGAAACAAATCAATGTTCCACTTGGGTGATTATTTTACACATGATATACGATTTCATAACATGTTATATAAGATCGGTCGCAACATATAGCAAAGGATAGCAACAATGCATCTATCTGGGTAAATTATAGTAATTCACTAACCTGAAATAAGACCATATTGGGATAATTCCCCTATACATTCACCATTATTCCAGGGCTCGGTCGCGACGTGAGGTCGTGATGAAATTTACCCAGATATCCCGCCCAAGCGAAACCAAACAGCTGATGTTGGGCTCTTGAAATCATCAAATGGAGGATGTAAGTATAGGATAATATTATTATTATCTATAGGATAACTATATATTCTGATCTAACTATGGGATAATAATATAGGATATATTATTATAAATCATCTATGGGATCTTGATCTCTTACTATTCCGATGTAAGTATAGGATCCATATGTTGGAAAAGATCTATAGGATAATTATATAATACTATTATGGAAAATATATGAAAATATTGTCGATAAGGACATGGTGTCCCATAGCTTGTGAAAACATCTGAAAAGTCAGCCGTTTGTGAACCCATGTTGAGGTCTCCCAGTTCGACTCCATGTAATCTCCAAATATTCCAGTTGCAAGCATTGTACCCTCCCCTCCGGTAACCAAAGAACAAATACATACAAATCCAAGACTAAATATTGCTAAACCATGTTTTTTGGAGGGATATTTAATATTTGATGGGAACGGATTTTAACTCCAACCCCCCATCATTAGGTTCGAACCCCATTTCAAGGTGTAGATAACCCCAATTCTTGAGGATTATTGGGATATTCATAACCCCAAAGATGTTCCAAAGATCTACCACTTCTAATGGTTGATCTCTACAAAATTGGCTTACCCTCTGGTAAACATTTACATAGCTATGGAAAATCACCACTTTTAATGGGAAAACTCACTATTTCTAGGGAAAACCTCCATTTTCCTATGGTTTTCCTATGGTTTTCCTACGGTTTTCCTATGGTTTTCCTACGGATCCCATGGTTTCACCCCACTGATGACTGGTAGAGAGGCCCATGCCCGCCTCGCTGCGATGTCCCTGGAACTCCAAGATCATCTGCCTGCGGTGTTCCCATCACATCCCATATGGTTATTGATGGTTAATAATATGAATATTATTATATATATATGGTTATTTATCATTAAGATGTATATATATATGTGGGTAAATTATAATATTTCACTAACCTGAATTGTTGGGCCATTTGGGGATGATTCCCCTTACTAACCATGATTCCCAGTGAGGTCGCAGTGAGCTCGTTATAATTTACCCAGAATAATCTGGTTTATATCTAGATGTAACTATAGTTATATTATAAATGGTGATAATAACCATAATATTAGATGTAACTATGGTTATATTATATCTAGATGTAACTATGGTTATATTATAAATATCATATAATCATATAATCTGGTTTATATCTAGATGTAACTATAGTTATGTTATAAATGGTGATATGTTTCACCATAATGGGATATATATATATATATATCACTAACCATACTTAGGAATATATAGCTGGTTGGTGGTTGACCTACCCCTCTGAAAAATGATGGACTTCGTCAGTTGGGATGATGAAATTCCCAACTGAATGGAAAGTCATAAAATTCATGTTCCAAAGCACCAAGCAGACCGCTTTCCTGAATAAAGGGTCAATCCATTTACCCTATGTGTAGTATAAATCCTCAGTAATTTAAACTATTTAAATCGATTTAAGCCTAGGCTCATCATATGATGGGTTAAAACCTATGACATTAGCATATGTGGGAATAAACGTACATGAACCAGCTATTTTGGTGATTATCAAATGAAACATATTCATCCATATTCCATAAGCATATCCCATCTATTTCTTATATCATTTATATCCGAAATATTGTTGATACTCCATGATCTATGATATTCCCATTAAATCCTACTACATTGCATGATCTAGGGTTAATGATAGAATATTCCCACTAATCCTACTATAATCCCATACTTTATTACCATACTACTAATATTACCATTAGATACTATATTCCCATGATCTAGGACTAGGATTAATAATAGACTATTCCCATTATTCCAATTGATATTACATGAATCTTGCCATTAATCCTGCTATACACCATGATCATGCCATGTCATTGATTTCCCATATTGTTGATACTCCATGATCTATGATATTCCCATTAATAGTACATGAATCATACTATAAAACCTACTACGTATATTAATCTCACTATAAACCATGATCTAGGCTTAATGATAGAACATTCCCACAAATCCTACTATAATCCCATACTATAAATCCCATACCGTATCAATCCTACTATAAACCAACTATAATCCCACTATAAACCCATGATCATCCCATCCATTTCTCCATCTCAGACCTGGTGGCCAGGCTGAAGAGCCGCAGCGTGCCATCTGCTGCGCCCGACACCAGGCGCTCCTCCGCCCAGCTAGCGGCCAGGCACAGCACCAGTGCCTGCTGATTTCATCAGAGGAAAATGATGGTTTTACTGGGTTTAAGCCATCAAACATAATGGTTTAAGCAGTGACAATTGAGTTTCGGCCTCAAAAATTAGGGATTCACTAGAAGAAAATGTGGGTTGAGGACGTGAAGATGAGGTTTAACCATCAGAAATGATGGTTGAAGCTGCAACATGCGGCTAAATAACCATCCAATATCATGGTAGAGCCAGCCAAAATGGAGGTGTTTCCTCACATGGAAACAAAATCTGTTCATGGTGAGGTTCAAGAATCCTGGAAATTCAAGCCTAGTACTATTCCCCAACAAATTTACACTCTGATTATTTAACATAGCCATGGGAAAATGGCCCATAGAAATAGATGGTTTGCCTATCAAAAATGGGTGGATCTTTCCATGGCTATGTTAAGTAACCAGATGGTATTATCACCAACCAATATATTAACCATTATAAACCATCTATTTCTATGGGCCATTCTATGATATTAGGGTAGTATAATCCCATCTGTTTATTTGAGTTGAGCCATCAAATATACCCCTATCATCCCCTATCCCATCCCCTATTTTTCTTGATTGAAAACGCTTTCCCTAATATGGGTTAGCTCATAAATCCCCAATGACCAGGTAGTATAATCAATGGCCATTCCAGGATCCTAAATTGGAGGTACCTACCATATATAAGGCCTATTTTTCAGGCCTAAATTTCAGGGAATATCCCCACAATTCATATGGCCAGAAATATGGTACTAACGTACCTCCAATTTAGGATCCTGGAGATCTCCCATTGATGTAACTTCCAACAAGGCTTTCTTTTATGGCTCACCATCCCAAGATATCCAAATACATCCACCATGGGCAGTTGGGGTGCAAAAAATGGTACAACTATGGTAAAGAACCTCCACGAGTTGGGATATAACGCCTGGTGGGGCCAATAGTTAGCTGAGTTGGTTTGTAAGTCCAATTACTAGGGTTTGTAGGGAATATACATATGTGTATATATATATAATGTATGTATATTATGTATGTATATTATGTATGTATATATATATATGTATATATAATGATATAAATATAATGATATACATATAGTCCATATAGTTAAAGGGGGTTATAAACCAACTTATAGCTGCACGGCACCACCTCCAACAACTCTGGTTTTATGGAGGTTTCTGAAGTCATAGAGATACCCCCAGTTCTCATCCAGTCGTCATGGATGAGCATGACTTAGTGACTGAAAAAGACCATGGTGACGACTGGGGATCTCCATAAAACTTAGGGGACCTCCGTAAAACGATGGGTTTATTGGTGATTATAACATATTGTAACTATAGAAAACGATGGGTTTGTTGGTGATTATAACTTATATGTTATACTATGTTTATTAGTTCATAACCCTCCATTTTTATGGTGAACCAATATTTCCACGGCTTCCATGGACGAAAAATGCCGTGGTTCTGCCCGGATCCATCCACCTCGATGCGGCTGCGGAAGGACTCGCAGCTTTCGCTCGGAAAGGTCCAGAGTCTCAGGCGACGACGTCGGAAATGCGACGAAGAAATCACCAGAAAGAATCGTTCATAGCCCATAGGATCCATGTATGGTATATGAATCCAAATCTGTCTCCGTACCAGCTTTTTCAGGTAAGCCAACTATCCGTTGAATTGTTTGCGGTACCACGAAAACCTAACCTAGAAATACAATAAAATGCATATATATATATTTATACACATATGTATTTAGATATATATACATATAATTATATATTATACACATAATATATAGCACCATCGTACTTCGGGGTGCAAGCACAGTATTACTTAACTTAAGAACCTATGTATTGCTGGGGTATATCCCACAACTGGATGATAGTCTCGTTCTTACCCCTGGGAACACATGTCGTAACGGGGATGCATCAAACACCTTGTGATTTTTACCACGGTGGAGATGGTTTCCGTCAATTCCGGTGATGTTTTGAAACCCTCAAATGGGCATGTATCCCAATCCCATCACTGGTTATACCCAATTTGGGCTGAATAGGCTAAAATAAGCTAAATATCTCCAGCTTGGGTGGCTACATCCCGAAGTCAAATGTTGATCCGTTGAAGATTCACTAGCATCCAATGCTTACCAAGATATTCGCTGATCAATTACGTATGTTTCACGCTATAATCTCTACATTACAAGACCTCAGGGACACCATTCACTATAATTGACCATAACCACCATTCAGATCATTTATGGTTTCAGCAAAAAACTCTGATGTATTGCTGCAAAAAAATATGTACTCAACCTTGAATCAAGGCATTAATTACCCAAACATCGTATTGCCGCATCATTTGTGATCATTTGTGGTGAGTTTCAATTTGGTTTAATCCATCAGTGGAGTGTATACCTGACGGAGTAGCTGAATGGGATAGATGAAATAAAGAGGGAACGGGTTCATAGTCATTTCAAGTATCCGGATTCTGACCTACCCTCTTGTAGTTTGATATAACTATTGAAAATCATCATGTTTAACAAGTAAAACATCATAAAACATCTTTAAATGCGTCGTTTTCCATAGCAAATTCATGGGTGGACAACCACCATGTCTCTATTTCCAGACGTTCACCACGGGTTCACACCCTGGTTGAAACCGAATTGAAATTCTTGTTTTTCTGAAGGCAAATCCATCAGGACACAAAAAAACACATATGGTTGGGTACATCTCCACGATATCACCCTGTATGGGGGTAACTATATACCATTCTTTCCAATTCTATTCCATCATATGCCCACTTTATGTGTTTTCTTACTATTGACATTCCCATTTTGGTGTTAATTCCCATTATCCAGAACATGTCCTGATGACCATTGTGCTTTACACTTTCCAGCCAATTTTTGTGGGTCAGATTTCATAATTCCATGAGTTTCCATGGTTATAACATATATGCGATTATATCCCCAAACCCATCGGGATAACCATATCCCATTTCGTCCTATATCCCACGTCCAATCTTGTTGGTGATATGTTCCAAAAAATATCACCATGATACCCTCCAGGAAACTAACATAACTATGGAACATGGCCCGTTTATAGATGATCAAATTACCTATTGAGAATTGTGGATTTTCCATAGGTCAATTTTACCAGAGGCTAAATCCCACTGAATCACCATTGAAATTCCCATGGTATTCCCATTGTTGTTGGTTAAATCATATAAATTTCACAAACTTCGGAATGGCGACCAGCTTGTGGGGAGATTAATTTGTAGGGATTTTTGGGCATCTCAAAAAGTACTTTTTGAGCAAAAAGTGTCACGTGCTAACATGTCATAACACCCCCGTGTCTTACAACGATTTATAACGTGAAAAAGTGAAAAAATGAAAAGTTAAAAAACCATGATTTATATTAGATTGAAAAGTTTTAAATGAGAGTATGAATTAGTATCCTTGATGGATGTGGCATGGTTGTCAATTGAGTCAATTGTGTCTTATTATTGGCAATGAGAGCAGAGCTTGGTGATGGAACTTCAATCATCAAGTTTACTACATTGCCAACATTACTATTTATTTGGCATGTCTAGTACCTGTGTTTGCATATGCCCAGGATGTGTGTTACACACATCACGTCAGGATGCATCCCCAGGTCACATGGCAATGCATATTTCCTGTTGCCGATGTGATATCTCACAAAAACATGCCAACATCTTCCCCTCAATTAGTCAGTCAGTCAATTGTGTCAATTGCATCTGTTGTGTTTCTTCAATTTCTGATGTTGAGTTCTTGTGGTGTGAAGTGGTTTCAGATTGAGATTCTCTGAATTGAGTCATTGCTTGAGATGTTACTACATTGTCATTCACCTGCTCGGGCCTTAGTTTGCAAACATGTCTCGTTGACAAATAATTTGCGTCAATTGTGTCATTTGCGTCATTTGGATGTTTGCAGGTCAATGTTTTGTTTGGATGTTTCAAGGAGGGGCTGCAGCGCGTCAACTTCATCAATGACAAGGAGCTGGTGAGTTCATTATTGTGAATCAATTCAGTGGACTCAAGTCCAAGCTGCAATTGTTCAATTCTTGAACCGGGGCCATGTGTGGGTGGTGGCAATGTTGGCTCAAAATTTGCAGGATTTACTGCATCATTCATTTGGGTCAATTGGTGGATCAGCTGAATTTTGTCATAAGCTGTCAATTGTGTCACTTGTTTGCCATGATGTCGGTTCCTGTTGCTGATGGCTCCCTTCCGATTATGGTCCTGGCCCCCAGTATCATTCAAGAGGCAGGTTTGATTGATTGGAGTGTGTTCTGAGTTGTGTGTCCATTATACAATATAGATAAAGTTTGGCTTGTGGGGTCTGAATTATTATTACGGCTGCTGGTCACTGCATCTCATGAGCAGGATCGTCGGGTGAAATGGCCAAAGTACAGGGAGAGCCTTGGTTCAAATAAAATAAGGCAACCTGGTACATAAGGACCTTCTGAGACATGTGGTGTTGCGCGCTTTCGCATTGTCAGCGAACCGAGGATGGATGGAGGGCGCAAAGTTGATGCAGATCAATGCCTGAAGCACCCATCTCTTGTGATTCTTGCCAGTGATTCTTAGTGATGTCAAAGTAAGCTGATGGTTGGCTTCAGTGATCGATCATTTACAAAACTACAGCCTGTGAGGAAAGCGAAAGAGATGCTGCATGACTTCCTGAGGGACAGGATGGCCAAGTTACTGGTTGAGAAACCTGAATTGCGTTTGAAGGCCAATCAGCAGAAGTTGTTGGACGAGCTCAACAACGATGACATTGAGGTGGGATCATAATGTTGCTTCAGTCCATGTGGTTTTCAGTACTCAGTAGTCAATCGGTTTTGCCAGGTGCGTTGCGATGCCAAAAATTGTTGTGAACCATCAGCCATGCTGCAGGCGAATTGCTGGTCTTGCCATGTGCAAATTGACAACGACCTGTGGCTGGTGGTGCCCAGTATGCCCAAGAATGCGCCGAACCTGATTGTCTTCCACAAGGGCGCCTACCTCAATTGAGTCAAGTGAATGTTGGAATCCTTTGAATTTCAAATGTTCACACATGACATGAATCATTGAGCTGAGCCAGCTGGAGTCAACTCACTCGACTGAAATTGGAAAACCTGCAGGCGAAATCGCTGTGGAGTTCGGCGGCTTCTTCTGTAAGCGTTTGATCCAATTTCATTTGCCCACTGTGGCGGATGACAATGAAGAGCCAGTTGTGCAAGAGCCACAATCGCTCCTGCCAGATAGCCAGTAGACACAGACAGCAAGAGACTGACTCAACTGACACACTCAGTAGCATCTGAAGTGATGAGCAGAAACCAAGGGGTGGTCAGTGATTCTGATGATGGCTTCAATTGTCTCAACATCATCATACATGGCCGACATGATTGAATCGTTCAGTCACATGTGGAAAAACGATGATCAACTTATTGATTGAACTGTTTAACTGTGGCAGGATCTGGGCGCTTGTCATTCTCTCAGTACTCAGAACCAATGATTTGACTTGACTTGCTTTCTTCCATGCAATTACATTGCGTCAATTGAATCAATTGAGTTCAGACTTGAAATTGAAACTAACAAGAAGTGTTGCAGTCATGTCATTGTATTCTTCAATGTGAGGCCTGAACCAAGTTTCGAGCCTGCAGATGTCTTTGAAAGGCCCGGTTCTGCTCCAGTCTTAATTCTTTTCAACATAACATGTTGAAGCCTCTAACAGTGAGCCAGTGTCTGTTGTGGCATCGCCTGTTCAACTGGAAAGCTGATTGATTTCATTTGGTTCATCATGCAGTGCTATTGCAGGATTCTCTCAATTGTGTCGTCAAGTATTGATGTCTCTTTTGGGTTTGAGTGATTGAGTTGTATGTGAAGCAGCCAGCTCAAGCACAATGGAAACTTCAAAATGCAATTACACTAGGTAGAGGAACTCAAGCATTGAAGTTGGACAATTTAGCCAGACATCTAATCTAGAAATCAAGTAAAAAACTATAAAATCAAAGTCATCTACTTCATTGAATGAAATCAAAATCATCGACTTAATTGAACAAAATCAAATTCATCTACTTTCTTAAATTCCAGCCAGCGATATTGCCTTGCCAATTGTCAATTGTGTCAATTGCTTCAATTGCTTTCAATTGATCGAAGCCATGGCAAACAAGATTCCTCGTAGCTATGCGCCCGGTGACAACAAGGACTACGACGACAAGAAGAAGCCAGGCAACGAGGAGTCCCAGTACCCATTGCCATTGGTGGTGGCACAGCCGCAGCAGAAACATGTGGCCTATGTGTTCTACTACTACCATGCTGGGAGCGGACGTCGCTCGGAGTGGATGACCCTCTGCAAGGACACTATGCAGTGCAACTTCCGGAGTGTCTTGGTTTTGAACTAGGTTTGCTTAATCAAGCATATTTGTCTTGAGTGTGCTTTGAATTGATGTCAATTGTTTCAATTGCTTCATGTGTTTTGAGCATTGGCTTATTACCATTGGCTTTGAGGTTTTCAAGCATTTTCAGCTTGCTTTGCTGTTGATTTCAGGCAGAACACGCAGCCAAGCTTTGCGCTGGAGCGGATTGCATGGCAAGTGGAGCTGGTCGGATGAGGATGGTTCCCTTCGCATTTGGGACTGGAACTGTCGAGGTGAAGCTGCGCCGCAGAATTGCCGAAAGGATACCGTGTTCACTTTGATCGCGGACAATGAGTTCCTGTGCGATCAGGTATCGCCGTGTGGGCACTTGGTCCGCAGACGACTGTGGTACATCGGCCAATTCCACATCGAGGCTTGGACATTGGACATTGCGAGATTGAATTTCATTGTTTGCATATTCAAGCAACCAGGCACGGTCAGGCCATGAACCGAGTAGGTTAGCAACTGGTAGTGCTTAGTCAGTTGGCTCATTTTGGACCATTGGACTTGCTGAACAGGTCCTTGAGCCGTTGGCTGCTGAAGCCGAATTGGAAGATGTGGATGCGGTGTCCATTGCGTCATGGCAACCGTCAATTGGGTCACATGCAGTGCTGGCGTTGGAGGACCATGATGGCACAGAGGATGGCGAGTGGGTTGTCTTTTGAAGTGAGTCTCGGCATTGTCAATCCCTAATAAAGTGAATTCAGATTGCTGCAGTTCATTTCACTTGGGATGTCATTGTTTGGAATGCCTGTGGTGTCCCCTGCTTCCTCAATTCTCCCTGACCGAACCCATCAATTGAATAAGTTCCTTTGCACCCATGCCAAGGAAGAAGAAAGCCATTGAAAGTGCTTGGGTCCTCACGGAATCGAATTGCAATGAGCTGGCTGTCGAACTTCCAGAAGTGGGTTTGTATGGTTCCTCTTGGTTCAATTCAAAATAACAGAAACCACAAATGAAGCAATAGTGTTTGATGCTCTCAAAGCGGAATTGAGGAACCATCGTGATAAAAAAAAAAACATGGAAGGTATGTCAATTTCAGCGCAATTGCAGCTCAATTGCCTTTCCATTTAAACTGAGACTGCTTTAAGAGCACTGTCTGCGAAGCATGAGCGTTCAGTGGAAAACATGTCAAGGCTGAACTTCGAGATGTATCTTTGTTGACATGTTCAACGTTCATCAGTTGTCAATTGTGACTTCTGCCTCTAGTGTGCTACATCCAAGTGGCCAGGTGCAGCCTTCGCTTCAACTTGGGGGCCCCAGGATTTCTTTGACAAGTACTTTTGGCAAAGTCATTTTCATCTTGAAAAGTGATTTGGTCAATTGAGTCAATTGGTTCATTTTAGTCTACTACTGACTCATGACTGCGCCAATGTACAGATTGTCAGCGGTATTGATTTGTGTTGATGTGTGTTGATTTGTGTGAAAACTGCAAAAGGATTCCCTAATCAATCTGATCTGCAAGTGTCCAAGCTAGCGCTGAGGTTTCTGTCATATTGATCGTGATCAGAGATTCCAGACTTTATTTGATTGACATGGGACACTGTTTTTTTACAATTCAAGCTTTGTTCATGGCATCAAATGATATGTGATTGCATGTTCTTGTCTTGTGTCTCAAGGTGGCTGGCGGTAACGTGCAGGCGCTGCTTCGTTTCCTTTTGAACTACTTTGTCTGTGAAGTCAAAGTCATCAATTGTGTCATTTGAAGTCAATTGGCTCCAGGGAAGTCAAGTCAGTAAATTCCAAGAGGAAGTGTGTCATTCAAGGCATGCACTACTTACTTTTTGCAGGCCTTTGCGACATTAGCGGCAGGCCGAGGCGAGGCCTGTGTTGTTTACGTGCCGGTCATTATTCATTCATTCTTTCAAGTCAGTTCATCGAATTGCTTTGTCAATGGGTTTTGTGGTTGTAAATCTGACATATGACAATATGGCAGTCTTCACGAAGCAAAGTTGGCTCAAAGCTTTGGTGCCTCGATTCAATTGCATCAATTGCGTCAATTGCCGCATTTGTACCCAAACGGATTTAAGAACAAGTCATGCCTCATGCAGGAAAACATGATATTCAAAGGCCAACCCAATGAGCACCAAGAATGCAAGTCTTCAGTTTAAAGTTCGTTTATTTGTTTGACATTGTTGATGTCTGCACCCAGCATTGCCGTGCAATACTTGCCATCTGAGTGGCGCTCGACTGTTAACACGTGGCCAAGAAAAGCTCAGCAGGCCGCTTGATCGCACTGGTGAACATGCAATTGAGCATTTTGATCATTTATCATGTCTTACTTTCAATTTTGAGATAAATCCTGATGTGAGTGTGTTTACCAGAATCTGGGAGTAAGACATTAGCAAGTTGCTCGCTTGAGGCGATCTATCTCCTGTACCTTGAGTGCCCGAGTAACGCCCAGGATCTAGTGCCCCTTGGATCAAAAAAACGAAAATCGAATTTATGAAGTTTGCTGATTCGGGCTGCTATTTATGTTTGATTCATTGAAGATGTTTGTCGTGAGTTGCGCAAGGTTCAGTTCAATTGGGTCAATTGTCTTCAGTGAAAGTGTGGGTCAATTGAGTTCACTTGGTTGTTTGTTTTCAGGGACCACATCAAGAAGAAACCACCGGGCTGCATCCTGAAGTACGTTCTGTCGTCATCGCGGGAAAAGATCAGGGAGTAACTTACTTGCACTGCAGGATGTTTTGCTTGGATGTTGCCAATGCTGGCTTGAAGCTGGTTCATTACCAAGGTACCACGCGAACAATGGCATCAAGTACGACAATGTCACCAAGAAAAGGTGACCAGACCACAGTTTCTTGGCTTTAAGAAGACATGTTGCCCAATCACATTGGCTGGTTTGGATCAATTGTGTGAATTGTGTCAATTATGTGAATCTGAAGTGTTGAAGGGCTGGCACTTGAATCAAGTTTGGATCAAATGTGTGATTGGGTCTGCTTTGGATGTAGTGTCTGATGTCAGGTGCCAATTCACTTGTGGAATCACCAAACCTTCAACTGGCCAAAGCGCGTCGCGATCCTGGGGTATGGATCGGGCAATGCGAGAAAGGGGTGGCAGGACAGGGCCTTGTGTCATGATCATTGATGGAAACTGACATTATGATGTTTAGTTTTCTGCCGCTGGGTTTGGTGTGTGATCAAGTTTCTTATTCTTTGTGCCTTTTGATTGCAGGAACCCCCGAAGGAGGTGGTCTGGATCATCGAAAAGATGTGTGGTCACTTGCGGGACCCAATGAAGGAAGTGTGGGAGCACCGGCTTCCTATCAAACTGTCTAGGCAGTGCCTTTGATGCATTCAGATCACAAGGATTTCCTTTGATTTCCTTTGAATGCATTCATGATGATATCATCATTGGTGGTTTGTTATTGGGATGCTAAGGTCCTTTGAAGAGCCTGAGGGTTCGAAGCAGAAGATGAGCGGACTGCACCCGGAGGTGCAGGAGGAAGTGGCTTGGCATCAACGTCTTTGGACTCGACACTAAGACAGGTTGTCAGTTGGTAGTGAAACTGATCACATGTTTGAACTCAGTATTGTCAATTGACTCAATTGTTAGTGCTGTCAACTGAGCCAGTTGTTTTGCCTTCTTGTTTCATGTGCCTTTGATGTTGCTTCATGTAGTTCTTGTAGCGCTTGGCTCATTCAGGTCATCCGCCACAGAGGGTTCAAAGAGGTGATCCTCGACATTTTGTCACGACCAGGGATGATCGTTCGGTTTCTTGTCTGCATTTGGCTAGTCTTGGCCTATGATTGCAGTGTACTTGTCATGTGATGTTTGCACTTGTGTCATTTGAATGCCTTGGAGCAACTCACAATTCTAATGTGAAAGACAGAAAAACAATTTCACCCAGTCAAAGCTTCAACCTTTGCACATTTGATTTTAGCTTCTTCAGACTTGTTTTGCTGAGGCTGACGTGTTCATGGGGCTGGCACAGAACCTTGGGAACGGCTGGTTTGATCATCAAGATCTTGCAGATGGCAGGCGTCGAGGTGGTCCTGTACTCCGCCCGCTTGTCGATGGCCCCTGCGGTGGATTCCAGCAATGTCATCGCTTTTCTTCAAGGGTCACGAAATGTGTGTCTTGGCAAGAATTTCAAGGATGCCTCACCGATGTTGGGTTCAGGGTTTGAATATTTTTGCTTTCATGTCAATGTTTTCAAAATTGATTAATTGCTTACTTGCCTTACCCTGATCAACATTTGTCCCCAGTGAAGATTGAATTGCCTCAATTGATTCAATTGAAGTAATCTTTCATGTTGCAAGTGTTGCTCAGGACTATGCGAACCCTTTCGCAAAACATGTATGATGACCTCACCGGGAAGGCTTGGACCGATGAGGACTTCAACAATGCCTTGGAAAGGGCTCGAAACCTGTGGAGAGAAGTGTACCCTGACTTGGGGATTAGCTTTCGAGGAAAGTCGGTGAATCCAACCCCCCCCGCGGGGCCTCCCCTGAAAGGGGCGCCTCGGGACATTGGCCCGATAGCCACAGCGTCAGGCTCAAGACCTCCTCCCAAGCCAACCCGCCCAGCCCCAAGCCCGCCAAAGGCGGCATCAAAGCCAGCCACCGCCCCAAAGGCAGAGCCAGCCTCAGCCTCAGCCTCAAGTGTGAAGAAGGAGCCATCCCCCAGCGCACCTGAGCCAGCCCCAAAGGTGGCAGAGCCAGCCTCAGCCTCAGCCTCAAGTGTGAAGAAGGAGCCATCCCCCAGCGCACCTGAGCCAGCCCCAAAGGTGGCAGAGCCAGCCCCTGTCAAGGAGGAACAGATCGGTATGCCGCCAGGGCTTGTGGATGAGCTCCAAGCCATGACCCCAGCACAGAAGAAGGCCAGGTGCTATTAGTGCTGCAATTGATTCAATTGATAAAACATTGTCATGGCCATAGTAAATGACATGGTTGCATGGTTTCAGTTGAGTAAGGGTTTTGGCATTGTCATTCAATCATGTTCTTTCCTTTGTCGCTGACAGGCCAAGCTCAGTGATCCCTTCATGCGGGAAATGATTCAGCAGCAGATCTCTTTCTTGCAGGGCCTTCTTGAAACTGATGTTGACGGGGGTGATGGATGGGACGAGGTGTTGTGCCATGGCTGCAGTTCAGTGATCCAGCTGTTGAGAAGGAGTGATTTGCTGTCATGCCACCAATGCCTGTGTCAAACTCATTATCATTATTGTTTGGCCAAGGGACGAGATCTTGACCGACTACCACATCCAGCCTAGCATCAGAGCTATGATGGCCGCTGCCAAGATCTCCTGGAGCCACAAGATCAAACTAATGTGTCTGGTCTGGGTGTTGAACTTGAAGATCTGATATCTTTTCCTTGCTCACAGTTTGGTCAACAGGTCTGAGTGTTTCAGCTTTTTGGTTTGTATGTTTTCGAAACAAATACCAAGGTTCAACATGCTGCTCCGCTGGGGGGACAAGGCAGAGTCGAATGACTGGTTGCGCAGGGCAATTGGCAACTTGGCTTCACATGTCATGGCTGAGCACTCATGCTTTGAAGCAACATTTTCAAAAAACATGATTGATACTCAAAAAAACATTTTCAAAGTTGTCAAGGTTGAAGTGCTTGTACTCCAGGTCAAGAAGAGGTTGATGCATCATCGTCATCACATTGGTGGCCCTGGCGCTGAGCATGGATTTTTTCAATTTGTGGGCCAACTGAGCTCAACTGAAATTGCAGTCATTTGTGTCATTTGTGTCATTTGTGTCAATTCATCATTGACAAATGCAGTCTTAAAGCATGGGCATCAATTAGGTTGAACAATGAG
This sequence comes from Cladocopium goreaui, assembly GCA_947184155.2. Taxonomy (NCBI): domain Eukaryota; class Dinophyceae; order Suessiales; family Symbiodiniaceae; genus Cladocopium; species Cladocopium goreaui. Next base: position 1,691,356 of record CAMXCT020000002.1, read on the forward strand.
TGCTTGTTCTTGTCGAAAAAAAAGTGAATGGTGTTTAAGACATATGAATCAAGGTTTGGTTTCATGTTCAGTCTTTGCACCCATGCTTTCGTGTTTCCATGCTTTTTGCCCATGCTTTCTTGCAATGACAGTTTGCAAACAATGGCATTTGAAGAAACAAAAAAGGGTGAACGCTAGTCCCAGCGCAAGGTGATCATGTTGCAGAAGCAGTGAACCACTTTCATGGCAGCCGTTGCTTCATGTTACACTTGTTGTTTAGATGTTTGTCAGGCAAAGCATTGATAAAGGGTGGTGGGATGGGCTCAGTTAGCATATCTTCCAGATGACTTGTTTGCAAGTTGTGCAATTGGGTCAATTTGTCAATTGGGTCAATTTGTTGTCAATTGGGTCAATTTGTCAATGGCAAGTTATGTCAATGATGGGTGAGTCATGTCATCGCTTGCAGCACTTGTGATGTCAATGATTCTTTGAGTGTTTGTCTCAAGCATCTTCAGTGACAAATTGTTTCAGTTGATACAGTGTGGAACATGTGACATGTTTGAGGTTGCTCAGTTCACTACTTGGATGAGAAGGCATGGACTTTGTTTTAGCAATGGTTTCTTCATAGCCACATATCTCACTTGATTCAATTGTGTCAATTGAAAGGTAGCCAACTAGAAACGGTGTCATTGATGGCTTAAAATGCACCATCTTCATGTGAGGCAGATGGATCGATTGGTCTTGGGGGTGCTCTTGGACAAGCAGGCCTGGTTTCTGGGAGTCAGTCAATTTGTTTTCCATTGTCATGTTGCATCAATTGATTCAATTGTGTCAATTGCTTCTTGTCAGTGAAAACAGTTGATTCACTTTGATTCACTTTGATTCACTTTGATTCACAGCCAGTTGCATTGAGATTCATTTATATTCAAACGTACTAGATAAATCAAAAGCATATCTTAGATGAGTTTATTGAGATTCATATTCATACATACCTACTAGATGAATCAACAGTGCATATTCATATCTTAGATGACTCTGTTGAGATTCATTTTCATATCCACTAGATGAGCCAAACGTGCATGCATACTCATATCTTAGATGAATCTATTGAGATTCAACTTCATATTTACTAGGTAAATCAAAAGTGCATAGTCCTGTTGAGATTCATTTTCATATCTACTAACTAGATGAACCAACTGTGCATAGTCATATCTTAGATGACTCTTTTGATATTCATTTTCAAATCCACTAGATGAATCAATAGTGCAAAGTCAAATCTTAGATGACTCTATTGATATTCATCTGCATATCCACTAGATGAATCAACAGTGCACAGTCATATCTAAGATGGCTCTATTGAGATTAATTTTCATATCCACTAGATAAGTCAAACTTCACTGCCAAACCGTTTCAATGGATGCATTGCCAATTAAGAGTGGCTTCATAGCCAGATTATGTCATTTAAACATTTTTGCAGTACATGATTGAGTCAATTGTGTCAATTGTTTCAATTGGTCATTGTCAATCAATTGAGTTGCTTCAGCTGTTTGCGTTGGATTCAATATTCACCAATATACTTACACAATATACTTTCATAATTTAAATTTAGATATGAAAACCTAATGTCAAGTGCATGGAGGTGAATATTCAAAACTATGAATACTTGTATCAATTTCTCAAAATTGATCAAAATTGTTTAAACAATACTTATACCTGCCCACAAAAATCTGCTCAAAATTGCTCAAAATTGCTCAAACTTATTTAAAAGTACTTATATCTGCCCAAAAAAAAATGCTCAAAAATGCTCAAAAAATTGTTCAAAATTACTCAAAATTGTTTAAAAGTACTTATACCTGCCCACAAAAATTTGCTCAAAAATGCTCAAAATTGCTCAAACTTATTTAAAAATACTTATATTTGCCCAAAAAAAATTGCTCAAAAATGCTCAAAATTGTTCAAAATTGCTCAAAATTGTTTAAAATCACTTATACCTGCCCACAAAAATCTTCTCAAAATTGTTCAAAATACCTGCCCACAAAATCCGCTCAAAATTGCTCAAAATTGCTCAAAATTGATCAAAATTGCTCAAAATTGCTCAAAATTGCTCAAAATGGCTCAAAATGGCTCAAAATGGCTCAAAATTGCTCAAAATTGCTCAAAATTGCTCAAAAAGTGCTCAAAATTGCTCAAAAGTGCTCAACAGTACTTATATCTGCCCAAAAAAATCTGCTCAAAATTGCTCAAAATTGCTTAAAAAGTACTTATACCTGCCCAAAAAATCTGCTCAAAATTGCTCAAAATTGCTCAAAATGGCTCAAAATGGCTCAAAATTGCTCAAAAATGCTCAAAATGTCTCAAAATGCCATTTTGAGAAATTTTGAGATGATTTTGAGACATTTTGAGACATTTTGAGACATATTGAGACATAGTAGGTGATAGAATCAACACAATGCATGATAATAATGTAGTTAGATCAATAACGTTGTATGGTGTGCAAATCATGATTAGGTGATAGAATCAACAGGATACATGATACTAATGTAGTTAAATCAATAACGTTGCAAATCATGCTGCAGCCTGTGAGTGAGTCAAGCAACTGTAGCCATCACATTTGACACAATTGAGTCAATTGGATCATCATGCCAGCTGCCCCTGTGAACCGAGCTTCCAAGAGACAGCGCACTTTGCCCCAGATGATGGAACACATGATGAATCCCATGATGATGAATCCCATGATGGGTGGAATGATGAATCCCATGATGGGAGGTGGCATGGCGCCTATGTTGATGGGTGGCTGCAATGGAATGATGGGACACATGAATGGAATGATGGGTGGAATGATGAACCCAGCAGCCATGCGTCGAATGATGGAAGATGTTGCGGCTGGGGAAGATGCTGAGGAAGAAGTCCATGATTATGATGATGTTGGTGCAGTCCAAGATGCTCCTCCTCCTCAGCCTGCTGCTGCTTCGGCCTCTGTGGTTGCGCAGCCTGTGGCTCCTGCTGTGCCTGTCCCTGCTCAGCCTGAGCACCAGCCGCCGCCTGTGCTCCCTTACAACAAGAGTGATGATGCTGCCATCACAAGGTCTGCAAGTATGATCAGAGGCCTGGGGTGGGACATGTATGTAACCGATGTTGATATGATGATCCTATGTTTGTTTTAAGTTTTGTTGATATGATGATCCTATGTTATGTTGATATGATGATCCTATTTTTGTTTTAAGTTATGTTGATATGATGATCCTATGTTTGTTTTAAGTTATGTTGATATGATGATCCTATGTTATGTTGATATGATGATCCTATTTTTGTTTTAAGTTATGTTGATATGATGATCCTATGTTTGATTGAATTTAAGTTATGTTGATGTGATGATCCTATGTTATGTTGATATGATGATCCTATTTTTGTTTTAAGTTATGTTGATATGATGATCCTATGTTTGATTCAATTTAAGTTATGTTGATATGATGATCCTATGTTATGTTGATATGATGACCCTATGTTTTTTAATTTATGTTGATATGATGATCATATGTTTGTTTTAGTTACCATGCTAGTGGGAAAATGGTAAAATGTTTGCAAGATAAAATTGTGCAATGTTCATTTCATGAATGGTCATATGGTCTGCTTCCTGTGGTTGTCAGGCATTCCCATGACAAGACTTTCCTATGCCATTGAGAAGTTGGTGCCAGCCCTGGATGCCGGCTACACCAGTGGCCTCACCCAGCGAGGTCTTCTTCAGCTTCTCTGGATCATCACGAAGTTAAAGCCATCTCTCAAGATTTCGAATCTTCGTGATTTGGTGAGAATCAATCAGTGTTGTTGTTTTAGATTACGATTATTAATACTTTAGTTGTTGTTTGTGTAGTTCATTAGATTGTCCCTGTTTGGCCATGTTGTGTTGAGTTGTTGTGCCTTTGCAGCCACAGATAATGTCATCCAATGACAATGAAATGTTTATATACATTTATATATTAATAATGTAAAATATACAATGATAGGGATTCTTCAACATCAGTCAAAAGTTATTGTACCCATCTCACCATCAATCGCCCAGGTGTGACCTCGTATGAGGATCTTGGCAACAGGTTCAAGAGGGCCCATGACAGGATCAAGGATTCCTGCGAAGGGTTTCCTGACAACATCGTCCAGGAGCTTCCGTTGGTCTTGGGGGATGCCGAGGTCAATGATGTGGCTGTTGCTCAGGGATGGAAAGATGAGTTCCTGAAGCCTGTTTCTTGTGCAAAGGCTCCTCCGTCCAGTGTTGCTGAGTTCTTTGCAGGCAGGCGTCCGGCTGCAGCACCTGTGCCGGCGTTGCCTCACCCCCCTGCGCGCAATTCGTCAATTGCGTCAATTGCCCCAATTGCTGTGACAACAAGCAAAGCTGCTCCGCCAGCTCCAGCCCGCCCAGCTGCTGAGGCAGCTGCTCCGCCAGCTCCAGACCGCCCAGCTGCTGAGGCAGCTGTGAGAGATGCCACTCCACCAGCTGAGCCTAGCCCAGATGGAGATGCCCGGGGAGCTGAGCCTAGCCCAGCTGTGGACCCGGCTGTCGAGCCTAGCCCAGCTGTGGACCCGGCTGTCGAGCCTAGCCCAGCTGCTGAGGCAGCAGCTGTGACTGTGCCAGCTGCAGATGGAGATGGCCCACCCATTTGTCTGATTTGCCAGCAGGAGATGACCAATGGCGCGATGAAGACACTTGGGTGCGGCCACACATATCATCTTTCTTGTATGGAGGGCTGGTACACAGCAACATCCAACTTCGAAGAGCGTTGCCCTCTCCGTTGCCAGATCACGCCCCCAGCTGGTGATCGAGCTGTTCGAGGAGCAGATGACTTCGAGGTTGTGGACTTCATGTGAGTCTGAGTGAGTGACTGGCAGATGATCGGATGGCTGAACTTGGCCCAAGATGATCGGATGGCTGAACTTGGCCCAATGGCCCAATCTAGTTGGCAGATGGCTTGGTCAAGCCAGTGAGGAAACTTTAAGTTGCAGCAGAGTTGTTTATGAGTTGTCTATAGTATAATCTCTTTTTTTTTTGAACCATTGGCTGGCCATCATCGAATTTTATTGAAGTTTGTCTCATTTGGGGGGATTCTCTCTGCAGTGGAGTCAGCTAAATGCCGGACCACTTTAGCTTTGACGCAATTCATTTGTGTCAATTGCCATCAATTGAGGTGTGTGAGTTGCAATTGTGGTTTGCCAGCAGCAAAGGCGTTGGTCTGAAGCTCCATTGGAAGAGATGATGGGGAAAATGCATTGTTATGCTATTGCTATTGCAAGCTGCTTTCATTGAATCGTTAAAAGCTTGTGCTGGAGCTCCTTTTTTTACTTGTGTTGTTTCTGTAGCTTACTTTTCTGCAGGCTTCGTTGTGGAGTGAGAAGGCTGGAACTTCACTGACTTTCTGATTTTTTTACACTTGTGCAATGATGATGGTGAAGTTGAACTGTCAAGACTGCCGGAAGTCATTCATTGCTGTTCGCACATTGGTGAGTTGGTATGTGCCTGCCAGATTTGGATCAATTGACTTCTTCAATTGAAAAAAAACTATATATAATGATTCATAAGACAACCAAACAAGAATCATGACAATCAAACCAAACAATCTTCAGGCTTTGAACAAATGATGTTTGAATTGCAGTGCAGCAATGGTGCCAAACCATGGACAATCAGTAAGACATCACAAACCTAAACCATGGCCAATCTGTAAGACATCATTTGAGTTTCAGGTAGTTCAATGGAGTCAATTGTGTGAATTGTCTCATGGACTTCGATGATGGCGGCAGTGACAGTCAGGAAGGGCGTGACGACTTTCAGTCCCTGACTACAGACTTGGAGCCCTTTGCTTGCGATCACCCATTGCTGAAGTTTGGCCAAGTTGGCTACAATGGACCTGCTGGCTTCATGTGGGACTTTGCCTATGTCTATGACAAACTTTCATGCTTTGGGCGAAAAGAAGCAGAAGTACAAGATGTTAAAGGAGCTCCAGGAACAATGCTGTGAAGGGCAACACTTGTCCAGGGAAGATTTGCATGTGAAAAAGGAAAGAAGGCTAGCCAATTTGCCCAAAACAAAATTGTCCTTGATGAATCATGGTCGAACTATGTTAGACATGATTTGACATTGAAGAGGTTGTTTCAATTATGTAATCAAGAGTAATCATCTGCATTTGTTGTGCAGGCGAGGGTGCTTGGCCGTTGATGCAGTGAGCACATTGCTTGTCTTGCACTTTTTGCTCGACTTGCTCAACAAAACAAGAACTGATGCCAAAGCGCTGACTATGAGAAACTATTTCAAAGATGTTGGCATGCTGGTCACCCAGGAAGCAAGTCGCCACAATGATGTGCTGAAGTTTTCAGTTGGTGACTTTCCTATGCATGTTCTGCCTACAGGGAAGTTGCAAGGCTTTCGTTTGTGGCTCGGAAGACATGTTCACAAACAGGTGGTTCAATTATGGCTTACACTGTGGAAGTGGATGGCCAGGGAAGACAATGGGCCACTTCTGACAGAAGACATTTCCAGCAACGATGATGAGGAGCCATCCTTGGTGGATTTACTCATGTTTTGTGTCAATTTTATACATTCCTACAAGGCGGCCCATTCGTTTCGACAGCCTCCCCCTTTCTCCACCGATAGCATGAGAAATCTGCAACAATGCGTTCTCAAGTTTGTGGCGTGGGTTGTCAACAATGTGGTGCTTGAGATGATGACCCAGCAGGACGATTCTCAGCCAGTGCCATCCAGACGCGTGAGAAGGCTAGGTGGTAGTCAAAATGCATTACATTTTTGTTTACTGTAAAATAGTTTTGTGCCTGTGTGAATTCTCGAAGGTGTGGAAATTAAAGGTTTTGAACCTTGCCAAACAGGAACTCCGATGCAAATCTGCGGAAGATGAGTCCTCATGAGATCTGGCGTGTCATTGAGCAAAGCAAGGATACTGGGGTGTCATACCAAAAGATTTGTGCTCTGCGAAAAGATGACCCACAAGGAGGAATCAGTGAGCAACTGACGTAGGTTTGGCAGAGAAAATTGTTGTCAATGTACAGGCAGTCATCAAGGCTAAGTTTCTTCAATGTGAAGAACTTCGCCATTGTCACGGATGCCTCAACTCATAGCAACAAGGACTACCTGATGAGCCTGGCCTATGACCCTGTAAATGGAGTAGGGGCTCACATGTGCTCAGTTCACGTCAGGTCAACAAAAGTGTTACACCCACAGGAGATGGAGCTGACACCAGAAGCAGAGCGCTTGGCAGCGAGACGGGAAATTGAACGGCTTAGCAGCTTGAAGTTCTTGCAAGGCCTTTCGGCCCAGATATGCAAGTTGACTGACCTTCGCTTGGATGATTTTAAATTTCCTGAAGTCTTGCTCAAAATGTTGGAGCTGCAACCAGGCGATAACTTCTTCTTTGACGACAATGTCGCAGTGCTGAATGGAGAGGAGTTTCAATTAAGTCAATTACGTCAATTGTCTGATTTGCCTTGTTTGCATTGCATCATGGACCAAGGCAAAGTTGGCTGCGCAGCTGCTGCCTTTGTCACTTCCCAAGCTGGCCTCCAAATCCACTTCACCTTCGACAAGATTCACCGCCTGTTGAGAGACCTGAAAAACCCAATCAAAGCAGCTGGCTTGGAATCTTGTGTTTTGGCAACAACGTATCTGTTCAGCGTCAACACCAAGCCTTTTGGAAGTGGCCAATGGTTTACGGAAAAAACTCAGATCTTGGAAGCATTCTTTGAATCCAACAGCTTTGATCCTGGGTCATTTGCTTGGATCTCACTTTTTTGCTGAAGTTGGTTGTTGATTTTGTTTGTTTGCGAATGTAGGCTACTGGAACAAATCATATTTGAAATCAAGTTTTGAAGCAGCTCAGGACTGCCAATGGTTTCAGGCATTGAAAGAGAGAATTGCCAATGATTTTGGTATGGAAGGGTGCTCCGACAGGGAGATCTGGGACTCCATTCCCGAGCAATTGGAATCGTGGAGGCTCAAGGGCGGACTTGCCAAGGCAAGCAGATGGTTTTCCTGGAACGAACGAGCTGCTGTCCACTTGAAAGAATGGCACAGCTCCCTCATGCTCCTCTCGTGGTACTTCCCAACAGATCTTGACACTGATGGTCAGTCTGGTTTGGTAGGCCTCAAAGGCTGTTTGACACAGATGTATTGGGAAGATGCCCACATCATCTTCAGAGTTCAATATGGAATGTGGTCGTGGTACTCGCAGCAGATCCATGATGTCAAAAGCCCAGAGCATGCAATCATTGAATCTTTGGAAATGGTCGAGTCATGGATGAGTCATCAGTCTCTCCAGACCCTTGCTGAATCGTGGAGCGCTCAAACTTGGGCCGATGTTGAGCGGTTTGTGCCTGACCAGGAGGCCTTCATTGCCAGAGTGAATACCTATGCTCTTGGATGCTTGATGAATCGTTGCGCAACGCTTTCCAAGTTCTCAGCTCCACCTGAGACATGGGTTGGGCTTCTAGATCCCCAGCAAGCACAGGTGACAAGAATGCGGCTCTTGAAGGAGTATCGTTGGTTTCAATCCTTGCGGTGCAGCATGGCTCCTTTTGCAGCAGAGCTTGCCAGTGACATTGAGACGGTCTTCGATTTGCCTTGTCGTCATTTGTGTCATTTGTGTCATTTGTGTCATTTTGACTTTGGAGCAGCGCAAGAGCTGGCCAAGCTGCTGATTGGTGGCTTTGCGGATTCAAAAGTGGTTGAGGACATTCACCAAGCATGCAGGGTGGCCACGAACCCAGGCAGCAACAAGAAGCTCTCTGGAGCTACGTTGCAGCTTGTTTGCCAATTCTCTGAGGTTTTGGACAAGAGAGGGATCGTCCATCCAGCTGCCCTAACCCGTGAAGAATTCTTGGACAAGTGGCCTGATGCCAGAGATGATTTCAACTGCCGCCAGGAATTCAAATCATCCAGCCATAGTCTACCAGCTCGCTACTCAGAGATTCTGACGAAGAAGATGTGGCGCACTGTCAGTGAGGATTGGCTTCGAACCTCATACGGGGCATGGCAATGGATGATTCAATACTGCGGGCAAAGGCTTGCTGACCAAGGTGTTCGCCTGGAGGCCAGGGAAGTGACGAAAATGACCAAAATGATGTGTAGCAAATGTTTTTGTGTCAGTTGAATTACCCGTCAGGATGGTCTTCTGAACCGCCTTGCTTTTCAAGGGCAAGTGATTGAAGTCAATTTTGTCTATCTACTCATTTTGGGCAATTTGAAGTGGCAAGCCCTTGCTTGGCCGTTGAAGCTTGTGGACGCTGCTGATGATGATTATCGCATGATGCGATGGGTTTTGGATTCGTCGTCAAGTTGTCAATGGCTGCAATGCTCTCTGAACATGCCAGCTTTTCAAACAAAGCTAGTCTGGAGCAATGAGTTTGGCATCCACTGGCAACAGGTTGGGCCTCCTGAAACATTTGCGCAGAATTGCTTGCGGCGCTCCAATGGCCTGACATTCACAGATCTTTGCTTGATGGGGAGGCATCTTTTTGGCTCCGAAATCAAAGAGAAGTCTAGGAAGGACATCCTTTTGAAGCTGGCGTTGCATTTCGGAGATGATTTTGCAGAGCTGGTCTTGGAGTGCGACTCTAAGACGACAAAGAAGTCATCATCTGATCCAGATCAAGCAGCTTTGGTAAAAGCTGTGTTTGACCACTTGGACGCGGATGAGCAGAAGGAGTTTCGCTCTGTCAAGGAGAATGTCTACAGGGAGGAGAAAACTCAGAAGCAATTGAAGTGGCGCAAATTGCCCAACGAAAAAATGGAGGAGCAAGCAGCAACTTGGATGAAAATGTTTAATGTTGCTGGTCTGGCTAGTTTGTTCCAGCTGCATTTCAATTTTTCATTTTTTTTCCAAGACAGGCATGTTATTGCATCTACGTTTTTTCCACTTCCAGGAAAAAGCCAAGAAGAAGGCTGCCAAAGGCAAAGGCAAATCCAAAGCCAAAGGGAAGGTGAAGGGAAGAAGCAAAGGCAAAGGAAGAAGTGGCCGAGGCTCAGGAAAAGGGGCTGCAAGCAGTAGCGGAAGAAAAAGGAAGAGGGAAGCTGAAGAAGATGACGAGCGACCAGGCAAGGAAGCAAGCGATGCTGTGAAGATGGAAGACGAAGAGGATTTGGAGGAAGAAGAAGCTCAAGTCAATTTTGTCAATTCAGGCAATTGCGTCAATTCAGATGTGGAGGACCCACTGCCAAATCCTTCTCCACGTGAAGCAAACGAAACTGAACGTGCTGAAGCAGCAGCTGAACTTGCTGAGGAAGCAGCTCCTCCTGCTGAACTTGCCGAAGAAGCAGCTCCTGCTGCTGAAGTTGCTGAAGGAGCTTCTCCTGAAGTTCTGAAGTTGCTGAAGGAGCTCCTCCTGCTGAACTTGCTGAAGCAGCAGCTCCTCCTGCTGAACTTGCCGAAGAAGCAGCTCCTGCTGCTGAAGTTGCTGAAGGAGCTTCTCCTGCTGAAGTTGCTGAAGGAGCTCCTCCTGCTGAACTTGCTGAAGCAGCAGCTCCTGCTGCTGAACTTGCTGAAGCAGCAGCTCCTGCTGCTGAACTTGCACCCCCGGCTCAACCGGCTGAGCCAGCTCGGCCAGCGCCTGTGCCTGGCAGAGATGCCGGGCCTCGAGTGCACTCAACACCTGCCCTCCTCAGAAGCATTGAGCCCAACAGTTGGTTCAAGTTGAGGCTTGACAAGAATGCGCACAGGTTTCAAGTCGAGATGGACAAGAATAGAACGGTTCAACATGAGCTGTGGGATTCAACCCAGAGACAAATGTATTATTCCAGAAGTTTCAAAGCAACAGGTGACTGGAAAACCGCACTTCAAGAAGTGCACACTTGGATGTGGGAAAAGTTTGTCTTGGCTGGGTTGGAATTGGGGCCTGGAATCCGAGATCAAATTCCAGGAGAAGTCCCAGATGAAGTTTTTGAAGGCCTCAAGGATGAGATGAGTGCGCTGCCACCTCCTAGGAATTATAATAGCAGGAGAAAGTAGAAGAGCGCTGGGATGACAAAGTCATCGCCTTAGGGCCTTGGTAAGACGCTCTGGTTGAAGCAAGTCCTTCACCTGATGCACTTGCAAAATCGCAAGAAGATGCTCTGTTTAAAAAGGAATCAAATAATCCTGTCACATGTTGGGGTCTGCTTGTGTTTATTGTGAATTGACTCAATTGATTGATTTGTGTGGTATTATAGCCTGAGGGTTGCACCTGGATGGTATTTTTCAATGCTTTGTCAAATGTTGGGGCCTGCTTGTCATGTGTCAGTGCGAATTGACTCAATTGACTTGAACCAGATTGATTTGTGTAGTGGCCAGTGGTATTGAAGCTTGAAGTTTGTGCCGGGATGGTCTTTCAATGCCAATGCAGGCTGCCAGATTCATCATCAGGCCAAGGACTCAGGAAGCCTTTACTTTTATACGCAGGGTCAGAAGCCTTGGACTGGTATTCTTGTCAGTGAAGAAACCAAACAAAATTGTGGACTGGATTAATTCTTTTACCGCAGGTTTTTTGGCCCATGAGCACATTTGTTGGTTTGGCCATTTTGGTCATTTGTGTCAATTTGTTCATCATGGACCAGCAAGCTGGCCTCGCGTTTCTTCCGGTGATGGTGCTGTCCACTGTGACAGCCAGTGCCAGCCTTCAAGGCCCAAGTGCAGCTTCAGAAGATGACGATCAAGAGAAATGGCTGGATGACAAGCTCCAACAGATTTCTTCGTTAGATTTCTATGATTTCTTGGCCTTCAGCAAATTCAATAGGCGCTGATGCTGTTTTTGTTCTTGGAAAATTGAGACAACATGCATTGAAATTGAAATTGAATCATTCTTTGATGATCAATGAATAACCTCGAAGTCCATTTTGTTAATTGCCCTGCAGGCGTGTCGACTGGCCAGAAGGACTGCATCATGTCAAGTCCACATGTCAAGACTTTCTTGATTTTGACCAAGAGAATGGCGGCAGGGCCTCGAAAGTGTGGCCTTCATTTTTGTGTGAAGCATATCCTTTTTTGCGCGGCGCAACATCGTGCTTGGAGATGATGGTGCTGGTTGCTGAAAGGTTTCTTTTCAATTTGGTCAATTTCAATGAATTGGATCAATTGGAATTTGTTGAGTTTTGTGCTGGCCGAGCCCATCTCAGTCGAGAGATGCTGCGTCAAGGATTTCACCAAGGAGCTTCTGTGGACATTCTTTTTCATCCCCACCATGACATGTTGAGTTCCAAGGGGCTGAGGACTTGGTTTGACATGGTAGTGGCTTCTCGGCGAAAGTCGTTACACTGGTTTGCTACCAGATGCTCGAGCTTCGTCCCGCTCTGTATCTCTCAAAGCATGAGATACGAGGAGAATTCATTCTACGGGGATAGAAGCAGGCCATGGGTGGAGCAGGGCAACCTTCAACAGGAAGTAACTGCAATGATGATGTTCTTCAGTTTCCTCTTGGATTGCATTCCGGTGTTGGAGCAACCCACAGGGAGTGTGCTTCCAAAACTACCATCCCTTCGTAATGTTTTGTGGTTCTTCGACTTCAAGAAGACAGTGACCTACATGGGAAGCTTTGCTGGCCCAACAAGCAAGCCTCTCCAGATCTGGCATCCGTCTTCAGGGCCCGGCTCCCTATTTGCAGCCATCGCCAGGCCAAGGCCAGATGGCTTGGACAATTTGGCTTCCAGTGGCCAGAGCTGGGATGGAAGCCACACTTACACTGGCAATAAGGAGATGCTCATCGAAAGCGAGCACTACACGCCAGAGTTTGGCGCTTGTCGCCCAAATCTACGAGCAGATTCGAGCTTCGTGAAAACTTCACAACGCTCAATTTGCTCAGTGTTGTCCATTCAAACTGTCAGTCAGTGTCTTGAATGCGACAAGAGTACTATAGCCCAAGGGTTCTTTCGTGCTGACTCACCTGAGTGGTGCGTCCCTCTGTCAACTTTGACCGTCTCTGTGGGGTCAAGAGGCAACATGGCATTTGCTCCAGCAAAAAAATGCGCAATCAGTGACAGAGCACTGCAAGTTCAGCGTTGCCATCTCATGTGCTTCAGTCAATTTAATTGACTCATTAGCCCTTTGGCTTTTTGAAATACTTCAAATATGTGTACTGAGGTTGGAATTGTTCTGCTCCGCTACCAAGCTTGCTCCGCTACCAAGAGTTCAATGCAGGCATGCTTGACTTCTTTGACATTTATTAATATCACTTCCCATTCGCATTCCCAAAGCAAGACCCAGGATCAGGTCTGGATGACGCTCTAGGCCTGCCTACTGTTTGTTGCTGGTCCTGTTTGCATTTTAAATGTTTTCAAAAGTAATTCTTAATAACTTGCTTGCAAGGCTCGGCGAGAAGTGGCAATTGGATCAATTGACTTCAGCTGATTATGATTGTGGCACTTGAAACAATTGACTGACTGACTAATTGAGTTCAGCTTCTCATCTTCATTCTTTTGCCCACTTGGACAATTGTCGATTTGTGTTTCTGCATGCTTGGGTCAAAGCATGTTGGGCATGGCATGATTTCTTGCCTAGTGATTTTTTATTTTATTTTTTAAAAATTTTTGACATTTTTTTAAAATTTAAATTTTTGACAGAATTGACCGGTTCAATTGACAAAATTGACACAAGTCACACACATGATCGAAGCAATGACATGATTCAATTCACGCAGGTGAGGTCTTCACAATAATAACACAACCGCAGGTAAACGTTCAATCAACGTTTTACCATATTTTAGATTTTATCTTTTTGAAAATATTTTGTCTTTTTTTTAATATTTTGTAAAAAAACATGAAACCACATTTGTTTGCACAACGTTCTGGACAACAAATTAGTCTACCAAATTTCAGATTAGCCTACCTAAATTTCAGAAATGCCTATGTCATTTTCAAATCACCTAGGCATTTCTGAGATCAGGTAGGAATTCCTGAAAATCATGAACGGACAAACCCCTACAAACTAATACCCTACGATCTGGGATGCATTCTTAAGTTTGTGAAAATTCCAATAAACATCACATTCAATTCCCCATGAAAAATCCCATTAAATCCCAATAACATCCATATACATCCCAATGTAGGTGTTGTTCTGTTAAAAACCCCATGATACACGCTGGTAAACTAGCATTTTGCTATGGAAAATCCACCCATTTTTTCGCTAAATCAACGAACTAAATGGTCCGCGTTCAAGTTCGCAATCTGTTAGTTTACCACAGGGATAATCCCATGAAATCACCATGAAAATCCCATGGAAAATCCTCATTCAACCTTCAATGATGATTTTAAAATCCATTTTACAGTTTTTTACTCCCATTGATATGATATCATCCTTTAAAAAAATCCGGTTCCTGAACACCTCCGAGTCGCTTGAGCCCTTTGCCGGCGGAAACGCATCGCGGCCACTGCAGTGCGACCGCGGAAACTTCTCCAACCGCACCTGAATTCAGCCCTGAATTCAGGTGGAGAATGCCCGATAAATATGGGAAAATCACATAGAATATGGGAAAATATGGGAAAATCCACTATAAATGGTGTTTTTATAGGAGAAACATCTAAAAACGCGGGTTTCAATTGGAAAATACACTATATATAAGTGGATGCGTATAGCTGGGAAAATCATCGGTAAATGGTACAGTTCCCGTTGCCAGGTTGGAATATATTTTAATTTTGGCAAAGCAACAGGTGGTATAAACCATCAAAATCATGGTGTTTTTTAATTATTGCTTTGCTAACATCACTCGGTTTTTTGCTGGGTAACTCTCCATTTAACACCATGTCTACTTCACAACAAATCGTCACTAAACCATCAAACCTGTTGTGTTTTGGGGATCATCTTTGAGGGGGCTGGTTGAGTCCCCATAACACCCCGTTGTGACTGGTTGGTGATGATCCAATGATGTCATATACTGATGCAGAGATGTGATAGCTGGACATTTGATGCTTGATTTTATGGTCAACATCCCAAAAATCAACCAGATTGATGGTTATACAGTTATACATGATATTGTATGGAATGGTGACTTAGCAACCAACTCAAAATTTGTGGCTGAATGGTCTAGGTTGGGATATAGCCGCGTCATGGTGGCCCAGTCTCCATTTCACAAACCTAGATCCTTCCCGGCCTAGGTCAAAGTCTCGAACTTTGGACAAGGCATCCACAGTCCTTGCATCGATTCCCATACTTAGATGGGCCATGGGATGAGTTGGCTGGTTAGAAACTGGGTTGCTGAACGGCTTATAACCCATGAAAAATATCCAGGTATATCCCAGCTACTATAGCCAGTTGACTACTCCCGTGGCCCATCTAAGCAAAAATTCCCATCATGTCTGGCAGTTCCCACCGACCTGATGAACTTCCAGTCTGGCTATGGGTCAAGACACACATTGATGGCAAACAAAAAACAACATATTCGGATGTGCATCCCAGTAAATAAGTGGATAATGTTTAATATTCGTCCGCGGGATAAACCGCAATTATACATGGATTACTAAACAACTATGGTCTGTCTGAGAATGGTTCATACCATTTCATACTTCAAAACTGGCCCTTTGATGGGAAAGTGATGATAAAACATCAAATGAAATGATGTAGGTTTACTATAATTTTCAACATTTTTTCTCACAAACCCTCCGTCCCCAGTCGGTCTATCCACATTGGGCATTGGCCAAGACTCCAGAGTGACATTCGCTCACCGCAAGTCACCACTCTTCGCGACAACCAATCCTTAGGGGCCGGAAACACGAAGGTCGGAAAAACAAACAGACAACCATAAACAAAAATCTGGCAAAAACTCATTGATCGCAAGATGACGCACCAGGAATCCCAGGAATATATGATTGAAACTCGCTGTGTGAGTGGTGCGGATTAGATGTACAAAATACACACCTTTTGCGGGCACCTTGAGCCAAACATTGTTGGCCAAGTATTGGTTCATGACCACCCCCGATTTCAGGATGAGAGAATAGGTAGGACGAATACCTATTGAAAGACTAATTCCTAGTTGCCAAACACCTGAAACCTGAAAATCTGCATGCATGGGTTGTGGTACATCACCAGCCCTCAGGGTATGCAAGTGCCTATGGAAATACATACATTGAAAAGATGTGCATAAAAATAATTCACACATCAATTAATATGCAAGGTGCACATCCCAGGTCCCTGTATGGCGCCTGCGGCTTCCATATCGGCATGCCCAGGTTGAGCATCACCAGGCTGTGCGTACGGCACGAATGCCAACAGCCAATGCCACTCACCCAAGAGCCCCGCCATGTTGCGCGGTGGGCTAAGGCTTCAGGTTGCTTGAACACATTCGAGACAGCAAGTCAGCAAGTCTTAGCAAAAAGAGAGTACGACAACATGGAGAACTATACAGTCAAACCTGTGCTGGCGAAAGGTCCCCAACAGTCTTTGGGGACCTATTAGCTGGACGTGTTGCAAAAGCCATGGCATATTGCACACTTCACACGTCATGGGGCAACCATATATGACCATGCATGTGCTGAAAAGGGGTTATACAAATATTTTCAACTGCCCCTCTCCCATGACACCGGCCCTCGTTCATGTGACATCACCTTGGTCATCAGGAGCTCTTTGATACGGAAGGATACGAGGTGCCTTGCTCTTGTATCGTTTCTTCACTGTGGCCTTTGGTCTTCGCTTTTCCCGCAGTGGGTGCTGGCACCGGCTGTGACTCAGGGTAAACCGGTCGCAGGGATTCCTCAAGACTTTCCTGCACCTTCAACCCAGCGTTGGTTGTACGAGTCTAATGCAGGGCCCCGGAGATCTAGCTAGCCCCTTGGTGAACATGTCAGCCTTCCTTGTCAAGCTCCTCCTTGTGACTGCCTAGGTTGATGCAGTGAGTCCGCTTCATGTGCCTCAGTCGCTCTGAGTAACCTGCTGACACTACCTTCGCAGTTGCCTCCTTGTCCTCACGGTTCAGCAGTCCAACCGACCTCTGAAAAGATCAGAGAACAATTCTACCAGTGGTACCCCATCATCAAAGAGTGTGGTGGCCATTGCCGCTGTTTCAGCTTCCGTTGTGGATCTTGGACATCCATGCTATTGGAAATGAGTGCCTTGGCCACTCAACTGAATCCAACCGCCAGACGTAGAGTAGGCATGATCATCATCCCCACAGAAATCAGCATCACAATACAATTCAATGATGAAGATCAGCCAACCACGCCGTCACCTGCAACATGTCTGGTCTAGCAAGCCTCGCCAGCCACATGAGCTTCATGAGAATTGAGCTCGGTGACTCAGCGAGATGACCTCTGGCTGGCGTGTCCTCGATCACAACGGTCTTGGAAGGAAAAGGAGCGAGAACCTTCTTGAGCTTAGCATGACCCGGCTGTAGTCGTTGACGATGCTCCCTGCGTAAGCCCTCATGTCAAAAGCGAAGAATTCTTGGCCTTTGCATTTTATCCTAGAGTGATGTCGCTCTAGGAACCGTCGAAGATCCCCGAAATCGTCTAACATGATCCTCTTTGAAAGCTTTCTCCAGAACCCGTCATGATAAGAACTATCACCGCTCAATACAAAATCATCCGCATGCACCACTAGTGCTAGATGACCATAAGATGGGAAAACAACCGTGCTGGGAAACTCCGGGATCTTTGTTGCACCCATGTCAAGCAACTCTTGTTCTAGCTTGCACTCCCTGTGAGCGCCCCCTAATACCAGGAAAGACTATTTTCTGCCTAATAGTTAACGTACAAGCTTCTGACTAGCAGTTATTTTTGAAACCTACAACCTATCCACAACTTATGTCTTTAGCTAATTGGAAAGAAATTCTTAGAATTAACTATGTTTTTTTGACTTAAAGCACTGGTTTTATTAATTGTCTTTCTGTTTTTCATTTGCCCTTTTGTAAAAAATATTGTTTGGATTTTTGTGTTTGGGAATGGTGCCACTTAATGTTTTTTTTGTTTTATTTGAGTGAGGTATGCTTTGCATGTGAAATATGCTTGTTGGATGGCATGGGATGTGTAGGTATTTTTTGTGGGGTGAACTGAGGTGTTTAAGTAGCATTGCAAAAAACAATGTAATGTCTAAGTAATATATTTTTGCTTCCTGTGTTCAAGTAGCAAAATGTTGTAAGTAATGGTGTGTGTGTGTGCAGGCCAACTTTCTTGGATGAAATGGAATGTTTCAGTAGCAGTGTATAAGATGAAATATGATGTCTAAGTGATATGTTTTTGCTTCTTGTTTTCATTATGTCTAGGTAACATCTCATCTGGCTCGCGTTTGTTTAACTAACATCTTTCATTTTGATTACATGTCGCAATCATACATGATCAAGAAGCAGGATTCACACTAGAACAAGGCAAGGGAAACATCCACAGTCTCCTGAAGCCACGGGCTCTTCTTCAAATCGTTTGGCTCCCGATCCCATGATTGGTGACTTGCTTTGGATTGGGACTTGGACGCTAAGCTCAGGCATCCCAGAGCCCCTCATCCTTCTCGGATGGCACAATCAACTGATTTGCTGTGGGATTTTCTGTAAATAGCTCAAGACGGAGTGCTGGCAAGTTCTAAATTAAAGCAAGCAATGATCAAGCTGGGCCACGAGAAAAAATAAACTTGACGGAAAAATGTGACGATGATTTTGCAGATGCGCAAGATCTGACGATCAGAATCTTGATGGCTCCGCTTCGAGATATGAAGAAATCTGTCGAATCTCATCTAAGAGTGATGAAAAAATAAAGCCCATTGGAAGAAGAAGAGATTAAGAAGGTGCTTGCAGCTTTGAATTTGGAACAGGAAACAGAACCAGCTGCTGGGTCTTCAAAGCGAAATACTGCTGCCTTGGCATAGACAGTTGGAGTTGACCAGTGGGAAATTAAGATGAGCCGTGAAAGACAATAGAAACACTTGCACGGAAACTAGACATCCACGCTTCTGGGCCTGATGTCCTGTAAAATTTCACATACTGCCGAATACTTCCTAATCAGTAACCAAATTCCGATAAAAATGTCCGATGAAGCTTCCCTTGAACCATCCAGTCCGCATAAAGCCTCAAAATTTCCAATTACTAAAAAAAAGTGCTGGTATCACGAGAAACCCTGTAAACATGTCAAACGCTTGTTTTTCACAAAATCCCAAATCCTGTACCTTCATCCAATTTCTAGGATGTAAAGCCTCTATGATGCCGACAAAAAAATCAGATAATTCCCACTAATTTGTTCGTCATACAATCGCGAAATAGTAAAACCATGGGATCTGGCAGTACCGGGATCACCCCACGACGAAAATAGCTGATTATCGTTTCTGAGGCTGGTTCTCCGCCACCCATGCAGCCCTATAGGCCTATAGGATCCTATAGGCCATTTTTGCAAGATGTTTGGGTCGGAGCCAAAGTCCACGTACGAGCCGTAAGGAGGTTCACCCTCAGCCATGCAGAGGGCAGCCAGGCCTTTTTTGCAAGATGTTCTGCCCAGAGCTGAAGCCGACGTACGTGCCGTAAGGGGGTTCACCCTCCGCCACCCATGCAACCCTGCCCGGCCGAAGCCCACATACGAGCCGAAAGCCCAGTTATAAATGGGACAGCCCCAAGGACCCGCAATAACCATGTGCCGAGATTTGCTGTGCAGCTGGGCTGTTTTCGGGCAGGGCGTGGTGATCAACACATTCCGCCGCATGCGGTCCAGTACCATCTCAGGAATTGGTCTCTCAAAAGCAGAATGATGCCTGCCTGGGCCTGAGCCCTTGCAGTCAAAGAATGAAGACATGGCTGACATGATATGGAGCTGAGGGTGCCCTGAATTGAAAAAAATGAATCTGAGCCTGAAACAGCTGAGAAATCACATAGACATCCAAAAACGTGCTGCATAAATTGCTGAGCAAGATGGGCACACGTCTAAAACCCGGTCAAGCTGAGCACCAATCCTGCACCACCAGAAACACCCCTCAATCCTCTAATAATTCTTCAATCTGTTCTCTGGGGCCCTGCCGGCACCAACCCGGCCAATCGGAGTACGTTTCTTTCATCACCTTCTTGCTCACAGGTCTCGACATGTTTCCACCACGGGCAGGTGCCCAAAAGCTGAAAAAGCTATACCCGGCAATAGCCTGCTACGTGTTCCATGCCTTTGGCGCTGTCCATTTTATTTCCGCTTGTTTCCAGTACGGGGAGGTGCTATCCCAAAACTGAAAATTCCTATACACTTGTTTCCAGTATCGGTTCTTTCCAGCCCTTGGCCAGGGGGTCCGGTCCGTCGGGTGGGCTGGGCACTTGTACCACATCATCGACTCCGGGTTTATTGATTTCCCAGGCGGGGCTCTTCCCTTCGTCTAGCAGAAACGGCTCCCATAGACCAACCTAGTACAATTGAGTGCAGAAAAGGCTCCCGTTACGAGTCCTTTCATGTCATATCCATATCTACAGATTATAGGTACCACCTGGAATTCAAGCACATCTCCGGACATTGCCACAAGCCCTGCATGTGTGCCATGGCAGAAATACTGGCGATGTTTCCATAAGTTCTTGGATCCGCCCATGGAAAATAGGGATTAATATGAAAAATCAATAGCAAACCATCCCCACTAAATGTTCATCGTCGGGTAAACCCCTATGACTGGGATGATGTTATTGAAATGATGCCCAAATGGTTGGTGAATGGGCTGCTTTATGGCATTAATTGCAATTATCACAGCATTTCTATCCCAACTATATCCCCATCAAGATCAACAAGTGGTAATCATCATCAACCAACCATAATTTCCAGATCTCCATTACTGGAAGAAACATCTGGCCAAAGATATAATTAGTGATACCTCACATCTGGATATTTCATTGTGGATACATCACAACATCAATTCTTTTTTCCAGATCATCATCAACCAAACTGAATTGATTAACCAAAGATCATCAACCAAACAGTTTTCCAGAATTGCTTTTTCCAAATCATCAACCAGATCATCAAGCAAACAGTCATTGGATTGGTTCAAGGGAAAATTTACAGGAAACCATGGTTTTTACCGTTAAATATAGGGGGTTCCTGTAAATTTTCCCTTAAACCAATCCAATGAAAACTGTTTTTGGCCATGTCTTTGGTTAAAATCGAGCCATGCTTTTGACCAGCTTCTCCATGAACCATCGAGCCAAGGCGCTACCACCATGCAACGCACAGCTACCTGCTGAGCAACGGTAACCCTCCGGGTGTCCGGGTGAACATAGCTGGAAACTCCCCCAGAAGATGGAGCTTTATCAAGTTTATAAGTGGAAAAAACACCTATACATCACTGGTTGGTGGTTGACCTACCCTACCCCTCTGAAAAATGATGGACTGAGTGAGTAACAGTTGGGATGATGACATTCCATTCCCAACTGAATGGAAAGTCATAAAAGCAATATAAAAGCCATGTTCCAAACAACCAACCAGATCAGGAATTCTCCAGCCAGCCGGGCCAGCCATGTTTGATTACTGGTAAACTCATTGGTGTTCTGGGATTATGATCCAATCTTCCTGGTGGTCAATATCGGGGATCATCTTGGGGATCGTCAAGGAGATCCTGTGTACCCCTAGCCATGTCAGCCGCTTCTGCGAAAGATGAACAGTACTTCGATTGGCCATGGGATTAGTTAACTGGTTAGTAACTGGCTTATTACCCATGAAAAATACCAAGTTATTTGTCAGTGAACTAATCCCATGGCCCATCTACGCCCCAAAACATCGGGTATCCCACATCTGTTGACAAATTCATATGCAATGTATGGTTGAAATCTGGGTACGGAATGGCATGCTGATGGAAAAGGTCAAAAAATTGCGGTGCCCGAAAATGGATGGTTTGACTTTAAACTATATATATACTGTATATTATATTAATTATATAATATGGATTATCTATATATATATATATATAGATAATATAAAGAATCACCCAAATCCGCTGTACCATGGTTTTCACTTTTGACAATCCCAACAGGCATATAACCAGCTCTGGAGGTCTCAGTTGGTTCACCAACTTTGAGACTCCAATCGCTCCCACGTTCATAAATCTTTGCTCAGTACGTCATTGCGACTTTATTCAATTGAAACAT
Source organism: Cladocopium goreaui (assembly GCA_947184155.2). NCBI lineage: Eukaryota > Dinophyceae > Suessiales > Symbiodiniaceae > Cladocopium > Cladocopium goreaui. The sequence continues at coordinate 1,713,361 of CAMXCT020000002.1, forward strand.
CCGCTGAAGATGTTCCGTACGATCCACTTGCCAATGAAGCGAGTTTCAGTTGAGCAGTGTCCAAGACCCAAAATGTTCTCATTCCACTTCAGCGGTTGGTTAACAGGGATTTCCAGCTCATGGATTATGATAATCCCCAATATCTAAAGGGTACAAGGTGGGGCTCCCTAGTTGTCTTTGTTGGGTTATAAACCCCATTAACTATAGTTATATCCTCCATAAATACACCACTACGAGGTTTAGGAACAAAGCGAAACTTCGGGGTTTGAAAAAAACGAACTCCGTGGTTAGGCAGGATTTTTGCCTTTTGGGGGCCCACCTTGTAGTACCGCCAAAAAAAAATCAACCAATTTTTATCAATCAGATTCACAGTTTTTTGCTGATTAACATGTCTATAAATATCAGTCATGATGCTTAAATCCCAGTAAATCACCAGTTTTCCTTGGTGGAACCCAATTCAATCACCATTTTTCGTGGTTAAATCAAATCCCAGCAAATCCCCATGTTTTTCAGACGCACCTTGGTGGACAGGGCTTTCATGGTCTCAAAGGTCTTGAGATTCCAAAGGTGAATTCTGAGTAGGAAGTGGAGGATTGAAACTACAATCAATGGATTGGTCTAAGTGGGAAAATCTATCTACAACAAAACCATGGTTTTCCATGGGTTTTCCAATGAAATATGGGGGAAACCCTCTTGTTTACAATCAATGGATTGGTTTTCGGAAGGGAAAATCGACCAGAAACCATCAAGAAACATCAAGTTTTCTCAATGAAAGATGGGGGTTCAACGGTTCACTGGGGTTATTATCTGGGTACCATGAGAATAACAATGGGGATCTCAACCACTATTTTTTGGGATGCCATCCATGGATTTGGTTTTCGGAAGGAAAAAAATCTGCCAGAAACTGATGGTTAATGATGGTTAATAATATATCTATAATGGGATTATAATGGGATAATCATCAATAATGGGATTATATCATGATAGTAGTTATAATACCTATAATATCTATATAGATATCTGGTTGGTGGTGTACCTACCCCTCTGAAAAATGATGGAGTGAAAGTCAATGGGAAGAATTATATATCCCATATATGATGGAAAATAACAGCTATGTTCCAAACCACCAACCAGATATGGAATGTTCACTGGTAATTTTTACCCACCAATCCATGGTTAGTTACGGGGTGATCATCATTGACCATCTCATAAGTGGTATTTTTGTTCCCCGCAACTATGGTTAAACTTCAGCAACCACCATTTGTTCACTGGAACCAAGCACTTTGGGACAGGGATCGGGGAAAAACCATGGAATTTCCCCGATTGGATCAGATGGGGAAAAACATGGGATCCCCTGGGGATATCATCGGATATGTATATATATATATACATATAATGGGATATATAATGGGATATTAGCGGATATAAAGTGGTTATAAATGGGATTGTAAATGTGTTTTTTTTCGGTTCCATGTCTTTGGCGACCATCGTTTTTTTCACAAAGCACTGCTTCGAGCAAGGGACTCTCCAGCATGGCAACAGCTGAGCACCTGACGGCTAGAACTTGGAAAGGCCTGTAATGTGGGATTCACCCAATAATAAACCTTCCCCAATGTTACCGTAAATGGGAAGCTGGATTATTGGGTTTCCCACATTGGTATAGGTATATATAGTATGGATATTCATTGGATGTGGATAATATTGGTTAATAGTAGAGAATAATGGATCAATATAGGACAACTGTAATAAACAATCCCCAATAAAGGTTGATGAAATTGGGTATACCTCTAGCAATAGGATAATGTTAAATGACCACCACTTATGGTTGGTCAATAGGATTGTTTTTGTATTCGGTTTACCACAATGTCTGGAAAACCACAAATTCTTGTGTATAATAACCACCCAAAAAAACGAAGTCGGTATAACCCTACTAAATACTCAGAAAATTACTAGTCTTCATCTTTTTGGGTGTTTTACTATCATGGGGATCTAATGGTATATGTTTGTTGGATAAAACAGACAACGAATGAGATATGTCCATGGGTCAAAACCCGGTTTTTCCATGGTGTTCACAACAAAATAGTTTGGATTGATGGATCTTCATCCCCAAAATACACGGTGTTTTTTGATCCCAGATCCCTGTCAATTACACTTCAAATAATGTATACATTAAAATTCAATAATGATAGTTATTCAGAATGAGGTGCCGTGTTCTGAATCAGACATTTGCAAAAATTATTGATAATCCCATCCATGATTCATGATGATATAATACAGAAAAATCCTCCACCGATATTTCAGGCTGTTACCTTGATGTTCCTTCCGCGACCGGCGAAAAATTCATGCCGACTTCACAACTGAGGGTAACCCTGGCCATAAAAATCACCCCAACTGTCACCGAACAAGCACTGGGATGGGTCCACTGGGATGGCTAGCCGCTAAGAGATGGGAGAGGTTTTTTGGGGGGTTGAGCAAGAAATATTGGAGATCACCAAGACAAAATGATAGTTTTAATTGAAGCTAAATGCGCATTGTTGCCTGTCAAGTCCCGATAATTATCATCATGATGACGATCATCATGATGACGATCATCATGATGACGATCATCATGATGACGATCATGATGACGACTTATTCATCAAAATCACTATTCTGATCGTTGCCATCATTAATAGCATCAAAGACTAGCATTCTCATCGTAATATTGACATCATTCTCCCTATAATCATCTCACTATCACTAACATGAGCATGAATGATTACTAGATACTACTAGTGAGAGTTATCAAAATAGGAAGACTATCATCATGTTGAAGATTAATACACTAATATATTTATATATATCATAGAGATGTTACATGATGTTACTATATAAAACTGCTATGAGATATTACCATACAATGTTAAAAATTAACATATATATATACACACATTATTATACATAATATGGCTCTGTCTGCAAATAGCATACCCCTGAATCCATTGGTTTATCATCAAGTTCCCTCTTAGGCTGGCCTATAGCTCTGTGTGGAATGCCTGCACCTGAAAAAACTTTTCGGTGCCTAAAAGGTATTTTTCTTCCCCTCGCCTCCTTTGAAACCTAATACCACGCAAAAATGAATTGGCAAAACCCTGACCATATGAACCCCGTAAGAACTGACCCATTGAGAACTTGAGGGTACCCTCGTTCATAATTCCCATATTTTCCACCTATAGCACTTAAGAACCCCAGGGTAGGCTGGAAAATTCTGAATCGGTTCTTATCTAACGTTCCGCTGTACCCCCAGATCTTCCAGATTTTCCATTGTAAAACATCAGCTATTGGGGTACCCCCATGGCTATGGAAATCCTCATATCTTTGCCACGACTCTTAAAATGACGACAAATGTAGCTTTCCCCTCCCCGGACCCCGGTGCCTCCATGTTGGACCACTCCACCGAGTGACTCAGCAGCGACGGGCCATGCTCGTAGCATCCCAGGCGTTGATCACGAGCCAGGTCCCACAGCACCAGGCGGCAACCTGGGGAGGTCGTTCAACGAAGAACCATAGGACATCCATAGGGAAATCATAGGGAAATGGTGGTTTTACCATATTTAACCAAGAAAAATGGTGATTTCATCGGATTTATAGCTGATTTATGATAGCTAAGTTGGTGAGCATAGCTCCAATGACTAGGGTTGATTGGGGGGATGTATAGTTGAAGGGAGTTATCAACCAACAAACATAACTGGAAGGCACCACCTTGTGCTGAAGATGGACAGCGCAGTTGATGTCTTTATTCGATGAATTTCAAGCGCTATGTTGGTTCGTTCAGGATGTACACATGTATGTATATACATATTTATATATACATATACAAATTTCAAAATGTGTCATATGTGTAATATACATGTGTATATATAATGGAAAATCACCACTTTTAGTACGTAAATCAACTATAAATCGGCCAGATTTAATAGCAATGTTAGTTTACCGGAGGGTAAGTATGTGTATATATATATACACAGTGTTTATACATGTACCCACCGTAGATGCTTGATGATTTACTTCAGGCATACTTCATCCTGATAAAGAACAACCATAGTAAAACATCCAAACATTGGATTCCTAGGCCTGAAAAAAGAAGCACCAGATCTATCCAAATCTCATGTTCCCCCCAACACTTGGAGAGGGCATTGGTTGACGCCCCGAATGCCCTATAGCGGGGCCTAGCTGGGTATGATATTTCCATATGTTCCCCATCAATAGAACCAAAGATATCATAGTAAGATCAATGAATCAAGCTCCATGACTATTTTAAGGTACCCAACTCACTTCAGTCGGTGACCCTGATGATTATCTATATCCAATGGTTTTGGATGCAAAAAAAAAAACGCTTTTCTGTTGGGAAATCACGGTAAATACACCGATTTCTGGTTGGTACCCTCCAACAAACATAGATATAGACAAACCACAATTTGAGGGTATCATCTTCCGATTTCGGAAAACCATGGTTGCTTTCCAGCTCGATTTCTTACTTATTGCTGGCTAGTAGATCCACCTGGTACCAGTGCCACTGGTTTAATCCAGTCCCATCTGGAGCCATCTGGCGATGAAAAACGCTGCGACCAGGTGACTTTGACCAGCCAGGCACAGCAACTGACGCCAACAAACATCGATACAATGCACCTGATCAAGACCTCGGCACGTCCCCAGATACCGATGATCAGATGCAGTGCTCCAATCTTACCCCAGTCATATGTATATATATATATAAAGTTAGGTAAATCATACGTAATTATCCATGTATATATGTAAAATATACAGTAATATACTATATCTATTATACAATGTGGGGCCCCCCAGTGATGTTAGTTGGTCTATAAACCCCATGAATACTATAGTTATTTGCGTACCATAAACCATAGTGACATTGGAGTTATGTTCACCAACTTAGCTATCGTGGCCGGGGGCCCCACATTCCTACTAGATGCCCAAAAGTTGGAGACCTGGACATATTAGATTTAGATATTTGTCATCGTCTCATGGAATTACCATCCTGGTTTCACACTTTTCGATCCATTTTTTGGGGCTTGCTGGCCAGTGGAAGCTAGTGGATTTTCATTTCCATGGTCATTTTTGGGATCTTGAGGATCCTTGAGGAGAATTTGACATATTTTGAATGGACTCTCACCCGCTTTGGCCTTCAATCCCAGATATTTTGAGATTTGGGTCCTTGAAATGTTCGGCGTTTTTCTGAATCCGTAAGGTATATGAACATATATGAAAAGGCTGACATGAGTCTCACCAAGTGACCCCATCTTGCAAAGCGGCCCTATATCCCTGCGGCAGCAGCCGCACTTTTGGCCAGATGGCTGAGGTAAGGTAAACCTCTGAATGTTTAGACCCCCTGTGGTGACAGTGCAACCAAAACTGCACTTTCACCAATCTGTATTGGGGTAGCGGAGTTTGGCCAAGGGGCCTTTGGGTTATGTCAAACCCTTGTGCCCTTCTCGACCGCATGGGTGAAAATTCATGCGAGTGAGATGGTCCTTCATCACAGCTCGCGTCTGTACTTTGGTAACCAGATCGGGATCATTCGTGCGACCTGGCGTCTTCTGCACGTTGAGCTCCTTGGAGAACACCAAGTCCTGGAGCCATAGGTATCGCGCCTGAATGTGGCGCGACTTGCCCACACCCTTTCGCTCTGCAAGTGCTTTGGCGCTTGAGCTATCCACCCGCAGCACCATCGTCCCAGGGCGAATGCCCCAAAAGTCCACCACACTGCGGATGAACATGGCCTCTGTCACGCCACGGCACATCGAGTAGTACTCGCTCTCCATCGAGCTCAGTGCCACCACCTTCTGCGAAGCGCACTTGATCTGCACCACGTGAGCTCCAATGCGGATCACCGCACCTGATGTTGATCGGCGGGTTCGTAGGTCTCCCGCCCAATCGCTGTCCGTCATGACGTTCACGTGGAGCGTCTCCGGGTTCTGCATCTTGTAGACCCTCTTCATGTAGGGGACCTTCACCAAGTAGCGTGCCACCTTCTTCAGCCTCATCCAGTCAGACAACCTCGGTGTCTTCATTGCTGAAGCCAAAGTCCTCACCACGTGGCAAAGGTCGGGCCGATCCACGCTCATATAGGCCAATCGCATCACCAAAGATCTGAACTGGGATACTTGACCTGGCTCCAATGGTGACTGCCTTTCTGCATCGATGAGATCCTTCTCAGTGACCTTCTCCTCAGGAACATCACATCCTTTTCCTCCATCTTGTAGGTTGAAGGCCCGGATGATAATGTCAGCATGTCGGGCATCAGCTTCCACTTCAAGCCTGCACCCACCATCATCCGTTCCATCCGGCACATACCTCAACAGACGGTTGAGGAAGAATGTCTCGTTCTTCTCCGCGGCCTCACCCAACAAAGCTTCCCATCGAGCAGTGTAGCGCTCGTTCAGCACCTTGTCAAACCACTTCAAGCTCTCCTTGCTGCCGGTCACCATGAAGTCATCTCCATGAACCAGTCCAAGCAATCCCTTGCTCTCCACCTTGAAAAGAGATGGGCAAAGTGCACAGAATGTTGCCCCATTTTTCCCAAGCCATGACTGGTAGTCCAGCTGGAAGATCTTTGACGCATCCTGCGTCCCATAGATGCTTCGAAGCACCTTCCCCACCATAGGCTCCGTGTCGCCCTCCTGGAACTCGTCCTCCTCCGGCAGGGTCATGTAGATCTCCCGCTCGGCCTTTCCCATGAAATGAGCCCTCGATATGTCCCAGGTGCCCAACAGCTTGTCCGCCTTGGCATCCTTCTTCGTCATGAAGAGGCTCAACAGGGAAAACATTGACTCCACTGGGGGCGTAGATGAGAATGTGTCTGCCCCTCCAAGTTGCAGTTCCTTAGGCTTGGCCCTCTTGATCTCCTTGGCAACCAATCGGCATCGCACTTTGGGTCGAAGTGCATCGCCCTTGTTGATGTCCAGCCACTTCACCTTGAGTAGTGGCCCATGCCCCTCGGCTTCTCGAAGAGGCACTCGTTCGTAGACCTTCTCCCGGCGAAGCCACTCCAACTCTTCTGCCCGGCCCTGCTTCACCAGCTTCGGATCCAAAATGGCCCCCGAAGCATCATCCATGTAGAGCTCGTCCATGAAATTGTCCATCTCGTGATCCCACTCCACAGCATCGTCTGGAGACGGACCAGAGAACATCTCCTCCACGGCGCTCAGCTTGTGGTTCCTCTTCATCTCCAACTTCAGGCCTCTGAGGATGGCCTCCACCAGCTCCACAGGATACACCTGAGCTGCATGTGCTCGTTGTCCACCAATCAGCCTAACATGTCTGTGGATCTCCTTGCCCTTCAGCTTGTTCTCACAAGTGCCCTCCAGCTCCTCAGCCAATGCCCGGCAATTGGTCAGCCATAGCGTCTCTTTCCTGACGTAGGCCTCGTTCCCATCATCATCCAACATCTTCATGTTGAATCTGCACATTGGGCTCTGTACCAAAAATGTGTCATCTCGGCTCACCAGCTCTTCGACTTCAGGCATCTTCCAGCTTGAGGAATCTCGCGGATGTTCATGCAGGAAGTAGCCTCCAATACTTGCCTGGGTCTTGCAGCACTGCATGGCTCGTCGAACTCGTTCTCGGCCTTGTTCTTCTTCAGCTTGCACCACCAATGGATCCCTCTTCCCATTCGAAAGCCTCCTCAAAGGACAAAATGTCGTGCATGGGGGTGATGAAGTCACCAGCAACGGCTGCTCCATCACAATGAGGTTCAGGGCTTCCTGGAAGGCCTCGTCCAAGTCGAGATCCCAATGGCGGCTGCCATCTGGTTTCATCTCCTCCAGATCAATGGCCACACCATGTCGTAGCCCAAAACGTTCAACTTCCTGGTTGATTCTGGCAGGCGAAAACACCTCCACCACATCCATGGCACCAATGTCCGCGATGATCTTCGCCGCCTCATAGCTTCCAATCACTGCCTCCATGGCCTTCAGGCTCTCTTCTCGCAAGGAGCTGTCCAGCTCAGCTTCAACTTCTTTGGACAGGTCCTCAATGTCTTGAGCTCCACCCTCACCACCTTTTCTCTTGGGTGAGGTAACTCTCTCCTCCATAGGCATCTCAGCAGCCATAGGCGCTGCACCTGTTGCTGAACCTGAGCTACCAGATGCCTCTGCCGGCACATCCTCTGCCAACTTCATCTTGGACTCAACCGCTTGATCTTCTTCTCTCTGCTTCTTGATCTTCTCCTGCTCAGCCTGGTTCTTCTCCTCAAGGCATCGTTTGATCCTCATTCGGCAGTCCTCATTGTGTGCGATCTGCTGGAAGCCCAAGCCCTTGGTGATCGATTCACATCCAGGGCATTCTCGAGTCTTTCCAAAGGTCGCCAAGTGCTCCCTTCTCACTGGGAAAGCTCTCAACCTGCCCCCTGATGGTTTCTGACCACTGGCACTCGGGGCTCCGATCAATGGGCCCTTGTCCACAGCTTCTTCACCTTCTTGAGCTCCATCACGTACTGGTTCTCCCGGAAGTGCTGGAAGAGCAGGTTGTAGTACCACCGGCAACTGCGCTGGGATCTGCTCTCCAACCTCTTGCATCTGCTTGATGTAGTCGTTGACGTCCCAGGGCGAACCACGTAGTCCAGCTTCAAGTGGAAGCCACTTGTCCTCTTCTGCAAGGCTGTGGTACGAGCTTCCAACCACCACGCCATCTTCCGTCATTCCAAGGACACTGCCATAGCGGTTGTGGCATCCCAAGAACCTCGCAGGCTTCATCTTCTTGAGGTCTCCACGTCTCCCTTTTCCCACGGGCTTGATCATGATGCGCTCCCCAAACAGTGGCATAGGTCGGATCCACTTCTTGCCAGTCCGTCGTTCTTCTGGGGTGCGTCCATCATGCCCAACCTTGAACCTGTTGGACTGCTCAGCTGCATACCTGGGGATCCAGGTCAACAAAGGGTGGCCCTCCGGGATCTTGGTGTTCAGCTTCTTCTCCAAGGTCATGATGATTGCCCGGATTCGCCACTTCACCTCCTTCACTGCAGCCTCAGCCTCACCGTTCGCCTTTGAGTCTCCCACAGGCGATTCCTCATTGATTGCCCGGGCTACGCACTTGGCATTCCGCGCAGCCAATGTCTTCAGCGACACCAATGCCCTCTCACCGTCGGACTTGAGGACAACCTCCCGGTACCCGAGAAGTTCCAGGTACTTGGTCAAGATCTTCTGGGCTGCTCCATCATTGACGCCCTTCTTCTCCAACGCCGTCGCCAGCATCATTCCAGTGCGACGATCCTGAGCCACCAAATGCGGCTTTGAACCTTCGGCTTCTCCAAGGTAAAAATAGTCCATCACCACCGTGTCGACAAGGTCTCCTGAATGATCAACACGGCGATGTTGTTGTGATCGGCCAGTCGCAGCCAGGCACTCCTCACACCAAGACCTGTAAACTGCGTGTCCACTGGCTTCATGTTCTGCCCTCTCGGCAGGTGTAGGAAACAGGAGTCCACCCAGGATTTGCTGGCCTTGCTTCAACGCCTTCAGCGACTCCACGACCAGGCTCATCTTCTGGGGGATCATCAAAGATTCCTTGCAGCGCATCTTCTACCGCACAAACATGATCTCTCGACCTTGACCTTGATGGGGACCTCAATGCAGGCATCGGCGCATCACCAAATCGTCGCCAAACCTGATCATTTGTTGGGTCGCCAGGTGGAGTTGCAGGGGAGTCCACACCGTCTGCAGTGCGCTCCTCCTTCAAGTAGAAATTGTACACCCCTTTCTCCTCCAGCACCGGGATGAGCCCTTCTCGTCCATGCTCTTGAACTGCCTCGACATAGGCTCTCTCCAATGCCTTGTAGATGGGGTGCGACAAGGGGATGATATCTCCTCCACCTTTTGCCAGCCATGAGCAGTAGCCCTTGCCGTGCACCTTCGATGCACTCACCAAGATCTTGTGGACATCCGTCACCTCCCCATGGATCTTCCTCCTCATGTCCTGAGTGTCAACCCCCCTGATGGTTGCCTCCCCATAGCCTCTGATGATCTCACCTGAGGCCGTCCTCATCTTCAGGTCCGAGTGCTCCTCAACGTCATAGAGCTCCTTTGGGAAGACTGTGACCGAAGCTCCAGTGTCGAAGTTGCACCGAATCCATCCTTGGTCTTCCAGTGCGCTCACATGGGTCACCGAAGACTGCCGAGATCTCGCTGGTGATCTGCTTCTCGACTCGCTCCATTGGCTGTCATCTCGGCTCCTGCTTGCCTCCCTCATGGAGTGATCTTCGCACTGCACCGTCACAAAGTCCACCCTTCTCGGTCCTGTCGATGGTCTTGCCGTCGATGTAGGCCTCGTCGAGGAAGAAGTACCACCACCAGGTCCTCGTTCAGGGCTTGGAGATGGTGTCTTCAGCTCCAGGGTGCAGATGTCCAAACCACCTGCATCATTCGGTGGCTCCGGCTCGGCCTGCTCCACTGAGTTGGCATTTCCTTTCCCTTGTTTTGGGGACTGTTTGGACTTGCCCTTGCCCTTGTTCAGAAAGGAGTGGCATTCGGCCTTCTTATGCCCCTGCTTCCCACAGTAGTTGCAATTGCCGTTGAACCTGACTCCATCAGACTTCTTGGGGCTCCCCTGAGAAGACTTCGGGGATGAAGGCTTTCCTCCTCCTTTTCCACCAGGCTTGGACCAGCAGTCACGGCGCTTGTGTCCAACCTTCCCGCAATTGTCGCAGGTGCCCTCGAACTTCTGGGTCATCTTGTTGTTATTGTTCCGACCTTTGCCCCCTGACACCACCAGCGAACTGATACTTCCTGAAACTGCTTTGACCAAAGAGTCAACGTCCATAGGTGTCGCACTTGATGATGATGTCGGTTTGGCAAAGTTGCTGGATATAGTCAGGCGACTTCCGGTCTTGGCCTCCATGTAGTTGGAAACTTCCTGCTCCATCTCGTCGAAGTTCCGAAACCTCGTGTAATTCAGCATGAGGTGCGTCTCCAACTCCTTCGGAACCAGCTTCTCCATGGCGTTCATGGCCAAAGACTCGGGAAGTGCCTCACGTGCACCGAACTGGTCACGTTTGCGGTCGTATCGTGACCGAAGGGCTTGCCACCTCTCCAACGCCCCTTGCAAGGTGTCATAGGTGGCCCGTTCAGGGCTCGTCAGAGCCTGCAGCATGACCCGCTTCCGAGACCCTGTGGATGGGTCAAAACGCCTGTGAAGAAGGCGCCATCCTTCCAAGCCATTGCCCGTCGGGACGTTCTCGATGAGGTCGAACGGGGCTCCCTCTGTTGTGGCCCTCAGCACCGTGTAGAGCTGCTTGGAAAACTCATCCACCTCCTCCCAAACATCATTCAGGTCAGCTGCCATGCCGAAGCTATTGTCCACCTCAGTCTGCGTCACCCCTTGTCCATCGAGGCCGCCCATTCAAGAGCTTCCCTGCTCTTTCCACCGAAGACCCCACTCACATAGTCCTCGAGCTTGATGGCCCACGGTCTGAACCTGTTCTCGGCGTCATCTCCAAGAACTTGAGGTCGGCCAAGTCCTCGACTGTCGATCAGGCCCTTCGGGCGGCTCATCTTCGTAAGAGCTTCCGGCAGATCCCTCAATGCTGCCAGAACCTCTCCAACCTGCACCGCTTGGGCTCCACCTGCATGGGTCGGTGAGTGGAATTGTTGCTGCTGCTCAAAGGTCGTCAACCGGTCTCGAAGCTGCTGATTTTCCGCTGCAGTCTGCGTCACCTGTTGCTGCAGCTGTTGCATCGCAGTCACCACGTCCTCCAGAGTTGCCATCGCCCACAACCAATCCAATCACCACCAGGTAGGCCTCGAAATAGGCTGCAAGCCCGATCACCGCCAAGCTCACAGTGATGAAGGCCGTCCACCTCCAAGAGCTTTGCCTCCTTGTCGAAGGGCTGGAACCGAGGCACAGCGGGCTGGATATTGCAGCCAAGCCCTTGCGCTTGGCCACACCAGGACGCGCTACCATGCAAAGCGGCCCTATATCCCTGCGGCAGCAGCCGCACTTTTGGCCAGATGGCTGAGGTAATGCAAACCTCTGAATGTTTAGAATTATATATTATATCATATATTATATTTGATATTATATATTATAGTTGATACTATATATTAGATGTGATATTATATATTATATTATATATTATATTATATATCATATTATATATTTCATTATATATTATATTATAGATTATATTATGTATTATATTATATATCGTATTATATATTATATTATATATCATATTACATTACATTATGTTATATTACCTCAGATTATGTTATAGTATAGTACATTATATTGTATTATATTGTATTATATTGTATTATATTATACATATTGATATATATATATATATACATTTATATATCATGATTGCAGCATCCTCAGTCCTGGGACACTGCAAAGTGGGATCTCCTTCTATGCTGAATATCGAATTGACAGTAAAGGACAATGTATTGTGATATTCCCCATGATATTGGTGAGTGTGTGTCCCCGAACTAGTCATCAACCAATCATCATTTTCCAGCTATTTTCAATTATATCGTGTTATATCCACTTATATCCCCATATTTTCATGGTTAAAATCCCTATTGAATTACTTCAGTGGATTGATTTAAGGGAAAATCCATGGTTTTACTAGTAAATATGGGGGTTTCCTGTAAATGTTCTCTTAAACCAATCCAATGATTACTATAATCATCAACCAACCGGGGTTGTCTTCACGGGCGGCTGTCCTCATCTCTGGAAGTTGATGACGATTGTCTTTCAACTTGGCAGCCTCTCGGCGATTGAAGGGCGTTCGCAAGTGCATTTGTTAATTGTGTTTGTGTTATATATATATATATGTATATACATGATATGTATATGTATATATGATATGCATGTGTATATAATATATATATATATATGTGGGTGTGCATGCATACAAAGTTACGTCCGTGTCCTCATCTTTTCCGAGAAACTCGACATGAGATGAACTCTCGGGCAAATCACTTCCAATGTTCAGCTCATACACAAGGTCCATAATTTTCTCAGTTTCAAAGAAAAACTCAATGTCTTTCCTATGTACCTGGGCTTCCAAGAGTTCCCAGAGCGGCGAGTGCCTCTGCTTTCAGCGCTTCTCGGCCATCCAGAGCAGCGCTCTTTCGGCGACGCTCCTCTTCCAAGTTGGCTTTGGCCTTCCTCAGGTCCCTGCGGAGAATGTCGTGGTTGGCTGCCACTGGAGGTGATCTTTGAGATGATCGGAATCCCCATGGGGAAGTTGCTAACCCCTTTGAATTCAACCAACCAGAGACTAGATACAGGTTGCCAAGAAATCCTTGCATTTGTGGTCAGCTAAAAATAAAAGCAGAGCCAGAGGTCCGTCAATTTACGAACCTTCGACCGATTTGGCAACAGGCTTTTATCTTGTGCTAGTATAGTATATGTTGAATATGGATGATATGGACGAATATGGAATATGCATTCATATAGATAGCCACAGCGAAACAAATTCCATTCTCAAATATCAATGCAATAAACGACAGCTTGTGAAGACTTGGAACGGATGGGTCTCTCTCTCTCTGTCTCTGTCTCTCTCCTGTGTTTTGCCAATTTCTCCCATATCTCCAATGAGAATCCAATGAGACAAGACCTACGCGATCAAAATTAGATCTGCCAAGGCAGACTACTAACCGCAAACTTTTCTGGAGGGTTGTTATCACGAACATCTAATTGTGTAGCCACACAACAGCTTTTCACAACCACGTTTGCATGAGTGACCGGAACCCTGTTCATAGATAAAGAGCTTGGCTAGTTTGTGACTGGAACATCTGTTGTTGCGGCTGGGCCTAGAAGAATCTCTTGTCGTGGCTAGGAAGAACGTGTCATGACATGAACAACAACGCGAAACATCACTACCAGTAGGCTGAGAAGGAAAGACTCAACCGGCATTTCATTCCCTGCCGGTCTGCTAACTGGCAGAGGGACTACCAGTCCTCTCTTTCAACTGACCGGTGTCTCACTCGCACCCATGTCTTTTACCCAAAATTGGGGGTCTACAAGTATATCAATCTTAATATATTTTACATATGCCTAGATCATCCTCAATCCACTGGTTTTATCATCTGGTCATTTTTTGTATCCCCATTAAAAGCTACAATTCTGAGGGGCATCCCATTTTCAGATCCACAAAAACCCAGGAGATGGCCTTGCAAGGCTGTCGCTCTTGGAACGTTCCTCGTCCAACCGTCGGCGTGCGAGCAAAAGCTCACCGGTAATCTTGGCTTTGCACCTGGGAAAGGCGTTCGGTGGTGGGAAAATCATAACAAGGAGAAACCATCCCCAACACCCGAAGTGGGGGGAGAAACCTGAAGATCCAAAACATTCCGAAAATATCTTCCGCTTCAGCCCTGGTTTGTTGTCAATGCTGCCAATCCCTCTGACAGTTGGCTTTCTTTGGCAAGGAGCTGTTGCTCCTGCATCAGCAGGTCATGTGCAAAGCCTTCCGCAGTGGTTGATGCCCGCTTCGGCGGATTCAGTGGGCAGCTTTGCGAGAACGTTGCTGCTGGCTCTCCTGATCCAAGGATGAAACAAATCTGAAACAATGCATGAAACAAGACGAAAGACATCCAAATTGATGTATTCTGCACATTTAAACAACTGCCTGACAATTTCTGATCGCCGGCTACTGCACCTAAATCGCATCTGGTTCTTGATCAATGACTTGGACAAAAACATATCAGTGTACAAACAAAGCAGAGCTGAAAGCCTCGAAGCGCCGTAGAAGTGAGACCGCCATTGCCATTTGCATCACTCTGTGCACCTGGGAGTGGGCAGAACATGCGATGTCACGGCTGCAGGATGACTTTTGGTGCAAATCCAATAATTGGCCTATACACCAAACAAGTGATTCACTTGCCTGTATATCAGATCTTGTTTTAGCACAGTCCAAAGAAGTGATGGAGTGAAAAAGGATCCTTGAAATCCTATCCCAAACACTCAACCAGTACATTGGGATCCAATCGTGATACCCTCTTGTAATTCAACTTAGCTAATGAAAATGGCCCATTTATAGATGATTGCCTATTTAAATTAAGGTGATTTTCCATAGCTATGTTTAATGACCACAGGGTAATTCGAAGTAAATGACCGAAGGACACAGCCCGTGTTCCCGGCCTGTGGCATGTTCCAGGCGGAACTGCACTCTTACCGCAGCCTCCACCGTACTGTCTAATGCACCTGCCACACATGAAGTTGGTTTTTCATGTTTTTCCAAGAAAGAATGGAGCAAGATTGAGCAAGTAGTTTTCTATCGGGTCTGGACGAGGTCACCAAGTTTATAAATCGGAACGTACAAGTAAATAAACGGCAAAATAGAAATTGGACAGCGGAAGTAATTGTCCATGCTCCCATTAAGAAGCCTGTCGAAACTGCAACGAAGCATCCCTTACCTCAGGCGCCTGGTGGATGCGGCTTCGTGAGAGCTATGACATCGCCAGGATGAACCTCTGCCACCTCGCCTTTGACGATGCGTTCATCGTTGATGTATGTACCTGCCACCCGTGAAGCTGTTGCAAGTTGAAAGCCTTTTTGACTTGGAGTCCCTCGACTTTTCCATAGAATTTGGATGAAAAAAGAGCACAAGGCTAAACAAGAGCCCTTGCTCAGGGACATGCTACCTTGTGACCTAACCTGTTGAAGGTGCAATCAAGATGCCATTGGTACTGCAGTCAGAGATCTTGACAGAACCAGACGCGATCGAGATCTCGCAGTGCCTTTGCTGTGCCCAAAGACGTTCACAGACGTCCACAAACGTGCAATTTCGACAGGTGCCAGATGTGCTAGTGCAAATGCCAAGAATATGATCTACAATTTGTTCACTCGCACAAGTCCAAGGGGCTTTCCACTGACAGAAATGTCATTGCAAACCAACGTGTTGTTGGGCCGGCGGCCAATCGTGACCGAGCCTCGCTCCAGAGTGCACTTTGGTTGTCTTGTTGGAAGTTGTTCTCGTGAAGGCATTTTCACGGTTCAAAAATGGTCTGAAAAGACATCTACACCGTCCCTGCTTCAGGTCCCCACTCAAACATCTATGAGTCATCTATGACATACAGCGTCATAGTATGTCATAGTTACATATGGAACGCGATTCCATCAACCATGCCAATTCAGTGAAAGCAACCGGAGACTGGAAGCTGAAACGGTGGATCATGGCTGTGCAGCGGTGCCAGTTGCAGTGGCATAGATTTCCCACGCCACAGCACCAAGAGAGCCAATCGACGAATGCGAAACAAAGGTCGTTTTCAAGCGATTCCAAAAGCCCAAGGCATGAACTGAACTATAGAGTTTCTTGGACGGCTTCTGGCGTTCCCTGGTATCATCAATTATCATCATCTAGTTTGACACGAGATCTCTCAGGATTTGGTGTGTTTTTACAACCTGCACTAATTCAGGGTTCTTGCAATCGCTGTGCATCTTTAAAGCCACCTATGCCACTGTCATGCCCATGATTAAATGATTGACCATCTGACCGGCTGGTTGGCAGCTGTCCATGGCATGTTCATCTTGAATGACAGCCAATGGCCTGCGGATATTGGCATAGCAGAGTTCTCGATACGTGATGACTCACTGGAAAGTCGGGACAAACATCTCGGAAATTATCACAGATGGAGTGGACATTGTGTATCTAACAAGACAAGTTTAACTCAGCTGATGCCTCTTCGAGACTCCAACTGTACTCAAGGCAGAATCTGAAGTTGAAAGCCACATCTGCAATCGAACAATGCTTACATTGTCTATCCGCTTCTTTGTTCCCTGCTTGTCACATCCTTTTCTGGGCAAATGCTGTGTCGCGCGTGACTCCAATCTGTGGTGAAACTGCGAAAAGTGGGAGCACCTTGGAACACAAGAAGGAACGAACAAAGGAGAGGGAACCAGAATATTCACATAGAAAGTACAGCCAGAGAAACTCGAGTTGTCGGAATGCTGTGCACTGAACAAATGGGATGGAACTCTCTTAATGCCACTGACTGCTCTGGATAAACACGATACCTTCTGTGCTTCCCCTGAGGCATGCACTGCCGCACTGCCAGATCAAAGCTCTTCTGGTTTCAACTGCAAGGTCAGATGTTTGAGGGCTGGACTGTGGTTAGCCGAGACAAAGTGCTCAAGGACTTTACATCTCAATGGTCTCCAGAAATCACTTGTGGCAGCCTGTTCTGGAAGGCCTGGCCTGAGTCTTCAGCACGCCGAAGCGTTTCTTGCACCTAGCACCCCACAGCAAAAGAATGCAAAGACAGATCATTCTTATCATTCTTGACTGTGCGGAGAAAACCTAGGCAAAAAATCAGTTCCAACTTTCTTCCGCAGCATCAAGCATAACTAGAAGTAATGACATGTAGATACAACATGATACAACTTCATATCACTTTTGGGTGCAAAGTTGTGAAATCTCCAGCTCCAGGCTGATTACTATGAGCCGGACTTGATCCTGTGTTCCGAGTACTTGTCATCCGGCGAGAACCTGAGCTTGGTCTTGCAATGTCTTGCATTGACCAAACACGATGTCACACAAACTGAAATTCTGTCTACATGAACAAATACACGTGTCAGAACAAGTGTGACACTGGATGCCGACATGGTTCCATTCACATTTATAGAATGATTATATCATATCTATTATATACATGTATATACAATATAGCATGTATGTGTGTATATATATATAGTGATCTCATAGTTTCTAATCACAACCGTGATTTGATCCCACAAATCTTCAAACATTGAAGGGTCTGCCGAGCCTTGCAGGATGAGCCGAGAAAGTTGGCTTCTCCTCCTGGAGGTGACAAATCGTCCAAAATCGACCAATTTGCCTCGGAGATGTTGAATTTCTTCTCCAGACTATGCAACACATGTCATGGAGACCCGCCTCTCCCTCAGCCTGCACCACACTGTCCAGGGTATAGACCTTGTCAAGAATGGACACCGGATGCGTCGAAACCGAGCAACATCAGCTCAAGTCCGACAAAGAATTGCGGTTGCCCTTAAATTGAAGCATGCGATGCCAAAATACCCTCTTCCCGTTCTCGTTCAGGTAGTAGCGGAGCCTCGGCTGAGACCATGAGACCCAATCAATCCTCTTGTCAGGAAAGGAATCGGAAAGAGATGCCAAGTCTTTCAAATACCTCAACTTTCAATGTCATGTCAGTTCTTAACTGCCTGTGACTTCAAACTTCAGGTCCACTTTTCATAATCCGGGATAGCTATAGCAAGCTCTAGTGACTCTAGTAACTAGTCAACTCCACCCGGAAAGGGCAAATTGTCGTCACCAAGTACCCAGCTGCATCTGGCTAACACTGACGCTCGATGCTGTGAGCTTAAGCCATTACGCTTTGAAATCCCCCGCAATTGACACGGTAAGATCTGCAGAATCTTCCATGCCACATGTTCAACTGGATACAGTACAGTATGACTCACCTTCGCCCTTGCATCAATACACTAGACACGGCTAAGAAATGCTAAGAACCTGTATAGTACACCGAAGTTTATACCATATACATCCAGGTACCATCGTGAGTCTGCCATTTTTTGAGTCGCTTTGTCTCATCGATTTGGCCAAGTCAATATTTCCGCAGCACCAGTTTGTACCGCCGGAGGACCTTTCAGCCAAATCCTATGTACAATTTGCACGTGCATAGGTCGATGCTGCCATGCCTTCAGAATACAGCGTTCAGCAACGCGGGATCAAAGGCATTGACCTACCAAAGCGTCAACGCAAACTGAAGCCGCGGATACATCCGTTTTGCTTTGCAAACTGTTCTTGGCAAAGACTTGTCCGTGAAGCAGAACAAGATAGAACAAGTAAATTCCTATTGCATCCAAGAGTTTTCAAGCATCCCCTTTATCCCTTGCATGCTTTACCTCATCTATTGACATCTATGGATGTGCTAACGCCACCTGCACAGAAACAAGTCATGTTCTTCGTCGAAGAGTTGAAAGTAACAGAAACGGTTTATCCTTTCACAGTGAAGCTGATTACATCAAGGATATGCAGGAAATGCACTTGAACACGCGGAAGCCTCTTCAGTTGCTGCATTTTGCGTGGGCAAGCAAACCTGGGACTGGAGAAACTCTTGGGCAGGTCCATGTGTCCCCGCAGGGGTAGACTGGCGAACAAACGGTTAGGTGGGTTATGGTGGGTTGGTGTCACTCGGACACGTCTGCACAACTTCTTGGTGGCGTGTGGGTGGGTGAAAGAGAACAAAAATCCTCCCCCGGGATCTTGAGGCCGCTGCAGTCAAGATGTCAGCCTGGCACTGGATGACTACCATCAACGGATGAACCGCAAATCTAAATCACTTCTTGATCTGTCAACTTCAAGTTGCACATGGATGGCCCTCTTTTTTGCTCGACAAGGTCTTGCTTCCGACTTTGGAGGAAATGGCCTCCGCCCAAAAACAGGTTGTCTAATAGAGAAAAAATATCGCAGAAGTTGCGCTGTACATTACCCAAATTTGCAGAATTTCACAATTCAAACCACTTTCATGACTCATCTCATCCCAGCTTATCGCTGCTTCACCTGTGGTCCTCCGAAGGTCTTCTCGATGTTGCCTTACATGATCATCATCATGATGATGATGATGATGATCTGATTGAACTGGATCAGATGATGATGATCTGATTGTAATAAAATGATCGTGATGATGACTATTATTATTATTATCATTATTATTACGTTTTATAATGATAAGGGAAGGCTAAAGCAATAGTATATAATAGGGTTGAACACGGAATGTAGAGTATTAATTTCAAATAAATTCAAGCAATGTATCTTTCCGGGCAAATAAGGTCAAATAATGTCAATCAAGTAATGTCAAATAATGTCAATTTATGTTCAAACGGTAAGGGCACTGATTTCGAAGAGTGATCGTAACTGTTGACCTTACACCTCAATATCAAGCAGCCAGTAGGAAGACATGTTCCAATCTTCACTTAAAGGGTTCAAAAAAAAAGAACCTAATTCGTCAAGTTACCCAAGGCCGTGTCCCAGTTCACCTTCTGGAACAGTTCATCCACGTTGCTCTGTTTGGCCACCAAAATGGCACGTTTGCCAAAGGGAACCGACTTGAAGAGCTCCACAGCCAAACCTCCGGGGCTCATCTCAGCAGCCAGCCACACCCAGCCCTTGCCATCATCTTCCACCTGAAGGGTCATGATAATGTGTTTCATGATATGATTAAAAAGGGGTTCTCTAAGCAAATAGCTATTTTATATCAATATGATATTGTGTTTTTATATTCAATTATCATTCTATGGTGGTTCTGTGGAGCATGATGACCACAGATTTGGCACTGGTTTCAAGTTGAAACCAGCATCTTGGAAGCCGCGGCTCACCTTTTGTGTCTCATCCACACCATAGCCAACACCACCCTTGGTGACGAACATGGGATTGGCCATCTGCTCCTTCAACTTGGCCACACCCACGGCGATGTCCTTCTTGCCGATGTTTCCTGGAGGTGGTCCCTTCCAAAGTCCGCTGTAGCGCTTGAAGCCCTGTGGAGTGAAATCACCGTGGAAGAATTTCACCACCAGTTCGGACAAGACCGTGCCCTTGGGTGGATCACCACCTTGTCCAGTCAACAAGGAGTTGTAGAAGTTCTGGATGTCTGCGTCGCTGATGTCATACTCACCACCTCCACGAGCTGACAACACCACGGGGCTGTGCTGCCTTGAGCTACTGGCTGGAGCTGACACAAAAGCCAAGCGCGTCACGGTGAAGGCCCCCGCGCAAAGTAGGGCCGACACCAAGAGGCGGTTGGATGCACGTGGCATGGCTTCAAGCGGCGTGGGAAAGCAAGGTGTTACAAGATTCCTGGCTTGGTCAGAAGAGATCCACAACGTGACAAACGGGATACAAACAGGTCATCACTCCTAACGCTGTATTGTCAATGTCATGCAAAAACACTTTACCCACATCAACCCACATCCCCTTCTAGCACTGCTCTCATCGGATTAGTTTTCCTTTGACTCAGTGTATCAGCGTTACTGTTATCAACGACTTCAGCGATCAAAGTTGTCCATGTCTGCCCCACCTTGGGATCCCAGTCTGCTCTTGCATCTGCAGCATTGAAAGGTAATGGCCTCACTCGATCTTTGAGATGCGAGGCTTACTGCTTTCATCTACTCCAGAAATGTGTTTGCTACGGATCATAGAATGTGAAAACAGTCTGCTTCTTCATTGTCATTCTAAGCGACGCTAGTAATGCCTTTGCGGCACCGAAACAGCAATCATTCAAACCCTGTGACTTGATTTGAATCGCCCTTCAATCAGCAAAAAAAAATGGTGGCGATGATTCCAGATTTGAGAAGAAAAAGGGTGTCATATGTCTACAGATCAGCAATGCCCACAGTGCAGAGGCAGAAGCCACCAAATCGAAAGATTCCCATAGGCAGACTTTTGGGAACGCGGAAGCATCGGGAAATTCAGCCTGCAGGAAACGGTTTGCATTGCTTCTCTCACTGAAGTGGAAATTCAAGCAAGATTTCAGCTGAAAAAGCAACCCTGAAATCTATTCCTGCTACATTGAAAGTCGGAAACTGTGCGCATGCACGGGTGGTCTGGTCTTTGGTATATCAGGTCAAATCCAACGTTCATAGGTGCAACTGAGACCGGTTTGAAGGATACTGTTGAATGCCGGACTGAGGCAGGTTGCCTCAAGCATTCATCGCTCACCTGCCATGAAACGTTTGCTATTGAAGTTGCGGGAGACACTGGGACAGCTGCCTGATACTCAAGGCAGAAAAATATTTAAGATTTGGCTGAAAATAGTGTACCCCCAAATCCACTGGATTATAATCCAATTGTCCCCAGTACAATAGCCATTGAAATGAAATAAATGAAAAGATACATACTTTTTGCTGGACGATCAACTGCCACTTGCATTGCCCTAACCTCCAAGGCAAACTGCTTCAACGACGCCAGGTGAGGATCTAAGTCTGGCAACCGCACTTGCACACAGCAATTCCTCGGCCAAGTTCTGTTTGGAACTGGAACTGGATGGACAATTGCAGACAATTCGATAGACATATATAGACATCACTGACATCGACAGAGCTCCTGGTGGCAATCATCTCACGCGTGGCCTCAGGCTGAACCCAGCGACATCCACACAGCTTGGATCGCCCTGCTGTGGATGTTCCCAGTGCGGCATCGCGCCTGCTTTGCTCTGGCCTCGGCATCTTCCTCTTCCTCTTCCCGGTCAGCCTCCGGTGTCGAATACATTCTGTAATCAGCCAGGCGAAGATTAGTTAGCTTTGAGTCACAATCCTTGTTCAAGTCATTTCAAGTCCATTGTCACCAGTCCGCCTTGTTTTTCATTGTTCCTCGGATCTTCTCCTGTTCTTCGCTCAAAAAAAAACACAGAAATGGAGGTGCTGCTTCAATCTCCCGTCCTGGAAGGTGTTGACACGATAGCATGGCAAATCGAAGCCAAATAAGTAAGCTTCCTGTGGTCACGGAGCCGATGCCAAAAGTGGATGACCTCAACTGCCTTCCTGAAACCATCCAAAAGGTAAAACATGACACCCTGGAAATACTTGAAAGATCATTTACCTATACAAAAATCGGAAGAACAACAAAAAACCCACGGTTTTCCCCTCCCTCGTCTTTTCAACCTTGGGGTACCACTGGACCGACAAATCTGGTGGCGGCCATGGCGCCTTCATGGCCTCCTCAACATCCTCCGGCGGCGAACCCCAGTCACGTTGAAAGGGATCCTGGCAGCATCGGCGCGTGACGTTTCCCCTGGACGTCCATCCAAAGGAGGACCAAAGCTATGGCATGCTATGGCTATATCTATGTATACCATTGTATACCTATATCACTATCATATCTGTATCTATACTTCTTGCACACCTTTGGGTCAACCATATATAATTAGGCTAGGCGGCTAGTAGGATAAGACATAAATTACAAGCACTACCCAGCAACGATAAGGCCATTGAAGACAACAGTTTGCAAATTTGGGCTGCGTGAATTAGCCACCTGGTCATTACCAACATCTGTCCTGGCCTCTAGCCGCGGAGCATCAGGCAAGGAGTAGAAGACGGTAAAGTCAGGAGGTACTGGACCATCTGTCGGGGAATCACCAAGAATCCGAGTCCTCATGTAAAATCATGTAAAAACCTACACGATTGATCAAGATGGATCAAAAACAATCAATTGATTTCTCATTTTTTGGCAACAAAACGTGTTTCGGGAGGACCTGCCGGCTTCCCATGGAAGGCAGATTCTCCAGCGGCCCGCCTCAGTAAAACCCTCATCACCAACACCTTGAATTCTTCTGCGGTTTTGCCATTAAAAGTGCTTATGCCATTTAAAAAAAAAAACATCGGAACCCTTTGGAACCTCAACAACCATCTTCTCCGCCAAAACCCTCCGGAACCTCACAAGGTATCTGCCCTGGAACCCTCCGGAACCTCACCACGCATCTTGACCTAGACCCTCCGGAACCTCATCAGGTAGCTGCACCGGAAACTTCCGGAACCTCACCAGGTACCTGCACCAAAAACCTCTAGAACCTAACCAAGTATCTGCACCGGAAACTTCCAGAACCTCACAAGGTATCTGCACTGGAACCCTCCGGAACCTGACAAGGTATCTGCACTGGAACCCTCCGGAACCTCACAAGGTATCTGCGCTGGAACCCTCTGGAACCGCACAGAACCCTCCGGGGCCTCAGCAGGTATCTCCACAACCCTCCGGAACCTCACGAGGTATCTGCACCGGAACCCTCCGGAACCTCACAAGGTATCTGCACCAGAACCCTCCGGAACCTTGTCCGGAACCTGGTGTTGAAGCTGCACCGGATCGCACTGGAGCTAATCTGGGCTAAAGACCCCATAGCAAAGTTTTGCTGTTGGGGAAATAAGGTGGAAATCAACAAAAAACATGTTGTGACTTGCAAAACTTCAAATGGATTTATCCAAAAGTGGTACCCAAAAACCATCCATTCCAATGGTAAAACCACGCAGCCCATCACTTCAGAGGACCTGCTAGCACTGGTACCAGGTAGGGGAGCTTTGGAGTCATCAACCTCCTGGTGCTTGCGCCAATCTGCATGACAGCCGCAAGTATGGTTCCATTGAACCAGCATTGAAAGGTCGGTGGGTTTTTGAGAATGATAGTTGTTGCACCACATGAAGATGTGATCTGTTTAAGCATGCTGGTGAAGACGCACTGAGACAAGACTTCTCCTGGATCTGTGATTCCTTCTTTTTACCTCGGCGATCTACAGTTTCCTCAAACACTTGCAAGAAGCCAAATGACAACGGGCTTGCTACTTAAGGCATCATCTTGTCAGCAGTCATGACCACAGAAGGGAAAGCAATTGTCATGTGTTAGGCAAGCCACGAATACGCTGCAGCTGAACGGAAGTGCCCTGCAACTGCCATGATCAACACACACACACACCAATTGCCTACCAAACGAAAGGATCAAAGCGGAACAACATTGCCCTCCTTGGCTCCTTGGCGACTCTTTCAAGATGTGGCCAATTGCGTTGTTTGCAAGTGCAGGCAAGCAGGCAAGCAGGCAAGCAAGGCAGCATCTCTACATGTGTGTACATACACGTTCATATATGTATGAGCACAAGCAACATATATTTACTAGAAAGAATGTGTTTTTAGATTAGAGAGAAATCATAGAATAAGACAACTAAGACATACTATATATATATATACTATTTGTCGAGATCAAGTAGGAGTGTAGGTTGGTTCCATCTCTGCAACAACAGAAGATCTCTCTGTTGCTCTCAAATCACCAAAGCCTACTTTCTGTCAATCTCCTGCCTTGTACTTGATCTTCGGAAGCTTGAAACGAGGATCTAACCTCCCAGCATCAGCAGTCGGAAGTTAATTTCCTACTGCATCCACGCCATCCAAATCTTTCACCAGGGCGCTCAATCTTGTACTTCTGTGCCACGGCTGCCAGGCACAACTGCACCACCTGTGGATGTTGGAGAATCCAAGTACTTTCCCAACTTTCCCACTGAATATGACCAAATGTGCAGTTCAGCTTTACCTGAAATTTTGATCCGCACCCAGGCACGCCCTTATTGTAAGGACCTTATTTTCTCAGGACACATTGCTCCACTGCCTGCTCTCGGAAGGCTGGTTCAGTGGAGCATTGCTCAACCACCTCAACCGCGTCTGAGCCGTTTTTCCAAAAGCATCCAAAAGGCCTCAAATTAACATCCAAAAAAAGACAAAACAGATCAAAACACCGGGATGTGAAGGAATAGTGTGATGGAAAAAGCAGCTATCGGATATGAAGCCAGTTGAGCAAGCTAAATCATCGAAATCAAATCCAACTGGCGCAAAAAAATGCAAAACTTGCAAATCAAATCAAGACTGTATAGGCTAGCGGCTAGAGCCATGAAAGTTGCAGTTTCAGGAAGAAAACGAAACAAGAAGATCAGCAATCAGAATACAGTATACTGTGGTAGGCCCAATGCCATCAACCATCCCCAATATCACCACAATTTTGCCATAGGTGGTACCATTCCCAAATGATAGTATGGCACTGGGTAAATCCCAAATTAGATCTGTTTCCTCATTGTGTGCCTCCGGATTGGCCACCACATCATAGCTGACGCAAGGCTCGCCTTTCTTGTCGAAGTCCTTTCGTCCCAGCAATTGAATATTATTGACTTATTGAATGTTTGCCTCCTGCCACATGCGCAACACTTCATTGGTCTGAATCTAAATCTGAAATTAAAGGAACACTTGGAACAATCCAGTAAAGTTTAGCTTCTTAACCCACAGCCCTTGCACCACACAGCGCAGCAACTCGGAAGAAATGACCTGCCTCAACAGGAGTGCCAATAGACAAAGGCACGCGACAGCCTTGTTCGCCTTCCAACTCAACGTAGCTCTTCATGTGCGGTGCCTCCACGCGTAGTTGCGTGATTGAGTGCTCCAAACCTTTACAGATGCGGTGTAAGGTAGTTTTCATGCAGAGTAGTTTGTTGAGCCGCAGTGTGATGTCACTCCCAGAGTTTCTAGTGTGCTGGCTGCCGGCCTCAATGTGAGGGCTCGACACAATGTTGATAAAGACCTTTGCCCCTGAAGCATTGTCTCTGGTCTTCACGACCTAAGTGCAACACAATCACATCGCTTCTGCACCACCGCATCGGACAGCTCCTCTGAGCACTCCAAGCAATGTAGAACAAATAAAACGCTTGAGACCAAAGGTAAGGGAGCGAAAGCTAGTCTGGCAAGGTGGAAGCAAAGGACCGTTGCACAGTCGGCAAGGTGGGGATAGCAATTGGAGCCTTAGCATGCCTTAGCAACATTTCCGACTATGTTTCATGTGTGTGTGTGTCATGAAAACTTTCTACGACTCTCGCAATTCGAGCTTCCATGTATAGGCTTCCTGTATAGTTGTGCTCTTGAGCTCGGCTTCATTTTTGACTACTGAAGGGTTTCACATATTTGGGGACAAACCCAGTAGCTGCTCTGAAGGCGGTTCTGGGTGGGTTTCAAATTCTGGCAAAGATCATCAGCAGCCCTCTCCTATTCGTGCTAGAGAGCTCTTCCTAATTACGTTTTGTAGCCTGATTGTATGCTGGTACGGCACCCGGAAAAGATAAATACATCGAGATCAAATCAGAAAATTTGTTGGAGCAGTCCATGCTACATCCGTTCTTCTTTTTGTGCTCATATCTTCGCAGGATACACCTTGACTTGTTATTAAGATATACCTTTGCTAGATGGTATGTATCAAGTAGCGCTCCTTTAGCGTGTGTTAGACTGCCATCTTGCTGCTGTGTTTACTGAGTTGTGTCTCGGTTGATACCTTCACCAAGTCTTGCGGCGTGAAGGTCTCGCGCATAGAAACTTTTATGTATCTAGTACTCTTCATTTGTTTCTGGAAGCGTGTCTGTTGCGACTGCTATATTGCTGCTGTGTTTACTGAATTCTGACTTGTGCGATACCTTCACCAAGTCTTGTGGCGCAAAGGTATTGCGTATAGAAATTGCATTTATGGCGTGCGTTTGATTCTGGTGGTTCTGAATAGAGGGCTTGTGTTAGACTGCTATGTTGCTGCTATGTTTACTGAATTCTGTCTGTCCTGTTGATGCCTTCACCAAGTTTGGCGGCAAATGTTGTTGGAGCAGCTCATGCTAATTTCTCCCGTGGGGGCGGTACCCAGCACGAGATATTTCACACGTCGCTGGGGGGGTTGGGGGGCCCTAGTGGCAGCTAGTGACTGAGGCATCGGCAAATCCGGGCTCGGGTCTGGTGGTGATACCCCCTTCATGATCCACCTGGCTGCTGTCCCATCCGGAAGGGCCATCCCGGGCCTCCATCCCCGCCTCATCCAATGGAGCGCTCATTTCAGGGGCAATCCCTGGGTGCAGAAAATCTGGTGGGATGAATGTGGGATGTAGATACAACTGACACTTTACACAAAGTCAAGAACTCCAAAGAGTTTCATGTCCATCAGAGCGGAAGTGAAATCAAACGTCTGTGGATGATTCTACGTGCGCGAGACCTTCTTGCAGCATCTTCTCGTAGCTCTGCAAGTACTCCTCCATGTTGGCTCCTGCATTTAGTATCTGCTACTTGCATTTATTTGTGCATTCAAGACCTTGTCAAACACAAAAAACGGCCTAGCATGTTTAGGCAAACACAGTGCTGCTTGCTGAAGGAAATGAAGGGCTTACACATGTTCAGCAGAATAGCTTAGCTGGAGTATGTATTTCCAAAGAATCCACATGCCCATCACATGTCCAGAATTGTCTGCTCCTTGAAAGAGCTTGGCAATTTGCTCCGGATCCCCCAACGCACCATCGAGCTGACCACCCTGATGCGGTTTCAAGTTTCCCATGTGGCCCATGTGTTTGAAAGAGTTATTGTTACCTAGAAAATTGAAGTAGCTATAAGTAGCTGTAACTTCAACATGGAGACTAGGTCTCGCTGACTTTGCAAGTCGCGAGATCGGAAAAACATCTTGAATTTAGTTGATTCGGAATGGAGACTGCGAAGATTGCGGAGATTGAAGGTAGTAGCTTCGCAGTGACAGCAATGGCATGTTGTCATGAGTTCAGACCAGGCCTGTGCAACCTTCTGGCCAATGCTGTAGAGTTCATCCATGGCGAAAGAACGTTGAGAAGAGTCACTTTTTGGTCTCATGGCAAATCTCTAATTAGCCCAATCTAATATAATCCAATCAATCTGGTTATGTCTGCGAAGGTGTCCAAAAGACAAAGTTTACATCTGCTAGAACTGCTGCGCGTTTCTAAATGGATTGTAAATGGGGCTCAAGACTTTCGATCTTCGATTTCCAGAGACCATACTTATTCTGTATCTTCTGGGGCCTGGCGAAGTTCTGCATGCAGAAGCGCAAGGTCATTCGCCACAGTGCACTAACAAAGATGCTCACCAATCTCACTAGACCGAGTCATATCAATCTCATTCAATTTATTTTATGATCCACTCCCCACTCTGCATATCTCTGCGTTGACTTTTTTCACAAGCTGCCTGATCTTCATTTGCGCCTTCCAGTCATTGCTAGCGATCGGCCTGGCACACAATGACACAAACTCAAGGTCAGAAGAGAACAGCTCAGCCAACTCTCACAACACACGTTGGTTCGATGGCATTCCCTGTGCTTGTCTTGTAACCTTCGATATCTTGGAATGACACAGGACTGGCGCACTCTTAAGCCCTGCTGGTCGGAGGACCTCAGATTTGCAGTCGAATCTAGTGGCCTCCTGGCGTCCCATGTTTGGGTCACTGAGCCCGCGACCTTGCGTTCAACTTGCTTCATGATTTTCCGGATATCCTAGAAGTCTTGTTGTTTTTGTTGACACCCAAAAAAACGGTGTGTACCAACGTTGGTACACAATTTTGTCCCTCTGAAAATCATTGCAAGGAGACAAAAGCAGGGTTTCAGAGCTCCCAATCGGGGACTAATTACACACAGTCCTTGTCTTCCAGAAGATCAGAAGTCCTGCGATGCCCAGGACAACTCAATGGATGTATATGGCACATTCTTGAACCCTCGGCTGTTTGCTGGAATGACCTCTATCTAAAATCCCCGAAATGGGACCATGCGCGCAAGGGAACTAGAACCGGACAGGAACAGGATTGGAATGGAACAGGAATGGTATGAGAATGGAACTGTCAGATGTTTTCCAGGAACACGGGCTCAAAGAGTTCGCAAAATTGATAACTGAATGAGCACAAAGCTTTTTGACATGGAACATTCGAGCAATGAGGCCAGAAATCAGGTTGTACAGCTTGCTGCGGCAACTTACTTCAACAATGGCAGACTTTCATCGTTGCAAATATTTCTTACAGTGGTTGGCAACCTCAACCATGCACCCATAGCAGCTCATCAGGCACGTAGCTCTCGAGATTTGATTGATCCCAGCTGGAACAAAACAATTTAGAGGACCCTCCCAGCTCTCCACCCACGGCCGTGAGGCTGCAAGATTTTTGCATCCTGCTGAGCTCACGATCTTTGCATGATCTGGGTGTGTCCAAAATAGGGAAATCATTTGAAATTATGATGTAGTAATAATTGAAAAATGATTGAAAAAATAATTGAAATATATTGAGAATCCCCCGCAAATTGGACGTACCGCATCTTTGGACAAAGCCATCGGCTGATGTTGTCTCTTCGGCGGTCTCTAAGCCGCATCCGCGTCAAGTTCTGGGAGGCTCTTGGGAGTGGCTGGACCCTTGGCTCCACTGTCTCCACTGTCTCCTCAACTCCAGCGATTTCACCAAAGTTCGATATGGAAACTCAGTCAGCGCACATCCAATGCTCTTGTGACAGCTTTTCAGTGCTCCTATGCTTTTGACCGGTGTGATTGCAGATGCCATTTGAATGCCGGGCAAGATCTGAGCGGAGGGATAGAATGGGAATGTTGCAATGAAAGCGGCACTCAAGAAGCGTTGAAACAATTCGCATTACATTTGGTCATTTGGTCATCACAAAGGGAAAGGAAGACTGCCAGGTACCATTCAAGTAGATCACGGTTTGGTCCGGTTTGGTCTGCTCTTGAATCGGTTTTGGCAAATTGTAACAAGATGTAACAAGTAACCTGGAGGCAGGGGGCCACATGGGGCCACGACAAAAAAACGAACCCTGGAAGACCAGCACGACACCAACGGAAGTCCTTGTCAGCTCCTTCAGCTCCTTCAGCTCCTTCATTTTCATCAGGCCTTTGCTAGGCATTTGCTCAACGGGCTTTCTTCATTTTCTTCATTTCGTCGGCACTGTATTTGACTCTCAACTTGCACCCCAAAAAATCTACAGGACTTGGTCCAGGCATTGACCCTCAGCGTTTTTGTATCATAACATATCATAACTATGGATCCTAAAAGATGGTCTGCGTATTTCCATCAAAGAATGACCGTCCCAAAAGTGTAGAACCCGCCAAGCCACCATTTTTAAGGTCAACCCCCGGTGAAACCGGCCCCTGGCTCCCAGGCAAGAGCTCTCGGTCCAAGTCTTCACTCACGGTTCCATCATGGCTGGGAAAGTTCTCCCTTTCAATCCTGGGACACCAATATGGACCCACGGAGATCATTGAGATCACTGGTGACCTCACAGGAGAATTCTTCCGCAAGGAAGTGTTAAAATGTTGCCAATGCTTTAAATATCTTTAAACTTGGAATTATGGATGACAAAGAATCGTGGATTGGCTTTCTGTCTCAACCTTCAAGACCACCTTCCAGATGTCCACTTGCAAACTGAGGTTCCCTAAAGCCCGCCACAAACCAGGGCCGCACTTATCAGCTAAGCTCGTAATGTTTCCAGAACGACGTGCTTCCTCATTGGACGCACTCGCATACCGAAACTGCCTATTGCAATCATGTCATCTTGACTACAAAGAGTGCCACCAGAGACGCCAACATCTTCTCGATATTATTATGCATTCAATGCTGCAAGCTCAAGGGCATGGCTGTCGTAAAAAAAAACAATCAAGCACTCAGCAACCGTCACTCTTATCTGGAAGCACTGAGGCGTCATCCTCTTCCAGTATT
Source organism: Cladocopium goreaui (assembly GCA_947184155.2). Taxonomy (NCBI): domain Eukaryota; class Dinophyceae; order Suessiales; family Symbiodiniaceae; genus Cladocopium; species Cladocopium goreaui. The sequence goes on from CAMXCT020000002.1 coordinate 1,744,387, forward strand.
CCATCAGGGTCGCACTGTAAAATCAAGGCCGCTTCCGCATTTTCCCTGATTTCAGGAATGCTTCCTGCCACGAACATGTACATGTCCTGCAACGGTCACAAAGCACAAGGCGATGTACTGCATCTGTGAACCAGGTTAGACCGATTGGACAGCACCACAAGTAGGCGTTGACTGGCTTTCACAAGATCCCAAAATCCAATGAACCGCAAGCTGGACTTTCTCCTTGGACTTCATGTACAAGCGCCTGCAAAGCAAGTCCAAATGCTGCTCGTATCAGTGAGAAATTACTTCACTCTTTAAAGTTGTGTGAGCTGAATCCAACAAATCATGTCCGCGCAGAGAGCAGCTAAATCAAGTGGCGTCATTCAGTGAATCTTAAATATTACGCCAAGGATTTTGACCGTGTTATCCAGATCTATCCGGTGCCTGAATGCTGTTGTCATCTCGTTGTAGCCCAAAGCAGCCAGTTTCGTATTGGGATCTTCTCGCAGCTCCTCCCAAGCCGCCTTTCCAGTATCCTGGCTGCAATCATTGCCCATGAGATAATCCATTGCTATGCAGCGCGATGCAGCATGCAACTTCATTTTTTGGCCCTTGATTTGCAAATCCCCGCCTCAGAAAGCCTCTCCTCCATGGATTTGGTGAGGTTGTCGGTGAGGTCGTAGTAACCTTGATCCACCCACTACCCCACTACCCCACTACCCCTCCCCATCGCTTCCCAGGCTCAGGGCATGCAATGCATGCACCTCATTTGCCGGGCCACGCTGCAAAGCATTGCGAGCTGCCAGCACCAGGTCTTTCACCGCCGAAGCCTTCGCCACTTCCCGGGCGGAATCCATGTGCGTCCTTTCAGCCGCATCTGCACGCATCTTTGCGTGTAGGAAGTCCTGCAAATGCCAACACCGTGCAGCATTAGGATCAGATGATGGAAAATGCAGCCCTTCTGCAAAACTTGATTTAAGCCAAAGTTTATACCAAACAGGAAGTGACAGCAACGTATTTCACCTCTTTCTTTCATGGGCAATGGAGTCTGAGTTTGACTGCCTACCATGCGTCGCACCTTTCGAAGATAAAGTCTTCTTGGAGTATCATAATAAAACACCAAGATTGGCTCAATTCTTTCACCAAGCTGTCGCCTATCACCATTTCAGTCGATATCCCTCCTGCTCAGCTTCTTCGGCCGAGATTTTCTGTTTGCTCCAAAGATCTTGCGCTTCGGCAAGATTGGCTTGAACATCATCTGCAGCTCGTGAGGCGTTCCTGCCGATGGCAATAATTTGATATAATTTGTATTTCTTGTCCCAGACTATTCTGTTGGTTGCTGCTAGAAGAAAGGGGTTGAGAATGCCGAAGGTGACATGTTGATGGAGAGGGGTCTCTCTTGTTGTTCAATATGCTTTGCATGGCCCTCCCACATCCCAAGCTCCATGAAGCAACGATGCGATACGGAGCAGAAAAGGCGAAACCGATCGGAAAGCCTATCTCCGATTCAGCATCCGCGATCTGTCTTCTATGCAATTCCAAGATATGACATTAGCTTCCATGTCATTCAACAAATACTGCGCTTCCCTAAATTGGGGTTGTAAACCTCTATATTGATGGTACGACCAACTCCTGATGTCTAGGTACTTAGCCTAAACCTAGGCCTAGGACCATAGCGCGCTTCTGCCTGGCGATGTGGCCATGATGTTCAGCCTCTTCTCTGAGCTTCAAGACATCTTCCTGCCAACATGCACAATGCACCAGCCAAAAGGAGGCACCTCTGGAACTTGAAAACAGCACTGGGATTGAAGCTTGAAAGTGTCTTGAAACAGGTTTGTAGCCGTTAGAATTTGCAAGCCAGTTACCGAGTTCAGAAATCATGTCCGTTGTTGCCGGCTATTCTCTGACGGCGATGCGCACCTGCTTCTCATTCAATGCATCTTGCAGCTCTCCAAGCCGTTGGTATGCTTGGTGCTGCCTTCGACAAGCCAAGGGGTTGCGCAACAGCACTACGGCACACGTAGGCTCTATGTCAGCACTAAGCTGTGAGATAGCAGACTTCTGCAGCAAGCTGCGCTGTCAAATCAATCAACTAGAAGTCTGAGTTTCAAAATTGAACCATTAACTGCCATTAACATTGTTTTTATACTTCCAATTGCCAGCACATATGCAACATAAGCGTGGGCTTTAGTTTCACAAATGCTGCCAGGTGCTTGTCTGTCAAGTTGGCAATTTCTTGCTCCACCCTTTTTTTCAATTCTTCGTACAGTCCTTGGCTTTCACATACTTTCACTATCTTCGGAGCCCAAGAAAGAAGCGAAGATTTGACCTTCCCAAATGTCACATATTCAGCACCGGGTAATCCCTCAATACTCCCCTGTCATTCGCTTAGACAGCGCATCGGCTACTGTCTCAGCACAATTGCCCGTGACTTACTGCACCCAAACTCCCCATCATGCACGGTTGGTACAACCTCAGGCTTGACAATCAACATTAATGGATCATATGCGATGTTTTTGTAGTTTAGCCCCGATGTTGCTAGCAAAATCTCCCTAACATGCATCGTAAATCCCATGGTCATAGCTATGAAGTATTAGCAACTTGTTATTGGAAACATCAACCAGCAGGGGTCAACCACAGGGTGTTGCTGCTCGCCACAGCATCGGTTTTCCTCTGTGATATTCTGTTGCATCTTCTCGAGCTCTTCATTCTGAGTCCTTCTGAAGGATGGAAGAACTCAGAAACCAGCAGGTTTCTCAGCAAATGATTAGAATGTGAATGTGGATAAGAATGGTAGATGTTCTAGAATGTAGATGTGAATCATCGGATATGAATGGGATATGAATGGGATATGAATGTGGATGACGATTTGGATGGCTGGTTTCAAATGAATTCACAACCCAAATGATGGCTTCTTGGTTGAATGGGGATGTGGTCGATGTTGCGGTGAAGATCTGAATCTAAGTTCTTGGTTGTTGATGAGGATTTTATTGGGGATGTCAATGTGGGGATGGGTCAAAACCTTGTACCCCTGGTGAACATCAAAATAGCTGGTAAATGGATGTTCATCCCCCTAAAAATGGTATTAATAGGTATTGATCCATACCCATGTGTATGTTCAAATGTTCTGGTTTAACGGTTAACCGTTGGTTGATCGTTGATGAAAGGCGATGTTGGTTCCCCCTCCGAAAGGGATACCAATTCAATCATTGATGGGATCACCCAGCGTCCTCCACTGCTCCTGCGATTCATTGTGGCTGGCCATGAGCGTTGAGACTTCTTTCTGCTTTGCCAGAAGCCTCTTATGACAGGCACATGTGCGCAATAGACTAGACTCGATTGGAAAAGACACCTGCTTCACCACCTGGATTTTGTGATGTTTGATCCGCGCTGCTTCACATAAATTCTATCTTCTTTGACAGACCGTTCATCTCTTTTGTCTTTTCAAGGATCTTCTAGTAACAAGTTTACATCAGTTTACAAAGCTCTATATATAAGTTGTACAAACTGTTTCGATGTCTTTGAGCATGTTGCAAACTGTTTTGCGCGTTCTACGAACATGGCGCCGGTTAAGCGTGTAAGTCAAAAGCTGCCAGAAAGCCCCGTCAAGACAAACGATTCCATCCTGGCACCTTGATATCAGAGCCTTGAACACTTGAAGCAAAAACAAATGTTCCCAAGTAGTCTACAGTCTATGATTTGCAGCTGGGAGGCCTCTGCTCCTTCTGTTGCGCTTGGTTCAACAAGCCGTCGATCTCTTGGCTTCTCTTCTTTGCTGTTTCTTCCTTCAGCATTGCTTCCTTGCGCATGGCCGACCTTGGCAAGAACGTCAATGCAATAGCAGTTCCAAATGCAATTTAGTATAAGCTCATCACTACTCCAAAGTCAGTTTATGTTTTTCCTATCAAACGCAAGCAACAAAGTGCTTGGGAGAAGGAACACTGTTGGGGAGAAACTTGAGGGCTCAAAAAGTACAACTGCTCCGCCTCTGCAAAAATATGAGAAAAGGTGAGGATCAAATTTATCAACAACAATGTGTTTCTTCTTGATGCAATTGATGATTTGTGACAGTGACAAGCATTTACCGAAATGTTTTCCTTCAGAAGAGCTGTATCGCTGTAGTGGCAATAGTCCTCCTTTGTGTATTCAAAGCAAGAAACCAATCATAGTCTTCTTTCTTCAGATTTCTGAGTTTTGTCTTGAAGTTGGGCACAATATAATCGAAAAACAGAACCTACATCATTCCAGCCTACAAACTCCAAAATCTAGAGAATTCCTGTACATATTTTGTACAATGCTCTACCTTGGTATATCATGCCATGGAAAGCTCCGTAAAGCAACCAGGCATCCGGGCGCAGCAGCTTCCAAACTTTCAGCTCTGGCCACCGCGGTCCTTGATTCTTTCATGGCCACACGCACAGCTCGACTGAGCAATGCAGGTACCAACTCCACCTGCCCGAATTTCCAGTTACGTCCAGCAGTGTCCAGTCAGTCTACTGTAGTCCAATTAAAAGGAACCAAAAAGGAATCACCGTCCGCCAACATCTTTCAACTTAGCATCCCATCTTAGGTCGACTTAGCTCCTTTTCAGTTCAATCGACACTGTTGAGCTCCAGAATGACCAGAATGACCAGAATGACTCGGAATGACAGATGACCTGGAAAAACGATGAAAAACCTTCAAACGGGTGCTTCGTACCTTGGCCTTCTGCTCCAAAAATGCGGTGTGACGGGTGGCGGATCCAACGTCCAGAAGGCATATGACAGATAGAAGTTGTCTCCTCACCAAAAAAAGAAACGAGATGAAACGAGTACGAGCAAGCTGAACTGTGTAGGTTGTCATGACGAACATTCGAACCAACAATTCCATCGTCGCTCTCGGAATCAGTTCTCGGATAGAGTCAAAACATGGTTGTCAAGCAAAGGTGCTAGCACGTCTCTGAGTCTTATTTTTAATATCAAGAAAAACCTCCAGCTTCAGAAACAGCCAAGCAAATTTAGCAAAGGCACAAACGCATGAGGTGCCGCGAAAATGACAAACTGATCTAACAAGCAACGGGCGCTCCGGCATTGAGCAAAGACACTGCGGCGAAGACATGTTGCCCAGGATCTCATTATTTTTGACATTCATGCCACAAAGGCAAGAATGTTACCAGATCGAACCTCCACCAAACATTGTCTTCGACGCTTCGAGGTCAAATATCCATTTCTACTCAACGCCTGGTGGGGGTTTACAAAGGACATGTTTAAACTGCACAAAGTCAAAGGACATCGGAGGTCCTTTCAGCTTGCACCTCAGCATCTCGTCTCTCCCGTTTCCACGGCTGACTATCGTGGATGGCCTCAAACAGTCTGAGAATAAATCACCTTGATCTTACGGAAATACTCAGCTCGGTGTACAAGCATGATACTTCCATATACTTCCTGTATCATGAGGCCAACTAGCAAACTGCCAGTGAACTAACCTACGACTCCTGCCATGACGACTCGTGGCCTCGGAAGCTGGTGTGGCTCCATCCTCGCCTAGAGAAGCTATGTTCAGACAGATTCAGACTGACAGCAAAACAGAGATTGAAGCATCCAAGGTCCAAGATGATGTCTTTGCTTGGACAGAATTATCGAACTGGAGGCAGCTAGGAAAGATAATGAACGACAATATGGACCCAACAGCAGCCTGCAGACACAATTGGGCGACGTCCCGTCCGGTCTTCGGACAAGTCCTGGCTTAGCAATAGCAGAGCAGTGAACGAATTGGGTATGTCCGCATAGCTGTCGGATGTTCGAACTGTGCTTTTTGCTTGTAAAGGGGCAAAAGTCCATGCGGTCCCAAAAAAAAAACAAAAAATGACTCCAATCTGTTTCTGGTGCATTCCTGACGTGGTACCCCAGAAAGCGCGCCTCGCTCCCGATGTGTGGTTCAAAAAATATGGGCTCATCCTGCAGTGTAAACTTGCCGAGAGAAGAACATCTACATGGGACTTGGGGATACCCTTTCAGATCTTTCAGACAACCCATATCTTGAACATTCCTGAACCATATCACACTTCAAACGTGAAGATTCCGTCGGCCCCAAAGCTCCGTGGAGCTGGGATGAACCCAGCTAAGTAATCCTGTTTGGTAATGTTTTTACTAAGTGAGTTTTCTGTAGTGGGAATCGGACCTCCAACCTCCATTTTCCTATGGCATTTTCCTATGGCATTTTCCAACCTGCAGGATCATCCCGGTTGACACCACGATCATGGCTGCTTCAAGTCCTCGATGTTCTCCCAATCGGCCTGTGAACTTGGAATCAGCTCAAAGGTGGGCAGCATATGTCGGGCATTGGAATTGACTTGATTTTTCAAACTAGTATGGGCTATATATATATATGATATATATATTGGGTCACTGAAAATGGCACCACACGCCACACTCTTCATAAATCACAAAAGTTGACAGATGCCACAAATGTATCTTTTTGATGCACTTGGATCCTGTCGATGATCACTAAGCTGGTTCAAATTTGCAGAGCCTATCCTTCCCGGCTACCCCAAAATAATATACGTATGTATGTATGTATGTATGTATGTATGTTTGTATGTTTGTATGTTTGTATGTTTGTATGTAGGTAGGTAGGTAGGTAGGTATGTAAGCAAGCAAGCAAGCAAGTAAGTAGGTAGGTAAGTAAGTAAGTAATGTAAGTAATGTAAGTAATGTAAGTAATGTAAGTAATGTAAGTAATGTAAGTAATGTAAGTAATGTAAGTAATGTAAGTAATGTAAGTAATGTAAGTAATGTAAGTAAGGGTGCGGAATTTTTTTGGGATTTTTTTTCTTGTTTTGGGAATTTTATTTTTTTTTGGTCGTGGGCACGGTTTCCTCACTTTTTCCTTGTTTTCCATGACTTTTCCTTGGTTTTTCAATGGTGTTCCTTCATTTTTTCTCACGTTTTCCTCGTTTTCCAGTATTTTTCTTTGGTTTTTCATAATTTTCCTCACTTTTTCATCGTTTTCCATTACTTTTTCCTCATTTTCCTCACTTTTTCATCGTTTTCCATTACTTTTTCCTTGTTTTCCATGATTTTTCCTTCGTTTTTCATTGGTTTTCCTTCATTTTTCCTCACTTTTTCATCGTTTTCCATTACTTTTCCTTAGTTTTTCATAATTTTCCTCACTTTTTCACCGTTTTCCATTACTTTTCCTTGGTTGTTCATCATTTTCCTCACTTTTTCCTCGTTTTCCATTATTTTTTCTTAGTTGTTCATTGGTTTTCCTTCACTCCCCTCACTTTTCCTCGTTTTCCATTACTTTTTCTTTGGTTTTTCATCATTTTCCTAACATTTTCTTTCCTTCCTCAATAAGAAAACAGGAAGGGGGTATGGGGGAGAGGGCTGAGGAGGAGCAGTAGCGTCCACTCAGAATCAGCTAAAGCGTCTTCCCAGGCAACCTTATATACAGATATATAGATATATAGTGGTATATAGATATATAGATAAATATATATATATATATAGAGATATATATATAGAGATATATATATATATATAGATATAGATATATAGATATATAGATATATAGATATATAGATATATAGATATATAGATATATAGATATATAGATATATACGTATATAGATATATAGATATATAGATATATGTATATATATATATAGATATAGATATAGATATAGATATATAGATATATGTATATATATATAGATATAGATATATAGAGATATATAGAAATATAAAGAAATATATAGATATATATATATATAGATATATATAGGGATATAGATATATAGATAATTATATACATATTTAGATATATAGATACAGCCATAGATGTAGATATAGATACAGATATAGATAGATATAAATAGATATAGATAGATATAGATAGATATAGATAGATATGGATAGATATAGATAGATATAGATAGATATAGATAGATGTAGGTATACATGCATGACTAATCATGACTATATGCATATGTAGATCAATGTATTTACAAGTGTAATCAATATATCTGCCGAGTTTGGTTTTAGGGTTGGTTTTAAGGTTTCTTTAGGGCTGGTTTAGAGTCTGTTTAGGGTTTGTTTAGGGTTGGATTAGGGGTTATTTAGGGATACAATATGTACATACAAATAACTATACTTATGTGGACGCATATGCATGCACATGATTATTTACAGTTCATTTTGGGATACAACATGCACATACAAATAACTATTTTTTGTGGACGCATATGCATGCACATGATTATTTACAATTTATTGGGATGAAAGCTGTGTATATAAACAACCATATGTATATATATATACAATATATATATATAGTCTAACCAAACTAGTGTATTGAAATGTGTGCAAGTTTGAATTTAAATAAAAAAAAGCGGGAGGAGGGGGATTGGGGGGGAGGGCGCAGCGCCTCCCCCCAAAGCAGATTGGAAACACCTATTTTCACATGCAAGGTGCTGGGTTGAATGTGATACTCAAGTTAAGGTGTATATACTACACGACATGCACCTTGGAAACATGTGGAATGTAGATTAAGGCACAACGATGCACAATAGTTTCATTTGATGTTATCATCCGGTTGGTTTAAGATCTCTTTATATAAGCTTTGGTTCAGGGTTGGCTTGGGGTTTGAATATCATCCGGATGATAATGCAAACCTTTTAGATAGATAGATAGATAGATAGATATATAGATATATAGATTTAAAGATATATAGATTTAAAGATATATAGATTAAAAGATATAGGAATATAGATATATAGATATATAGATATATAGATATATAGATATATACACAGATATATTGATATATAGTGGTATATCGATATATAGATATAACTATAGATATATATATATAGAAATATATGGAGATATATAGAGATATATAGAGATATATAGAGATATATATACATATAGAGATATATAGAAATATATAGAGATATATAGATATAGATATATAGATATATATATATATAGATATAGATATATAGATAAATATATACATATATAGATATATAGATATATAGATATATAGATACAGCCATAGATGTAGATATAGATACAGATATAGATAGATATAGATAGATATAAATAGATATAGATAGATATAGATAGATATAGATACGTAGATATAGATAGATATAGATAGATATAGATGGATATATATAGATATAGATAGATATAGATAGATACAGATAGATATAGATAGATATAGATAGATATAGATAGAAATAGATAGATACAGATAGATATAGATATAGATAGACATAGATAGATATAGATAGAATCAAGTAGATAGATAGTTTGATAGTTAGATAGATAGATAGATAGATAGGCAGATAGATAGTTAGATAGATAGATAGACAGATAGATAGATAGACAGATAGATAGACAGATAGATAGATAGATGGATGGATAGATAGATAGATAGATAGATGATACTCAAGGTGTATCTAATCCACAACATGCACCTGGTGAACATGCTTCACTGATAGATTGATCGATAGATGATAAATGAGCCATAGGAGCGAGGAGCTCTAGGAGCCAGGAGCCATAGAAGCCACCAGGAGCCACCAGGAGCCGCAAAAGCCACCAGGAGCCACAAGGAGCCGCAGAAGCCACCAGGAGCCACCAGGAACCACAGAAGCCACCAGGAGAGGAGGGAAAAAAAAAAATACCCCAAAAAAAAAAATAAATTCCCAAATTAAATTACCCTCCTGTAAGTAATGTAAGTAATGTAAGTAATGTAAGTAATGCAAGTAATGTAAGTAATGTAAGTAATGTAAGTAAGTAAGTAAGTAAGTAATTAAGCAAGTAAGTAAGTATGTATGTATGTATGTATGCATGTATGTATATATATATATACTATATATGTATAATGCATATATATATATACATATGTATATATATATATGTATATGTATGTATATATACATACAAAAATACATGACAATGTGACCACATCATATCAAAATACATCGAAATATATCAAAATCATATCACTCGAAACATCACAAAGATATACTGTGACAGGCCTGCATCCTCCCTCGACCCTTTTCCTACAACCAACAGAACCATCCACACTCGTCACTCGTCTGCCTCGGGACTCTCCTTCACCTCACGTGACAACTCCTTCTTCTGATGTTGCATGCCTCCCATGGAATGCGAAAAGCTCTTGCAAGCAGTGCTGCAGTGCTGCACCAAAAGTTTAGACACTTTTTGGATGCCAATCACTTCTGGTCCTGAACCTTTCATCTATAGAATTCCTCTATCCAACTGATACCAAATGACACCAGCACCTGTTCTCCATCGGTGACATGGACCTGCCTTCAAGGAATTCCACAAGCACTGGATGTTCAAACTCCGCTGCACGACACGCCGCCACCACTGCCTGCAATCATGGGCAACCATTTGAGATTTGGAGCCTCCCACTGGCCCCCGCCCCGACCTCGGCTTGAGGCAATGTCAAGCGCTGCGCTCGTCGCAGGCCCTAAAGCCAATGGCTTTGCCAAACATGTCGGATGCCCTGGAAATGGAAATTTGAATGGGAAAAATGTGAAAAATGATGACAAACCACATTTCCTCCCAAAAGTTTATATAACTTGGTCCCATTTCAATATATTTCAATCATGTACAGATCCAAAGATGTGACAAACCGGACAACGTCAGGCCTGCCGCACGAGAGCCTCCAAAACTGCTCCGTCGTTGAGCATCCTCAGCAAAATCAGTCAGCACCAGAAGATAGCCGGAGAAACCTCGATCACAGCTTCATCATCTCTGAAACAAAGGCTCCGAGCCCTGCCCTCAGAAATGTGCAGCAGATGATTGTTTTTTGGGGGGATTGCATGACCAACACAAACAGACTTGCGAAAGGAGAGTTGCCAATCCTCGAAATGGTGGGCATTCAGGTCACAAGCTTCGAAGCATTTCACAACCTGAAAATCTGCCATCCAATTTCGATCACGTGAGTTTCCGGACAATTGCTGACAGGCTGAAGCAGTTTTCGCCACATCTTTGGGGCTGAAGTCCACCTGACGACTCCAAGCTGTTGTTTCACAATGGACTGTGGCGTGTCTCTCAAAGTCGAGATTGACTGAGCGCTTGCTTTAGACTGTTGTTCAATCACCCAACGCACGGCTAGCAACAAAAGCAACCAAGAGCAACAAAGGCAACAAAGGCATTAGCCGAAGATCTGCCAGAAGATCTATCACCTGAGGCCATCACCATGTGATAGACAATCTTCAGTCCTAGTGGCTTCAAAAGCTCGGCCTCGGATATCATGGCGCATCTCTTGTGGCCAGAAGATGTTTCCTAAACTGATGATTTCCTCACGTCACAGAAGATATGTCTGGTATTAGCATTAGTAGCTGTTGGCATTGTCCTACACACTGCACGGAAACTTTTTGAAACATGTCGCACGTTTGTCCAACTATAAATCTACCGAGCTTGCTCTGGACTTTGCTTTGTAAATGACCAGGACGTTCGGCATAAGATCCAGCTCTCTGAGCGGCACGAAAATTGTGAAACACTTGGAAGGCTCGGAGACAAATACAGAAGGCATCAAGTGGCAACAAACATCAACAAATGGATTCATGGATTAAATGGACCATGAATTTGCAGAAAACACCAAACCGGTGGTAACCAATAACCAATATGTGTTCATTTCATTTCTTGTCTATAGGTGTGGCATTACACCTTTGGAGCACTTCCACTAGGTCAGTCTGTGCCTCCAGTCAGTCGCAAATTTGCGACAGGAGGCATGACCCAGTGGCACTGATCTGGTGCCACGACTGACAATCGCAAGACATGGCATTCCCCTGTCTTTAGAAGACGCCAAGAATGTCTAGAAACCTACTGCTTGGGCTACTTTCGCTTGACTCACTATTGTTCGGCATGTTCAGTACCAACATCTATGACTACACCTTCGAATCTGTTGCAAAATCATGATATGTTTCAATAAACGTAACAATGTAGGTCAAAAAGTGTGACAGAGCGAAAGCAAGGTATTGGGAAAGGGGGAGATTCCAAGCGATGTGCCGTGCAATCTGCCCATGTGAACCACAGTTGACAGCTGGACAGCTGGCCCTTGATATCTGATAGTTCCTTTACATAGATTTGATCTGACTTGATGCATTGCTCCACATGACAGGGAGAATATGGGGGTGAGGGTTGGTGCTTCATTTGGTTCCGACTTTAGAGGAATGATTTGACATCACCAAAAAAGGACACCAAGGTAGTGGTGTTGTCGGTGGATCCCGCTCGTAAAGCGGCCTTGATGAGCAGCTCAGGCGTTTTCTCTGGGACTCCTTCTGAAGCGGCTCGGTCCACCACCGTCCTCACGTCCCCATCTGACAACACATCCCATAAGCCATCCGATCCAATGACCAAAACTGAATCCAAAGACACTTCGCGAGCAGAAACATATGGACACCAAGTTACACCCAGACTCTTCAGTGAGTGATCACCCAAAGCACGGCTCACACCTAGTTGTCCCACTACTCGACCTCGCACCACAAAACCACCCTCAGATTCGACTCGTTGTATCTCGGCTGGATCTGTGGGTCTGTGATCACGACTGAGGCGTTGGACGTCAGAGCCGTCAATAACAACTGCCCGAGAATCTCCCACGTTGGCTGAATGGAGACGCATCTTTTTGGAACTCCGATGGGCCAAAACCACGGTCACGGTGCAACCACAACGCCAAGTCCCCAACATCTTCAGTTGGTCGTCCATACGACGAAAGGTGCGTGCAAAGGCTTCACTAATAGCCTCATCACTGGTGTCATTGGACAGTTTGCCAGAGACTTCGTCCAAAAGTACCGTGTGGAGCTTTTGTTCGCAGTAGTCAACTGCCTGGCGGCCACCATGGCCATCATAGACTGCAAAAAATCCCCACTGATCTTCGGCATCTCCAAAGAAAGGATCAATCACCACTAAAGTGTCTTCCATGTGATTGCGGAAATTGCTATTTGCCTCACAAGCCGTTCTGCACAATGTGGCAATCGGTTGCAGTTGCGGAGCACGGATGCCCCGCGATGCACCAGCTGTCTGAGCCGTCGCCGTCTGTGTCTGACTTGCCCGTGTCCGCCCAGTCTGCCCAGTCCCAGTCTGCCCAGTCTGGCTGAAGCTGGTCCCTGCCCAGTGACTGAAATTGTCCTGGCGCTCGGTCCGTTCCGAACCGCGACTGCGCACTCCTCGAAAGCCGCTGACACCGTCTCTGACGCTATCTCGATCATCTCTGAGAGACCGGGCACCAAGCCTCCGCTGTGGTGGCGTCGGTACCTGACCTGGTAATCCTCGAGATGAAGCCCGATCAGTTTCACTGCGGACCATGAGATCATAATTTCCAGTCTGTTTCAAAGGAAGAGGGCTCTCTCGGCTCTGGTTTCGATTGGGACAACTTTGCTCCCTGGTCGACTGCGAAATGGAGGTCAAGAGAGTTCGGCCTGCAGTCCGGACACTTCGAGCGGCATGCTGTTCGGGGGCGAAAGACATTCTCTCAAGACTTTCGGTTGCATTGGAACCAAATGGCTTTTGCTGTTTCCGGAGCCCTCCAAAAATGGCTCGATTCACACCCTTCCAAAAAATATCATCATACGGTTGTCGATCAATTCGTTCCTTGCAGTCTTCTTGCGTCATATCTGGAAGATCCCAAATCTTACCTTGTCACTTGCTGAACCTGGTCGTCTTTCGTTTCAAAGAGTACTGGACTTCCTAGACTAAACTCTAACAGCTAGCTGCTCTTATCACAAGTTTGCCGTGCACTAATGGATCAACCATGTTTTCCTGGCCATATTTCTGATGAAACCCCTCCAAGACCCCGCGCCTCGCTAAGTCTTGCCTTTGCCAAACCATCTATTGCCTTGTGGCTTCACAAGTGTGGATGCCAAGATTTAAGTGGTCCTGCCCTGACACAAAATGGAGAAATGGGCGTCAAAGGTGATTAACTTCAAAAATCTTAAACTGTCTATTGACCCAAGTTGATGCATGAAAATTGAGGAAACGAGCAGGAAGCTCCAGAGATACCCTGTCTGTGTCACGAGTCAGACAGGTCATGCAGCTGCACTTCCGGCATCTTCCGGCGCCTGTACCAATCGCCTGGGATGGTCCAGCTCATCAACTTGCCCAAAGAGCTTTTCTGCAATGGCTCTATGCCTTGGTGCTGGCATCTCTCAGTTATCTGCGCCGTTCCATGTTGCTGGACGTTTAGATGGTCTGTATCTCCATGACTTGAAAAATTGCATTCATTCGTGCTGAGCTACGAATTGTACATGTCCAAAACACTGAGCACAGCTCGCATCGCGTGCATCTCCCAGGCAACTCAGCAGCTTCAGCAGGACGTCCACCGACAAACCTGGTCTCTTCTGGCAATGCTGGCGACCAAGTGCAAACTCAAAATGATGAAATGCCAAAACAGTCCAAAACATTCGATAATAGCTCCATTTGAGAGTTCTGTAAACAATTCTTTGATCTGGAATCTGGCAAGATAGGGCTACTCCCGCTACTGACTCCTGCCTTCCAATTCAGCAGGCTCGGAACAGCGGGCGGCCAACCCTGCGCCAGTACCACAAACCTACAAAATTCATCATCTCTGGTATCAAAGTATCCTCAAAGTATCCAAGTTTATCTCTGGTGCATCTTGAGCCCATTTTGGGAGTCTCGAAGCCTGCCATGTTTTTCCTGCCAGTTCCTTCACCAGCGGGCCTAGCTGCAAAGTCCGGCAAGGCATGCTCAAACGGAGCATGGCCTGGCGGCTACATTGGGGCCGCTAGGACCGCTAGGATGGTCGATGATCATCCATAGGTACCAAACATTCATGTCTGCCAATATGTATCTGTGTATACTGTATATATACTGTGTGTATAATATATATATATATATATATAGATAGATAGATAGATAGATAGAACTTATTAATCGATTTATTCCTATCTATAATATATATATATGTTAGAATAGAGATTATGATATACACTATGCTTGGTTGGTGTAGTATACTATAGCCAACGTGGCCAACCTATCATGGGATTATTCGCGTTGAAAATAGTGGTTGGTTGATTTGCAATCCCCGTTACCGGTTGAACAGGTCCTTGCGCCATGGCTTTACAATGCTCAGTGCAAATGATCTTGCCAGTTTTGTCCACAGAGTGAATGAAGCAATGGACTGCGCAAAACCGAACCTGGTGCGCAACCCATCTTGGGCTACGAAAGCAGAATAGAGCCTTCTTTGAAGCAGTTCAGACATGAAATTGTCATTCCTAGCAATTTAACTACGTGGGTATGTCGAAAAATGGGATACCTCAATTCCAACAGATCATATTGTATTATATATAATATACATTAATTAATATCGATTATTATCATCATTCCCCCATTGAAATGACGACTTTGGGGCTACGTCCCATTTTTTGACAAACCCAATCGTTGAGCTGCTCTCACATGCTCGCTGTGCGGCGAGCTGGGCCAATCTCTTGCACGGGCCAAGCCCCAGACTTCCTGGGTGTATTAGTTGATAGTCAAATGTGAGGTGATAATTTCGACCCAGTCTTAATACATGTTGGTTTTCAAATGTTTTCAATGAATGTGCCAAATTCTAGTGGTACTGGTGGTGCTGAAGACAGGGATTGGTGCGATCAGCAGGATCTGTGAGAATCCTTCCCAACCAGTGACAGATTGAAAGACCAAGCAGCTGCATCTGCGACCTCATCAAGCAGCGATGCAGAGAGATGGCAGCCTGCGGATGTCGCTGTTCGGCAAGCAAGAGGTTGTCACCTTGAGACGAGAAGAGGGAGATGAGACAAGCGAACATAAATCCCATGTGCATATGCACGTGCCAGGAATCATGGGAATCATGGTGTGTTCTGACAACAATCTTGTCCTAGTGGAAAGCAATCACCTTCTAAGGAAATGTGTGTACCCAAAATGAGCACTGTCCCAAAATGTGTAAATGCTAATTCTGACAAGGACTTCAAAGCAAAAAGCTTTGAGACTTGTAGGCCCATTGTAGGCATTCCGTATTCCCGTGGGTTTTCTCGCTCTTCCCTCAGTGCTACCAAGACACGTCGCAGCAATAGCAGCATGCTCGGGGCGCTGGCTACCAAGGACCAGCTGTGAAGGTGAGGTGCATAGAGTGCAGCCTGCAAAACCATCTCGACCAAGATCAGTCCCAAATGTGAGAGGAATCCAGGGGTTCACAAATTGTTCCAAAAGGTCAAGACATGTCAAGACTAAGTTCTTGTTCTCTCCGCAGTGAACAAAGAGTTTCCTGCAGCTCTCTCTCTCTCTCTCTACACGTTTTCCATGCCCATCAATTGCTGTCAATCACAAAAACAAAAACAAAATTGATAGAAGCTGTTGACCGAAATCTGAATCAGGGACCGCGCCTCACACAGAACCTCTCCGGCAGTAACAGCCTTGCCACGGCCCGGAGAGCTGTCTTGGTCCGGCTGACCAAAGCTACGGTGCAAGTTCGCGTCAGCAACCACCTCACCTCTGCACATCAGTTCAGGAAGTGCTGAAGTTCACCAAGTGCACGGGAGGATCGGGAGGTCAGTTTCCAACTCATTTGCTGAACAAAAGATTGAAGAACTCTGCAAAGCAATATACAATCGGAAAAGGATGGCCAAAACTGAAAATGTTTGCTGTCCACAAAAAACAACGTCCGTGCAGCTTGTATCCTATCAAGTTTTGCAATTCATTTCTCATCTGCGCCTGGACCAAGTACAATGCCTCGTTGGTTGCCATATTGGATTTGTAGAGCACCTCTCACCACAACCTGGTCTCGGTGGGTCTCAGACTGCCAGTGATCAGACCCTGCTTCTCTCGGTGATCTCGGTGATCTCGGTCTCGTGCAGCTGAGAGGCATAAAGGCCTTCTGCTAAAGCCCCTTCGTGGAAAACCACCTCATGTTTCTTCACCTCAGTGGATCCAGAATTTGATCGGCACATGGCTACCTCGGGTACCTCGGGTACCTCGGGTACCTCGGGTACCTCTAACATCAACATCCCATGGTTCATGATTTTTCCCTATCAAACTTGCCATTTTGGGCTTTTGGGGTCCTTGGTTTCTGTGGAACCCATTAAGCGCATTAACAGCCAGCTGACCGGCAGCTGAAACAGCAACGGCTCCAGCTCTTCCAGGTTGCTGCCCAAGGCCATCTTCACTGCTTGGCAAACTTCTGCGGGAGAAAGCCTGGAGAGAAAGGGCCAACTTGAGACGAATGGAAAAGCTTGAAGGTAAAACAAATGGTTGTTTCAAGTTGTTTCTCTTTGAAAAGGTGCAGCTTTTGAAAAATGAATCCCATCGTCCCATCGTGGCAGAATGCTCGACTACTTTCAAAGCCCACTGCTGCACGAGACTTCCATTGCACTACCCCAATTTCCGGTCATACAAATGAAGAAAATCATGCTCGACCCTGTTTTTTAGACAAGTTATGACGTAGACAGTCCCTCCTTGGCACATCGCGCGAGGGCAAAGACGGATTGTTGCTACTTGGCACCAACAGAAGGCTCGACAGGTCAGAGTCGCCCAAGTGCCTGAGGCAATGGTGTTTTCACCGAATTTACAAATGGGAGAAATATGGAGAAATGCTATCCTTCACTTCAATCTTTGTGGCATGGACCAAATCAGTAGATCGAAGCCTGAATTTGAGGATGCGGTCTTCACACCACTCCAGGCCCTCATCAATGCTGCCAAACAAATTCACTGCCAATCCCGCGCGGCGAACTTGCGCTTCGAGATCCGGTGAAAGACCTATCGCAAAATGGGAGGACAGTCGACAGGAGCCAACTTATCGTGTGGATGACATTGCTTGATTGCAAAGTTAAGATGGGTAAATTTTGATTTTAATTTCAGTTATTGCAAGGACCAGGCATGCGAATACTGTCAGTGTGCTCCCCCTTGAACCCCTGAAGCCCAACTGAGGCTGCCACACACCAGAACAGTTTGAATATGAGGAGGGACTTTCTGAAAGCCCACCAGACCAGAGGAGTCAATAGTGCCTCAGCATTGATATGCATTGATCAAGTGATGCAAGTACAAGGCCTGAAAAGAACGTCCAATATCTCAGGTCGAGCTGCGCAAACTCGACAAATCCACAAGAAGGAACCGGGCATCGTTTGACAGAAAGGGCTCGACCTGAGGTCGCTGTGGAATTTTCTGCCAACCATTCTCGACAACCATCTGCCAACTTGGAGCGGCGCAGAGCATGTAAACACAGCACAACTGGGTTTGTTTGAGAACAGTGTTTCAAACAAAATTGATGGTTGATCACTTTATCCTCATGTGTTTTTCCTCATGTGTTTTCCATAATAAAAACTGCCACAACATGGAGTCATTCTAGAACTATCTATGATCCCCAAAAACTTCGAGAAATCTAATTGGACGCAACTCCATCTACGTTCTTCAAGGCACTTCTGCCAGGATAGATGCCATGGTGCCAAAGAAGAGCTGACTACAAAAGGTCCGCACCACTACAATGCCTCACAAAGGTGGTTCCAATCGTAAAGCAGTCAACATAAGTCAACATACTGTAGATTTTTTTTGCCCAACCTAGACTACAGTGTGGCCTCTGTTTCAAACAGGATTGACCATGATGATGAAAGAAAAATAAATCAACCCTGGCTCAAATACACAATCCCCAAAGACAGAAGGCCAGCATCAATCTGCCATGTCACCTCTGGTGCTTTTCAAAAACGCATGATCCGTAGGAGGCCGAAAGCGGTTTGAAAACATTGCTGCTTGACCTGCCAGAAGTCTCTCACCACGAACGTCAAAACACACGAATCATCTGGTTTCAATTCGAGGGTTTATTCCGGCGAAAACGTCACATGAACAAGAGCTCTGAAGCGTGGGGTTTCTGGCAGTGGCTGTGGTTGGTGTTTTGTTTGCTGCCATTGCCGCGAGTTCTGGTCTTCTATTGGTTCGCCTTTGCTCCTGCTATTGGGCATACTTGATCTGATTCTTGACATCACGTTTTTCTCCGTTTCCTTCGTATTTTTCTGTCGCGATGTTTATGTGCGTTTTCTCTGTCTTCATTTCATGTTTTTTTCACAAAGGAGCTGACGTGCCGTCGCGCAAATCCGCAGGCCCTACGAAGACAAACCATACCAAGTCCTTTGGATCGAGTTTAAGAACGTAACTTGGATTCAGGAAACAGGCTCAACAAAAACGCACAACGCTTGTTTCTACACTGCTGTCTGAAAAAGTTTTTGGTACAAATGACCTCAGTTTTTTGATCGGCAAACATGGCCAGATGAGGATGAAGAGCACAAGGAGAAAGTCAATGACAGAACCCCCGTGCCTGCCACAGTCACAAATTCTAGATTTGAGCTCTGAGAGTAGCGCAAAATGAAACTGAAACTGCCTCGGCTCCAGGGTCTCCCAGATTCCGATCCCAAAATCCACACCTGTTTTGGAACCTCATGTCATGCAATCTCTACACTCTAGGATCTATAGAGTGTATAGACTAAGTTGGAAGAATGTGCAGCGCACGTGTACGTATATTGTACATAGCACATATATATATATATTATATTATTACATTATATCAAAATTTATGTTATTTTATTATTTTATATTAAATTATTTTTTTACATTATTAAATTATATTATATTATATTATGTTATATTATATTATATTGTATTATTTGTTATGTTATATTATATATATATTATAGTATATTATAGTATATTATATTATATTACTGTATATATATTATATATATATATATTATATATATTATATTATATTATATTATATTGTATTACATTATGTTATTTTATATTATATATATATATATCATATTGGGTATATATTTGATAATATATATTTTTGTATTAAATATATTTTTAGTGTATATATATATTGCATATATATAAATAATATAATATATATATATATCGATATATATCTAAATTTTGATATATCTATATATATCTATATCTATATAGAGATATCTATATCTATATAGATATATATATATCCCCGTCCGAATTGCAAGGGGGGTTGACGAACCCATTTTCCATATAGAGTGACGGTTGTCTATAAAATGCCCTCGACTAAAAAACACCTCAAAATCAGATTTCTCTCGTTTTTTCTAAATTCAATTTAGACTTAATTCAATTTAAAATTAATAGATTTAAACACTAACTGATTTGACTTGATTTACTTTTATGATCTATTATATGTTATTAAAAATTACTTGCTACCACCAACCCAAACCACCACGTAAGCATAACCTGAAAAATGATACTTTAAAAACGTAGAAAATGGGTCCAAAATGCGCGCTAGGGTGAACCCATTTCCTAGAGGAAATTCGGACGGGGATATATCTATATATATATAGACATACACCATGTCTTGCAAAATGTTAGTGACAACTTGAATCGATCTCCAAGTGGGACTCAGCTGCATAGAGCCAGTCCCAGGAAAATGGCGGGTGCCAGATCTGTGATGAGGTAGTACAGAATGATGGCCTGCCAGACGAAAAGCTCTATCCGTGGAGTTTTCCTCCTTCAATCTGTGGGCAAAGCTCAAATCAACACACGGATAGAAAGCAATAGATAAATTCAGGTCAAAATTGCCTTGATTTCTTCCTGTTTGGAATCTAGAAAACCACGGCCCAACACAAAATAAAACAGGTGTTTGGGGTGTTTTGCTGGTCTGGGAAATTGCAGCATGTTGGAGCCATTTTTTCCTGATTTGCATCGTGTTTGCAGCATTTCGAGCCGGTTTTTTTTCATTGACACGGATTTGGAGGTAAACTTGTCAACATGCACTTTTTTCACCGCACATCTCTCGTTTGCGTGAAATTTGTTGCGTTTTGGAAATGAAATCCAGCGCATGCACGGAATCTGCGCAATTCTGGAGATCGAACTTGTTGCGTAATTACTCTGTGTGGCATTTTGGATTTATATAGATTCCAGGGCTCTGTTCTGGTATCAGTAGTTGGATATTATATAGGTGTTGGTCATCTTCTTGTTGTTTGTACTTTGCTTCTTGATACGTCGTGCCCTTCTTTCTCTTGTTTTGGTTATTGCTCTTGTTTTTTATGTTTTTTATCATTTTTCTTGTTCGTGCGTCTGTCTTTGTCCCCTTTCTTGCTGCATTTACTTTTATGAATTCAATTTGGTGTTGCTGTTTGTGCTGTTGTTATTCTCCTCCTCCTCCTTCTTGATGTTGCTGCTGCTGCTGCTGCTGCTGCTGGTGGCGGCGGCGGTGGTGGTGGAGGGGGTGGCGGCGGAGGTGAAGTACAGATTTCGAGGTGTTGGGATGGTTGGGAAGGAGGGTGCTACAGAAAAGCATCCAATCCAGCCACTCGTTGGTGTTGTTTCTGCTTTGTTTTTGCTCTTGTTCAAGTGCCAGCCGCTGGATGTTGCAAGTTGGATGTCTGATTGTTCTTCTTGTTCTTCTCGCAATTCAAAGAGGGCCAAGCATGCCAAGCCAAAGAGCAAAAATAATCGAAAGCATAAAGAGGAAAAGCCACGAGCCAACAGTCAAATTTCTCGAAGCCACAGCAAGAAAGCCAAAGGGCACGAAACCAAGGAAACCAGAAAGCCACGCACTGAAAAGCTAACAAAGGTAACAAAGCCAACAAAGCCAAGAGAAAGCTAGGAAGGCCAAAAACCAGAACAACCAAAGGATGGGACTAAGATGCGCACACCACCAAGAAAAATGCCTGCAACACAATCACAGTTTGCAAAAGCAGTAGCCCTCAAAATCGAATGTTTGGAGTCGCAGAGTTTTGAAGACTGGACTGAAGATTCTAAGATTTTGCCCGGCCAGAATGATGAGGTACTCACCCATCGACAGCAAAGATCGAGGCTCCCAAAATACATCCAGCACGTAGCCAAAGGCCAAATGGCACAGCATGCCTTGCAGGTACCAGGGTCAAGCTCACATCAAGCACTGTGAGATCGTATGGACCAAAATGACCAAAATATGTTTCGTCAGCAACATACACTTTCTTAGAGATCCTTACAATGCTTTTTTTGGGGCACCACAAAGGATCAGCCAAAAACCGCCGCCTCCAACGACAAACTTGGGCACATAGGCGGTAAGCTCTGGTCCCAGGAAGATCCAAAGGACGCAGAGCGCAGCAGCAAAGAGGCCACTGCCACGGTCCACGCCACCAGCATCGGCATTGAAACGGGTGGGTGACAATGAGATGTAAGAGACATTGCCAAAAAGAAGGCCTGAGGTGGAAAAACCCGCATCAAAACAGATCAAAACATCTCCAGCTTTGCAACCCAACAGGTTCCAGGGTTCCAGGATTCCATTCCGGTTTTTATTGGATTTGGCAACAAATAAAAACGGTTCAAGAAAAAGCGGTGCACCACTCCCAGACCCAGAGATTGAAACCCAACAGTCACGGAAATTGGGAAAATGACAAGTTAAAGATCAGTATTGTCATGTTGCAAAGCCGGACCTTGTTATCTCCTTTAAAGCTCAGCAGAAATCTTCTCTCTTAAGATCCAATAGTTGCCAAGAAATTGGTATTTTCACACACCCAGCCTGACAGTAACGATGAGTATCCAGCGGTTCGGAGCTCTTCTTCCATTTTGACCGATTTTGTAGGCGTCATCAGCTCAATAGGAAGAAGGATAGTGAGCACGTCGAAAACAAG